>CM076673.1:10000-410655 GCA_038501925.1 Xenopus petersii | reverse complement strand
ATGAAAAGATGTAATAAATGTAATAGCTCCTTCCCAATTTCAAGGTTGAGTTTAAAATGATCACCCTCAATTAAATCCAAGAAAGTGAACATTGGATATAGTTTGATTTTCATCTGTAAACCAAGAGAGGCAGGAACCTTTGCAATTTCTCCCATGATTGAGAGATTAAAGGGCAGGAGCAGAAGTAGTGAGACATGTGCACATTCTCAGCCTCATATTTTGGTTGATATGAGTAAAGATTATCAACTCGTTTATAGCAGGAACCATAACCCTAATGGATTAAGTTTAAATGTATCGGTGTCCAGTTCTCAGCTCCCAACCAAGTATTGTAACTCTTCAGAGATTTGAGATGCCGGACTGATGTCAAAGAATAATCCAAGAAGCAGAAAGCTCTAAAGGCTCATCCATTTTTGGAAGAAAATCTAGAAAATTCCTGGATCTAAAGTTGAATTTATTACAAACGTATTAATCAATTGAGTCAAAAAGCAAATGAGCCAGCATTAAAATACAGCCACAAATGGGCTTTCATTTGGAAATATAGAACTCTCTTCTCGTCATAACATTTGAATTCATTTTGTTACTCTTCCCAGGAAAGAAACTTTCCTTTATCTTGATCCAAAACATCTCTTAGCAAAGTTGGAATATTGTTCTTAATCTCAAGTAAAGAAGAAGGAACCGGATATATAAAATCATTTACATTTTGCACTGGGGTAAAAGGTGTAATGCGCTGGTCCATGTCATGAAATCTGCAAACATAAATAGAATCTCTGAAGATTGGATTACTTCTGAAATATCTGGGAATATCACATGGAAGGATCCATTATATACGACTAAATGAAGGATTAGTATATCTAGTCCCCCATATATCCATTCCATAATATAACGTAACAATGAGGCTAAATTACATTTCCAGAAATTTGGTACATTTAAGCCACAATATTTGGTTTACTAGAGCACCAGAAAAAGGATGACAACGCTGAATTTAAAGCTTTAATATCCCAATGCCGAAGCAATAACGGGAGGTTAATTAAGGAGTAAATTAATTAAGGAAATATACAGCCGCTTCAGTAATTCTCTGAATGAGACCAGCGATTCTGAAACTTTCATGAGTTTTGGCGCAGTTGTGATAGAACATAATATTATAATAACTGCACACCCGGCTCATTCCGAAGATTTCCATATATATATATATATATATATATATATAAATATATAAGGGGGATATGATCACTATATATAAATATATAATGGGATATGATCACTATATATAAATATATAGGGGAGATATGATCACTATATATAAATATATAAGGGCGATATGATCACTATATATAAATATATAAGGGGATATGATCACTATATATAAATATATAGGGGGATATGATCACTATATATAAATATATAAGGGGATATGATCACTATATATAAATAAGGGGATATGATCACTATATATAAATATATAAGGGGGATATGATCACTATATATAAATATATAAGGGGGATATGATCACTATATATAAATATATAAGGGGATATGATCTATATATATATATATATATATATATATATATATATATATATAAATATGTAAGGGGGATATGATCACTATATATAAATATATAATGGGATATGATCACTATATATAAATATATAGGGGAGATATGATCACTATATATAAATATATAAGGGAGATATGATCACTATATATAAATATATAAGGGGATATGATCACTATATATAAATATATAGGGGGATATGATCACTATACATAAATATCTAATGGGATATGATCACTATACATAAATATCTAAGGGGATTTGATCACTATACATAAATATATAAGGGGATATGATCACCATATATAAATATATAAGGGGGATATGATCACTATATATAAATATATAATGGGATATGATCACTATATATAAATATATAAGGGGATATGAGATATGATCACTATATATAAATATATAAGGGAAATATGATCACTATACATAAATATATAAGGGAAATATGATCACTATATATAAATATATAAGGGGGATATGATCACTATATATAAATATATTAGGGATATGATCACTATATATAAATATATAAGGGGGATATGATCACTATATATGTTAATAAATAATAATATAAATATATAATGGGATATGATCACTATATATAAATATATAATGGGATATGATCACTATATATAAATATATAAGGGGGATATGATCACTATATATATAAATATATAAGGGGGATATGATCACTATATATAAAAATATAAGGGGATATGATCACTATACATAAATATATAAGGGAAATATGATCACTATATATAAATATATAAGGGGATATGATCACTATATATAAATATATATGGGGATATTATCACTATATATATATATATAAATATATAAGGGGATATCATCAGTATATATATATATAAATATATAAGGGGAAATCATCACTATATATAAATATATAAGGGGATATCATCACTATATATAAAGGGATCTGATCACTATATATAAATATATAAGGGGATAGGATCACTGTATATAAATATATAAGGGGATATGATCACTATATATAAATATATAAGGGGATATGATCACTATATATAAATATCTAAGGGGATATGATCACTATACATGAATATCTAATGGGATATGATCACTATACATAAATATCTAAGGGGATTTGATCACTATACATAAATATACAAGGGGATATGATCACTATATATAAATATATAAGGGGATATGATCACTATATATAAATATATAAGGGGATATGATCACTATATATAAATATCTAAGGGGATATGATCACTATACATAAATATCTAATGGGATATGATCACTATACATAAATATCTAAGGGGATTTGATCTAAGGGGATTAAGGGGATATGATCACTATATATAAATATCTAAGGGGATATGATCACTATACATAAATATCTAATGGGATATGATCACTATACATAAATATCTAAGGGGATTTGATCACTATACATAAATATATAAGGGGATATGATCACTATATATAAATATATAAGGGAGATATGATCACTATATATAAATATATAAGGGGATATGATCACTATATATAAATATATAAGGGGATATGATCAATATCTATAAATATATGAGATATGATCACTACATATAAATATATAAGGGGGATATGATCACTATATATAAATATATATGGGGGATATGATCACTATATATAAATATATAAGGGGGATATGATCACTATATATAAATATATAAGGGGGATATGATCACTATATATAAATATATAATTGGATATGATCACTATATATAAATATATAATGGGATATGATCACTATAAATATATAAGGGAGATATGATCACTATATATAAATATATAAGGGGGATATGATCACTATATATAAATATATAAGGGGTGTAGAAGCTGGGCGGGATATATTGTAGATGACCGATATATATCCCCATTCTTTAGGTTTTAAAATTAACTCTTTAAAAGACACCATGGGGTTAACCAGCCAGAGGTGGGCTGGACATCCAAGGGGTGTTTAATGGAGGTGAGCAGCAGGTGAAAGGGGTGGGAGTTTTTCTCAGGTGTGGAAACTCACTGCGGTGTGAGACCGAAAAGTTTTGGTTTTCATGTGTGGCTACTCACTGTGGAGTTGGAGAAAATTCCTTTCTAAAAGACTAGGGAGTTCACTCCCGGCAGACTGGACACTGCAAGTTTTCTGGGCAAGTACGTGGGTGGCTCTTTTGTTGGGACTTATTTTGTTGCTGAACTGAAGCTGTTTTGATTTTTTATGCCACTGCTTGTCTGTGAGAGATTTATTTGAACTGAAGAAAAATAATCTAAATGTTTCCCTTAACGTGGAGTGGCCTGCATGTTTGGTGAAAGAACCCCGCTGTGATCCCCCCCAAACATCACAGGGGGATATGATCACTATGTATAAATATATAAGGGGATATGATCACTATATATAAATATATAAGGGGGATATGATCACTATATATAAATATATAAGGGGATATGATCACTATATATAAATATATAAGGGGATATGATCACTATATATAAATATATAAGGGGATATGATCACTATATATAAATATCTAAGGGGATGTGATCACTATATATAAATATCTAAGGGGGATATGATCACTATATATAAATATCTAAGGGGATATGATCACTATATATAAATATCTAAGGGGATATGATCACTATATATAAATATCTAAGGGGATATGATCACTATATATAAATATCTAAGGGGGATATGATCACTATATATAAATATCTAAGGGGGATATGATCACTATATATATATATATATATATATATATATATATATATATATATATATATATATATATATATATATATATATATATATATCTATCTATCTAAGGGGGATATGATCACTATACATATAAATATCTAAGGGGGATATGATCACTATATATATATATATATATATATATATATATATATATATATATATATAAATATCTAAGGGGGATGTGATCACTATATATAAATATATAAGGGGATATGATCACTATATATAAATATATAAGGGGATATGATCACTATATATACATATATAAGGGGATATGATCACTATATATAAATATATAAGGGGGATATGATCACTATATATAAATATATGAGGGATATGATCACTATATATAAATATATAAGGGGGATATGATCACTATCTATAAATATATAATGGGATATGATCACTATCTATAAATATATAATGGGATATGATCACTATATATAAATATATAAGGGGATATGATCACTATATATAAATATATAAGGGGATATGATCACTATATATAAATATATAAGGGAAATATGATCACTATACATAAATATATAAGGGAAATATGATCAATATATATAAATATATAAGGGAAATATGATCAATATATAAATATATAAGGGGGATATGATCACTATATATAAATATATGAGGGATATGATCACTATATATAAATATATAAGGGGGATATGATCACTATATATAAATATATAATGGGATATGATCACTATATATAAATATATAATGGGATATGATCACTATATATAAATATATAATGGGATATGATCACTATATATAAATATATAATGGGATATGATCACTATATATAAATATATAAGGGGGATATGATCACTATATATATATATATATATATATATATATATATATATATATATAAATATATAAGGGGGATATGATCACTATATATAAATATATAAGGGGATATGATCACTATACATAAATATCTAATGGGATATGATCACTATACATAAATATCTAAGGGGATTTGATCACTATACATAAATATATAAGGGGATATGATCACTATATATAAATATATAAGGGAGATATGATCACTATATATAAATATATAAGGGGATATGATCACTATATATAAATATATAAGGGGATATGATCAATATCTATAAATATATGAGATATGATCACTACATATAAATATACAAGGGGGATATGATCACTATATATAAATATATATGGGGGATATGATCACTATATATAAATATATAAGGGGATATGATCACTATATATAAATATATAAGGGGGCTATGATCACTATATATAAATATATAATTGGATATGATCACTATATATAAATATATAATGGGATATGATCACTATAAATATATAAGGGAGATATGATCACTATATATAAATATATAAGGGGGATATGATCACTATATATAAATATATAAGGGGTGTAGAAGCTGGGCGGGATATATTGTAGATGACCGATATATATCCCCATTCTTTAGGTTTTAAAATTAACTCTTTAAAAGACACCATGGGGTTAACCAGCCAGAGGTGGGCTGGACATCCAAGGGGTGTTTAATGGAGGTGAGCAGCAGGTGAAAGGGGTGGGAGTTTTTCTCAGGTGTGGAAACTCACTGCGGTGTGAGACCGAAAAGTTTTGTTTTTCATGTGTGGCTACTCACTGTGGAGTTGGAGAAAATTCCTTTCTAAAAGACTAGGGAGTTCACTCCCGGCAGACTGGACACTGCAAGTTTTCTGGGCAAGTACGTGGGTGGCTCTTTTGTTGGGACTTATTTTGTTGCTGAACTGAAGCTGTTTTGATTTTTTATGCCATTGCTTGTCTGTGAGAGATTTATTTGAACTGAAGAAAAATAATCTAAATGTTTCCCTTAACGTGGAGTGGCCTGCATGTTTGGTGAAAGAACCCCGCTGTGATCCCCCCCAAACATCACAGGGGGATATGATCACTATGTATAAATATATAAGGGGATATGATCACTATGTATAAATATATAAGGGGGATATGATCACTATGTATAAATATATAAGGGGATATGATCACTATATATAAATATATAAGGGGATATGATCACTATATATAAATATATAAGGGGATATGATCACTATATATAAATATCTAAGGGGATATGATCACTATATATAAATATCTAAGGGGGATATGATCACTATATATAAATATCTAAGGGGATATGATCACTATATATAAATATCTAAGGGGATATGATCACTATATATAAATATCTAAGGGGATATGATCACTATATATAAATATCTAAGGGGATATGATCACTATATATAAATATCTAAGGGGGATATGATCACTATATATAAATATCTAAGGGGGATATGATCACTATATATAAATATATAAGGGGATATGATCACTATATATAAATATATAAGGGGATATGATCACTATATATAAATATATAAGGGGATATGATCACTATATATAAATATCTAAGGGGGATATGATCACTATATATAAATATCTAAGGGGATATGATCACTATATATAAATATCTAAGGGGATATGATCACTATATATAAATATCTAAGGGGGATATGATCACTATATATATATATATATATATATATATATATATATATATATATATATCTAAGGGGGATATGATCACTATATATATAAATATCTAAGGGGGATATGATCACTATATATATATATATATATATATATATATATATATATATATATATATATATATATATATATATATATATAAATATCTAAGGGGGATATGATCACTATATATATATATATAAATATCTAAGGGGGATATGATCACTATATATAAATATATAAGGGGATATGATCACTATATATAAATATATAAGGGGATATGATCACTATATATAAATATATAAGGGGGATATGATCACTATATATAAATATATGAGGGATATGATCACTATATATAAATATATAAGGGGGATATGATCACTATCTATAAATATATAATGGGGATATGATCACTATCTATAAATATATAATGGGATATGATCACTATCTATAAATATATAAGGGGATATGATCACTATCTATAAATATATAAGGGGATATGATCACTATATATAAATATATAAGGGGATATGATCACTATATATAAATATATAAGGGGATATGATCACTATATATAAATATATAAGGGAAATATGATCACTATACATAAATATATAAGGGAAATATGATCAATATATATAAATATATAAGGGAAATATGATCAATATATATAAATATATAAGGGAAATATGATCAATATATAAATATATAAGGGGGATATGATCACTATATATAAATATATGAGGGATATGATCACTATATATAAATATATAAGGGGGATATGATCACTATATATAAATATATAATGGGATATGATCACTATATATAAATATATAATGGGATATGATCACTATATATAAATATATAATGGGATATGATCACTATATATAAATATATAAGGGGGATATGATCACTATATATATATATATATATATATATATATATATATATATAAATATATAAGGGGGATATGATCACTATATATAAATATATAAGGGGATATGATCACTATACATAAATATATAAGGGGATATGATCACTATACATAAATATATAAGGGAAATATGATCACTATACATAAATATATAAGGGAAATATGATCACTATACATAAATATATAAGGGGATATGATCACTATATATAAATATATAAGGGGATATGATCACTATATATAAATATATAAGGGGGATATGATCACTATATATAAATATATAAGGGGGATATGATCACTATATATAAATATATAAGGGGATATGATCACTATATATAAATATATAAGGGGGATATGATCACTATATATAAATATATAAGGGGATATGATCACTATATATAAATATATAAGGGGGATATGATCACTATATATAAATATATAAGGGGGATATGATCACTATATATAAATATATAAGGGGATATGATCACTATACATAAATATATAAGGGGATATGATCACTATACATAAATATATAAGGGAAATATGATCACTATACATAAATATATAAGGGAAATATGATCACTATACATAAATATATAAGGGGATATGATCACTATATATAAATATATAAGGGGATATGATCACTATATATAAATATATAAGGGGGATATGATCACTATATATAAATATATAAGGGGGATATGATCACTATATATAAATATATAAGGGGATATGATCACTATATATAAATATATAAGGGGGATATGATCACTATATATAAATATATAAGGGGATATGATCACTATATATAAATATATAAGGGGGATATGATCACTATATATAAATATATAAGGGGGATATGATCACTATATCTATATATATTAGGTCCCTCACTCAATAGGAGTAGTGAGTCCGTCACTGAAATGTCAGTTATTAAACAAGAGGTAACTGCTTGGAAGTGGCTTATTTATAGGGAATTTTTAACCTTAGGGAAAGCAGCCATATTAAGATTGGCGGTAGTCACCACCTTCAGGGCATCAAAAGCAGCCATCTTGAGAATGGCGCAGCAACTCACGGCCTATAGACGAAAAACAGCCATCTTGTGAGTGGCAAGAGTGCATTTACTCCCTCCCTCAAAATCCATAGGAACCAGAGACAGGCAATAGAGGGCCACCCTGCCGCGAACCCAATATGTATTGCGAACAGCCCCTAACTCACTCCTACCTCGTTCCTAAGTGGGTCCATCTTATAAACGGACTGGAGCTGGTTCCGGAGCCGCATCGCTATCACTAACGGCCCTTGAGACGCCATTTTGATACTGGTATGACGACACTTCCGCTTAACGCGAGAAACCGCTGGTGGGTAGGTTGTTTCCATGGCGACACTCAATGCCTCTTTTCTTCCGAGTTCGGTTGTCATTGTGGAGAGACGGGTTGTGTATTAGGGTTAAACATCTAGTCAGTAACTCTCTGCCCCCTGCTCTATATACAGTAACTCCCTGCCTCTTATTCTATATTCAGTAACTCCCTGCCCCCTGCTCTATATACAGTAACTCCCTGCCCCCTGCTCTATATACGGTAACTCCCTGCCCCCTGCTCTATATACAGTAACTCCCTGCCCCCTGCTCTATATACGGTAACTCCCTGCCCCCTGCTCTATATACAGTAACTCCCTGCCCCCTGCTCTATATACAGTAACTCCCTGCCCCTTACTCTATATACAGTAACTCCCTGCCCCTTACTCTATATACAGTAACTCCCTGCCCCTGCTCTATATACAGTAACTCCCTGCCCCTTATTCTATATACAGTAACTCCCTGCCCCCTGCTCTATATACAGTAACTCCCTGCCCCTGCTCTATATACAGTAACTCCCTGCCCCTTACTCTATATACAGTAACTCCCTGCCCCTGCTCTATATACAGTAACTCCCTGCCCCTTATTCTATATACAGTAACTCCCTGCCCCCTGCTCTATATACAGTAACTCCCTGCCCCTTACTCTATATACAGTAACTCCCTGCCCCTGCTCTATATACAGTAACTCCCTGCCCCTTATTCTATATACAGTAACTCCCTGCCCCCTGCTCTATATACAGTAACTCCCTGCCCCTTATTCTATATACAGTAACTCCCTGCCCCCTGCTCTATATACAGTAACTCCCTGCCCCTTATTCTATATACAGTAACTCCCTGCCCCCTGCTCTATATACAGTAACTCCCTGCCCCCTGCTCTATATACGGTAACTCCCTGCCCCTTACTCTATATACAGTAACTCCTTGCCCCTTATTCTATATACAGTAACTCCCTGCCCCCTGCTCTATATACAGTAACTCCCTGCCCCCTGCTCTATATACGGTAACTCCCTGCCCCTTACTCTATATACAGTAACTCCTTGCCCCTTATTCTATATACAGTAACTCCCTGCCCCCTGCTCTATATACAGTAACTCCCTGCCCCCTGCTCTATATACGGTAACTCCCTGCCCCTTACTCTATATACAGTAACTCCTTGCCCCTTATTCTATATACAGTAACTCCCTGCCCCCTGCTCTATATACAGTAACTCCCTGCCCCCTGCTCTATATACAGTAACTCCCTGCCCCCTGCTCTATATACAGTAACTCCCTGCCCCTTATGCGATATACAGTAACTCCCAGCCCCTTACTCTATATACAGTAACTCCCTGCCCCTTATTCTATATACAGTAACTCCCTGCCCCTTACACTATATACAGTAACTCCCTGCCCCTTACTCTATATACAGTAACTCCCTGCCCTCTGCTCTATATACAGTAACTCCCTGCCCCTTACTATATATACGGTAACTCCCTGCCCCTTACTCTATACGGTAACTCCCTGCCCCTTACTCTATACAGTAACTCCCTGCCCCTTACTCTATATACAGTAACTCCCTGCCCTCTGCTCTATATAGAGTAACACAAAGAAGATCCTGAGCCCCGTTCTTTATATACAGTAAGACAGAGAACAAGTGTGTGTGGGGGGGGAGGGGGTACTCAGGATCCAATTGTCTCTGTTCTGCAGTTAATCTGCACTTAATGAGACTAATTGGAGCTGATTAAGAGGCTCGTTAGTTCTGTGTCGCCAGTTCTGCTCCTGCACATGCCCATTATCAGATTAGTCCCAGACACTTAATGGAATTGGGCCTGAGATCTTCTTGTTTCTTATCTGATACGTTTCCTCATTTTCTCCTTCTCCCCTGGCACCCCCCCTTCTCTCTGATTCACCCCGAGTCCTGACACACTGTATCCTTCATATATATATATATATATATATAGTAGAAACAAGAGATCCTCTGCACTCAACCCATTATCAATATATTTAAGACAGAGACACTTTGTGCATACTGCTACTGAAAAATGCCTTACCCTTTAAACAACACAGGGATTGTTTGTCCATATATTGCAATATATTTAAGCTGGCCAACTACGTCACACTCATCCCATATCTGGCCAGTTAAGGGATGACTTTGACGTAGTTGGCCAGCTTAAATATATTGCAATATATGGACAAACAATCCCTGTGTTGTTTAAAGGGTAAGGCATTTTTCAGTAGCAGTAGCACAAAGTGTCTCTGTCTTAAATATATTGATAATGGGTTGAGTGCAGAGGATCTCTTGTTTCTACTATATGTATATTGTGGTCACTACCTCATTGCACCCCCTCTTAATGTTTTTAAGTTAGTGGTTGAGCACAACTTCCCCTTGCTTGTTATATATATATATATATATATATATATCCCCCATACTGTATCATTCATATATATATATATATCCCCCATACTGTATCATTCATATATATATATATATATCCCCCATACTGTATCCTTCATATATATATATATATATCCCCCATACTGTATCATTCATATATATATATATATATATCCCCCATACTGTATCCTTCATATATATATATATATCCCCCATACTGTATCATTCATATATATATATATATCCCCCATACTGTATCCTTCATATATATATATATATCCCCCATACTGTATCATTCATATATATATATCCCCCATACTGTATCATTCATATATATATATATATATCCCCCCATACTGTATCATTTATATAGATATAGATATAGATATATATATATATATATATATATATATATACATATATATATATATATATCATAGACATATTCATAGACATATCCCCCATATCATCATGGATAGGAAACTGGCTACAGGATCGGGTACAGAGGGTGGTTGTTAATGGGACATTCTCTACTTGGAGTAAGGTTCTTAGTGGGGTCCCCCAGGGCTCCGTATTGGGTCCACTTTTATTTAACTTGTTCATTAATGACTTAGGGGAGGGTATTGTAAGTAATGTATCAGTGTTTGCAGATGACACAAAACTCAAGCCCAATTAATTCCATCCAGGATCTTGACTAACTGGCAATCTGGGCAGCTAAGTGGCAAATGAGATTCAATGTTGATAAATGTAAAGTCCTGCACCTGGGATGTAACAATATCCACTTATACCCTTAATGGGACTGCACTAGGCAAATCCATAATGGAGACGGAGCTTGGAGTCCTTGTAGATAATAAACTTGTCTGTAGCAAGTAATGCCAGTCAGCAGCATCAAGGGCAAATAAGGTCTTGACTTGTATTAAATGGGGCAGAGAGTCACGGGAGGAGGGGGTCCCACTGTATAGAGCAGTCAGTGAGAGATTATTGGGGTGTGAAGCCTGTGTCAGTGAGAGATTATTGGGGTGTAAAGCCTGTGTCAATGAGAGATTATTGGGGTGTAAAGCCTGTGTCAGTGAGAGATTATTGGGGTGTAAAGCCTGTGTCAATGAGAGATTATTGGGGTGTAAAGCCTGTGTCAGTGAGAGATTATTGGGGTGTGACGCCTGTGTAACTGAGAGATTATTAGGGTGTAAACCCTGTGTCAGTGAGACAGTATTGGGGTGTAAAGCCTGTGTCAGTGAGAGATTATTGGGGTGTAAAGCCTGTGTCAGTGAGAGATTATTGGGGTGTAAAACCTGTGTCAGTGAGAGATTATTGGGGTGTAAAACCTGTGTCCGAGGGAGATTATTGGGGTGTAAAGCCTGTGTCAGCGAGAGATTATTTGGGTGTAAAGCCTGTGTCAGTGAGAGATTATTGGGGTGTGAAGCCTGTGTCAGTGAGAGATTATTGGGGTGTAAAGCCTGTGTCAGTGAAAGATTATTGGGGTATAAAGCCTGTGTCAGTGAAAGATTATTGAGGTGTAAAACCTGTGTCCGAGGGAGATTATTGGGAGAGACTATTAGGGTATAGAGGAGACTATTAGGGTATAGGGGGTTGCAGACAGAGTGTAGGACAGTAACATCATCTTTTGGGGAAGCAGCATGAAAAACCTGGAAAAAGGTCCCTCCCCCGAGGATCTTATTTTTTACTTTCCATATAATTGTGGGTTAGGGCTCCTTGCTGTCGGAAGACCCCAGTATCATTCAGAGCCCTCCCCAAAAATCCTCTTTAAGGGTTTAATGTTAAATCAGATTTCAACTTAATTTAAAGAGGCAGGTCCTTCAAGTAAACTTTTATTAATGGTAACGGTATGTAGCAATTTCCTTGTTGTTAGGGTTCTATTAAGCTTAGCAACCAGGCAGTGGTTTGAATGACAGACTGGCATATGAATAGGGGTGCTCTGAATAGGAAGATTAGGAAATATTAATCAGCATATTTATAATAATAACATTCATAATAATAACAGTGACGCTGACAACTAGATGGTCTGAAGAAGGCTGATAACCTGTATAAAAAGAATATGAAAGTCCAGCTGAGAAGCAGAACATTCTATAATGTGAGCTTTCCCTTTAAGTGACACACACATTGGGTGAAAAACAGGCAGTCGGTATCTAAGGGGCCCTGCAACTGGGGGCGGAGCCTTGGAAGTGTTCTGTGTCCTGTCTGGGGCACTCAATTGGACCCATCTTCACAATTCAACAGCAGGGTCCCCCCTTATAAACAGTATAGGGGGCCCAACCTGAAGTTAGGTGGAGATTTGGGGTGAGTGCTTATTTGCGCCCTGGGTACCCCTGGAACTATAGCAGGGTGACACCCCAATGTTTCTATATATCTGTAACCTTGTTATGAGCTAAGGGGGCCCAGTCTGAAGGTCAGTTAGGGGGATATTTGGGGTGAGTTCTTATTTGTACCCTGGGTACCCCTGGAACTATAGCAGGGTGACTGTTACCCCAATGTTTCTATATATCTGTAACCTTGTTATGAGCTAAGGGGGCCCAGTCTGAAGGTCAGTTAGGGGGAGATTTGGGGTGAGTGATTATTTGTACCCTGGGTACCCCTGGAACTATAGCAGGGTGACACCCCAATGTTTATATAATATACCCAAGTGGAGGGATGACTGATTAGATTAGATAAACCCCTCTGAGGGACCAACAAGAGTGGGGGCACAATAGGCAGGAGATACTGTGTCTGGAATTGTCTCTCATTAGAAGGTCAGTGACTAATTAGTGCTGATTGCATTAGGAATGTCTGCTGGGCTCGTAATTGGCCTGAATGGATTAAAGTGATTGTGTATCTGGGCCTGTCAGTATCTAAAGAGCATCTGAAAGGATTCCGACACCTTGACCATTTGTTCCGCTCAATGGGATGAAAGAGTTAATCTTTTCTTTTTATTGCCCCAATGGCCAGAAATGATTGTCACTTGCCTGTAGCCCACTGGCACCTGGGCCCTCCACCCTCAGCAAATGTGCCATGTATTGTACCTATGTGATTCCTGGCAATCATATCACATAATCACATGAACATGCACACCACAACATTCCTCATACCCCCTACTGTAAATGATAAGGATATTAGAAGTCACTGAGGGGTTGTTCTGTGACCATATAAAGGCACAAGGCTGCAGGCTGAGTTATACAGGGAACTCTGAGTATCACTCATGTATTATAAGGGATAATATACCCCCTACTGTAAATGATAAGGATATTAGAAGTCACTGAGGGGTTGTTCTGTGACCATATAAAGGCACAAGGCTGCAGGCTGAGTTATACAGGGAACTCTGAGTATCACTCATGTATTATAAGGGATAATATACCCCCTACTGTAAATGATAAGGATATTAGAAGTCACTGAGGGGTTGTTCTGTGACCATATAAAGACACAAGGCTGCAGGCTGAGTTATACAGGGAACTCTGAGTATCACTCATGTATTATAAGGGATAATGTACCCCCTACTGTAAATGATAAGGATATTAGAAGTCACTAAGGGGTTGTTATGTGACCATATAAAGGCACAAGGCTGCAGGCTGAGTTATACAGGGAACTCTGAGTATCACTCATGTATTATAAGGGATAATGTACCCCCTACTGTAAATGATAAGGATATTAGAAGTCACTGAGGGGTTGTTCTGTGACCATATAAAGGCACAAGGCTGCAGGCTGAGTTATACAGGGAACTCTGAGTATCACTCATGTATTATAAGGGATAATGTACCCCCTACTGTAAATGATAAGGATATTAGAAGTCACTGAGGGGTTGTTCTGTGACCATATAAAGGCACAAGGCTGCAGGCTGAGTTATACAGGGAACTCTGAGTATAACTCATGTATTATAAGGGATAATGTACCCCCTACTGTAAATGATAAGGATATTAGAAGTCACTGAGGGGTTGTTCTGTGACCATATAAAGGCACAAGGCTGCAGGCTGAGTTATACAGGGAACTCTGAGTATCACTCATGTATTATAAGGATAATGTACCCCCTACTGTAAATGATAAGGATATTAGAAGTCACTGAGGGGTTATGGGAAGTCATTATATTGAGTGTTGCTAGAGTTTCAGCTTGTGTGCCCAGCCATGGTAGACATACCCGCCCCCCGTACTTGTCAGGTAAGAGGCAGCCTTGGGGGGTGGGGGGGTTAAGTAAATGACAAACACCAGGTGTGAAAGGGTTAATGTTTATTTGCTGCCTCCAATAAAAGCCCCACTTGCAGCCATAAAGGAAGGTTCCTCCTGTTTTGTTGTTCAGTTTCAGGCTGCCAGGAAAGAGAATGTTTGGCTCTAGGGCTCTGCTCACTTTCTTCCTGTGCCTACACTCAATAGGCCAGGCCAGACGGCTTCCCTGGAAGGGTTGGGCCAAGCACATAGAGGGAAAGTGCCCCCAGTGCCAGGAGGAGAGATGCCCCCCTGTGCCCCAGTGGTGCCCATCAGGGAGGGTGCTGGATGCCTGCGGCTGCTGCTGGGAGTGTGCCAATGTGGAGGGGCAGCTGTGTGACATGGCCTGGCAGGGGCACACGTTTGGGGCATGTGGGGAAGGCTTGAGGTGCCAGCTGAGAGGAGGGCACGATGTGAATGAGCCCCAGTGTGTGTGTAACAGCCAGGAGAGTGTGTGTGGCACCGACAGGAGGACCTACAGGAACGTGTGCCGCATGCAGGAGGCTGCCAGGACTCGCAGGAGGGCACAACTCACACTGGCCCATGTGGGACCCTGCAAGGAAGGTGAGTGAGGGATGGAAGGCCCCAGGTCTGGGTATCAGGAATTATGTCATAGCAGGAGGCAAGTAATGTGAGCCAATCCAGCAACTGCCCCTATATAACACATGCTTCCTTATCTGTCTGTCTGTATATACCCCCTTATACCTCTCATCTGTCTGTATATACCCCTTATACCTCTCATCTGTCTGTATATACCCCTTATACCTCTCATCTGTCTGTATATACCCCCTTATACCTCTCATCTGTCTGTATATACCCCCTTATACCTCTCATCTGTCTGTATATACCCTCTTATACCTCTCATCTGTCTGTATATACCCCCTTATACCTCTCATCTGTCTGTATATACCCCCTTATACCTCTCATCTGTCTGTATATACCCCTTATACCTCTCATCTGTCTGTATATACCCCTTATACCTCTCATCTGTCTGTATATACCCCCTTATACCTCTCATCTGTCTGTATATACCCCCTTATACCTCTCGTCTGTCTGTATATACCCCTTATACCTCTCATCTGTCTGTATATACCCCCTTATACCTCTCATCTGTCTGTATATACCCCTTATACCTCTCATCTGTCTGTATATACCCCCTTATACCTCTCATCTGTCTGTATATACCCCCTTATACCTCTCATCTGTCTGTATATACCCCTTATACCTCTCATCTGTCTGTATATACCCTCTTATACCTCTCATCTGTCTGTATATACCCTCTTATACCTCTCATCTGTCTGTATATACCCCCTTATACCTCTCATCTGTCTGTATATACCCCCTTATACCTCTCATCTGTCTGTATATACCCCCTTATACCTCTCATCTGTCTGTATATACCCCCTTATACCTCTCATCTGTCTGTATATACCCTCTTATACCTCTTATCTGTCTGTATATACCCTCTTATACCTCTCATCTGTCTGTATATACCCTCTTATACCTCTCATCTGTCTGTATATACCCTCTTATACCTCTCATCTGTCTGTATATACCCCCTTATACCTCTCATCTGTCTGTATATACCCCCTTATACCTCTCATCTGTCTGTATATACCCTCTTATACCTCTCATCTGTCTGTATATACCCTCTTATACCTCTCATCTGTCTGTATATACCCTCTTATACCTCTCATCTGTCTGTATATACCCTCTTATACCTCTCATCTGTCTGTATATACCCCCTTATACCTCTCATCTGTCTGTATATACCCCCTTATACCTCTCATCTGTCTGTATATACCCCTTATACCTCTCATCTGTCTGTATATACCCCCTTCTACCTCTCATCTGTCTGTATATAACCCCTTATACCTCTCATCTGTCTGTATATACCCCCTTATACCTCTCATCTGTCTGTATATACCCTCTTATACCTCTCATCTGTCTGTATATACCCTCTTATACCTCTCATCTGTCTGTATATACCCTCTTATACCTCTCATCTGTCTGTATATACCCTCTTATACCTCTCATCTGTCTGTATATACCCCCTTATACCTCTCATCTGTCTGTATATACCCCCTTATACCTCTCATCTGTCTGTATATACCCCTTATACCTCTCATCTGTCTGTATATACCCCATTCTACCTCTCATCTGTCTGTATATAACCCCTTCTACCTCTCATCTTGCTGGACACATGTAACATGTCTTTATTTCCCATCAGCCCCTGCCCTTCTGACTGCCCCACAGGAGACGGTTGCACTGGTTGGACAGAGGGTTATTCTGGGATGTGAGGTGACTGCTCAGCCGCTGGCAGAGTTGGAGTGGAGGAAGGAGGGTACCGAGGGGGCACTGCCAGGAAAGAGCAGTCACATTATTGTTCAGGTAACATCCATTTTACTATCTCAACTTCTACATTTCCCACCATCCCTTTCCTTCTCTCTACTTACATTACCCCCGGCTCACCCTCCTGCCCCTCACTGTTTCCCTTATACTTGCAGACCCGCGGGGGCCCTCATCGAACTCAGGTGACCGGGTGGCTACAGATTCACCAGGTGAGGGAAGAAGACGTTGGTCTGTACATGTGCCATGCTTGGAATGCATTTGGGGAGGTCACAGCACTTGCACGACTGAAGGTCATCTCTCCAGGTAAGTGCTTCTTCTACTTATTGCTCATTTACCCCTCCCTCTAACTCCTCCTACTGCTCCATTTATCCCTCCCTATAACTCCTCCTATTTCTGCATCGAACTCCTCCTATTTCTGCATAGGACCCCCCTATAACTCCTCCTATTTCTGTACAGAACCCTACCTATTGTGTCTTATCGCTTCTCATTGGCCTGTAGAAGTCATTATGAGTAGGCTTGATATATTCTTTGCTTGTTCTCCAGCAGATTCAGCTCAGGCGCCAGAGTTTAATGGAGAACTTGATGTGACTGATGATGAAAATGCTTATGAGCAATTTAGAGAAGGTCCTTCTGGGTCCCATGAGTGAGGCCAATAGACAACCTTGTCCTTGTTCTGCTCTAAGGGAAGTTGGCAAGGAGCACTGTGAGGCACATTAGGAATATGCCTCTCCCTAGAAATTTCTCTTCATTTGGCCCTCAACTATATTTTCATCTTAATGGTTTGTACTTGTCTGGGCCCCATCAAACTTGACAATGAGCAAAGATGGAGACACTTTAACAGGTCAAGTTGTGCTATTGGGGGCCACACTGCGTTGGATGGATTCATATCACAACATATGTTTCTGCACTGGGTCAGGAGCAATGAATTCCAGGAATTTAAGGAAATATGAACTTATCCATGAGAAATAAGAATATGTTAGTGGGGCACAGACAGTGGGAGATGATGGACATCTGGTTCTGTGCCAATAGTGACTGGTGAGATTGGAAACCATGGGAACAAGTCTGGAGATCCTGCTTTCTGTAGCGACTGGTTTTGATCTGGTTGTTGACTTTTGGATGGGGCAAGGCTTCCTGTATTTTGGGGGCAATGGCTGTGGCTGGGGTGGTGCAGTGCCAGTGGGTAGACCACATAGTCCATATAGGAAGATGCCAGCTCAGTTCCAGAACAGGACTGGCATGAAGTTCACCATAGAGCCACCAGTCACCATAACCAGTGGATTGGATATCGGGAGCTTTTATTCATCCTGTGCCAGGATGTCCCACTTCCTTGGGTCACATATGTACCTACAGAGCAGTGTGTGGAACTCTACCTACCCCCCAAACCTTTGTGTCTAACCCTACCTACCCCCCAAACCTGTGTGTAACACTACCTACTCCCCAAACATGTGTGTAACACTACCTACTCCCCAAACATGTGTGTGTAACACTACCTCCTCCCCAAACCTGTGTAACACTACCTACCCCCCAAACCTGTGTGTGTAACACTACCTACCCCCAAACCTGTGTGTGTAATACTACCTACCCCCCAAACATGTGTGTGTTACACTACCTACCCCCCAAACATGTGTGTGTAACACTACCTACACCCCAAACCTGTGTGTGTAACACTACCTACTCCGCAAACCTGTGTAACACTACCTACCCCGACCCAAACCTGTGTGTGTAACACTACCTACCCCGACCCAAACCTGTGTGTGTAACACTACCTACCGACAAAAGACTTCAGGACAGCACCAACAAATTCTTTTATATTAAAACGCCTTTATTCGTGCTTCACAGGGGCATCACGGCAACGTTTCAGGCCACATGGCCTTTTGTCAAGCTAACGCTATCTACCCCCCAAACCTGTGTGTAACACTACCTACCCCCCAAACCTGTATGTAACACTACCTACCTCCCAAACGTGTGTGTAACACTACCTACCCCTGAAACCTGCGTGTCGAACACTACATACCCCCCAAACGTGTGTGTAACATTACCTACCCCCCAAACATGTGTGTGTAACACTACCTACCCCCCAAACCTGTGTGTGTAACACTACCTACTCCCCAAATCTGTGTGTAACACTACCTACCCCCAAACCTCAGTGTGTAAGACTACCTACCCCCAAACCTGTGTGTAACACTACCTACTCCCCAAACCTGTGTGTGTAACACTACCTACCCCCCAAACCTGAGTGTGTAAGACTACCTACTCCCCAAACCTGTGTGTGTAACACTACCTACCCCCCAAACCTGTGTGGGTAACACTACCTACCACCCAAACCTGTGTGTCTAACACTACCTACCCCCAAACCTGTGTGTGTAACACTACCTACCCCCAAACCTGTGTGGGTAACACTACCTACCACCCAAACCTGTGTGTCTAACACTACCTACCCCCATACCTGTGTGTGTAACACTACCTACCCCCCAAACCTGTGTGTGTAACACTACCTACCCCCCAAACCTGTGTGTAACACTACCTACCTCCCAAACGTGTGTGTAACACTACCTACCCCCCAAACCTGTGTGTCTAACACTACATACCCCCCCAACATGTGTGTGTATCACTACCTACCCCCCAAACATGTGTGTGTAAGACTACCTACCCCCAAACCTGTGTGTAACATTACCTACTCCCCAAACCTGTGTGTGTAACACTACCTACCCCCCAAACCTGTGTGTCTAACACTACCTACCCTCCCCAACCTGTGTGTGTGTGTAACACTACCTACTCCCCAAACCTGTGTGTAACACTACATAGTTACATAGTTAAATTGGGTTGAAAAAAGACAAAGTCCATCAAGTTCAACCCCTCCAAATGAAAACCCAGCATCCATACATGCAACCCTCTCTACTTTTAATTAAATTCTATAAACCCATATCTATACTAACTATAGAGCTTAGTATCACAATAGCCTTTGATATTATGTCTGTCCAAAAAATCATCCAAGCCATTCTTAAAGGCATTAACTGAATCAGCATCTCAACATCACCCGGCAGTGCATTCCACAACCTCACTGTCCTCACTGTGATGAACCCCCTATGTTGCTTCAAATGAAAGTTCTTTTCTTCTAGTCTAAAGGGGTGGCCTCTGGTACGGTGATCCACTTTATGGATCTACTCCCCAAACCTGTGTGTCTAATACTACCTACCCCCCAAACCTGTGTGTCTAACACTACCTACCCCCCAAACCTGTATGTCTAACACTGCCTACCCCCCAACCTCTCCCCTGTGGTTGATCTGGAGTCTTTGCTTTGTGGGGTGCTGGGCAGTGACCTGGATGGATAAGATTTGGTCTCAGTCCTAAAAGTAAAAGGCAGCAATAGAAGGAGCCGATGGAAACCTGTCTGTTTTTATATAGATAAATATATATATATATATGTTCATAATAAACCTTCCATTTGGCTGTGGCCCCAGGATGCCCGTCTGCCCTGATCTGTGGGAAGAGTCTGGTACGGGGCCAAGAGACTGGCAAATTGCTAATGTGGTGCCGCTATTCAAAAGGGGATCCCATTCTCCGCCTCAAAACTATAGGCCGCTTAGTCAGTGGTAGGAAAGCTTTTGGAAGCAGTATTAAGAGATAAAATAGTGGACTTTATTGCAAATAATAATACTGAGTTTGTGCCAGCTTGGTTTTATATGTAATAGATCTTGCCAGACTAATTTAATTTCCTTTTATGAGAAGGTGAGCAGGGACCTTGACTCTGCAATGACAGTGGATGTTATTGGACCCTATCAAGCAAATTTCTGAATTTGCAAACTGAAGAACAAGCAAATAAAAAGCTAAATAACCCAAAAACCACAGATAATTAAAAGTGAAAGGCAATTACAAGAATGTACGTCTCTACATCATACTAAAAGTTAATTTAAAGGCGAACACCCCTTTTAAAGAAATCCCCAACACACTTCAATTTAGTGTATCAATCATATTTATATTATTACTACCAGAACTTGATTTTTACCACATTTGCCAGTTTTCCAACTCAGTCAAATCTCTGTGCCGCATCCTGCATGGGACTTAGTTCTGCACATTTTCGTATCATCAGAGGCAGTACTTACAGTGCCGCCCTTCAGGTTATTAACAGAAAAAGTTAGGATGAGTGAGCAGCCTGATGCTCCAAAATGGAAATTTGATGGATTAGTAACCCCTGCAGAGTGTACAGACCTGGGGATAGAGTTGTGTCCCACAGAGGTTGCCTGTACTTGGGGCTGGACACTTTATATTGAGATCCTCAGACTGGCATTGGTAGGTGAAGTAAGAAAGTGTTGCTAGAGGATCCACCCATGAGTAACGGCTGTGCAACTGTGTTGAATTGTTACACATCCCAGAACCACAGGCACCCAACTGATTTATTCACCCTGAGGGTTCTACATCAGCAACGCCCTGCCTTCACTAACTCCTCCTGAGATCAAGAGTGGCATGTAAGCTTGTTCTACTGGGAGTTTCTGGAAGTTACCCCTCACTTGGCCGGGAAGAGGTAACACTGTATTATCCTCTGCCTGGGGGGGGCACACAACACTCCCAATTTACTTATTGAGTAACATAAGCAATTTAGAATGCACCCAAGAACTCACAAAACAACCCTATAATTGAACTCTAGTCCTAAGGTTGCTTTTATTTAGAATTTGGCACCAAACTGCCATGTTATTATGCACAGGTGCATCACTAATGTTGAAGTCAGAACTCCAGGCTCACCAGGGATGTGTGCGCATGTGATGCCTATGCCGTGATGCTCAAATAACTCCTTTGATGCCAACTTTGAAAATAAAAGGCCTTTTCATTCTCCAATCCTTGCCTAAGTCAGTTCTGCTGACAGATTGGTTCCTGCTTTGATCTGCTGGTTATTGATTCTGTGCCTGCCATGACCATGGTTCTGTCTAACCCATATATTTACTATGCTTTTGATCTAACTCTGCTGTGTTCCCTGGTGGTCCACAGCAGAAAGTTGTGGAGCTCAAAAAGGGTGTTGCTGAAGGTCAATCCCAAAAGGGGCCTCCTGTTCACAAGAGAGTGTGATCTCTCAAGTAGTCCCATGGTTCCTGTTACACAGATCATGACAGTAAGTTTGGGCCAATATGGAGCGCTCTCAAGCTTCTTACCTCTTTCCTGGAAACTGTGTTGGAAGTTCTCCTCAAGAGCTTGAGAATGCAAGAGGCACATCAATTGCATCTACTCCAGTCATTGCAGCATTTCTCCGCTTATGTGGATGCTTCGCAAGTCTCTTAGGGGAACAGCTCTGCTTCTGGCACCCCACACTCGCGTGGCTTGAGCTTCCAAGGCCAAGATCTCTGCTCCTATCTTTTACACATCCTATCATGGGTTCAGTGCATGATCCATTTTGTGCAAGACTCCCTATCTAATGTTGCTTAGGTTACTGGTCTGCCCCTTGTGAGACCTTCATTGCCCCAAGTGGCCAGAGCAATGCCTCTGAGTATCTGATGAAGATTGATGATGATGCCATAGACTTGGGCACTTTGGCTGCTGAGGTTACCTGGGACAACAATTCTTTAGTTGTGGCAGGGGCTAAATGATGACCTTAAGGATGAGTTGGCTGCTCGTGATTTGCCTTCATATCTGAAGGCCAATCAGGGACAGTTCAGGAAGGGATCACAGTTCTGGACACATAAAGTCACAGTTCAGGGAGGTATCACAGTTCAGGACACATAAAGGTCACAGTTCAGGGAGGGGTCACAGTTTAGGACACATAAAGGTAACAGATTAGGGAGGGGTCACAGCTCAGGACACATAAAGGTCACAGTTCAGGAAGGGGTCACAGTTCAGGACACATAAGGGTCACAGTTCAGGACACATAAAGGTCACAGATTAGGGAGGGGTCACAAGTTAGGACACATAAAGGCCACAGTTCAGGACACATAGAGGTCACAGTTCAGGGAGGGGTGACAGTTCTGGACACATAAAGGTCACAGTTCAGGGAGGGGTGACAGTTTTGGACACATAAAGGTCACAGTTCAGGGAGGGGTGACAGTTCAGGTCACATAAAGTTGAAAGGTTACAGTTCAGTGAGGGGTGACAGTTCTGGACACATAAAGGTCACAGTTCAGGGAGGGGTGACAGTTCTGGACACATAAAGGTCACAGTTCAGGGAGGGGTGACAGTTCAGGACACATAAAGGTCACAGTTCATGGAGGGGTGACAGTTCAGGGCAGATAAAGGTCACAATTCTGGGAGGGGTCACAGTTCAGGGAGGGGTGACAGTTCAGGACACATAAAGGTCACAGTTCAGGGAGGGGTGACATTTCAGGACACATAAATGTCAGTTCAGGGAGGGGTGACAGTTCTGGGCACATAAAGGTCACAGTTCAGGGAGGGTGACAGTTCAGGACACATAAAGGTCACAGTTCAGGGAGAGATAACAGTTCAGGACACATAAAGGTCACAGTTCAGGGAGGGGTGACAGTTCAAGACACATAAAGGTCACAGTTCAGGGATAGTGACAGTTCAGGACACATAAAGGTCACAGTTCAGGGAGAGATAACAGTTGAGGACACATAAAGGTCACAGTTCAGGTAGGGGTGACAGTTGAGGACACATACAGGTCACAGTTCAGGGAGGGGTGACAGTTCTGGACACATAAAGGTCACAGTTCAGGGAGGGTGACAGTTCAGGACACATAAAGGTCACAGTTCAGGGAGAGATAACAGTTCAGGACACATAAAGGTCACAGTTCAGGGAGGGGTGACAGTTAAGGACACATATAGGTCACAGTTCAGGGAGGGGTGACAGTTCAGGACACATAAAGGTCACAGTTCAGGGAGAGATAACAGTTCAGGACACATAAAGGTCACAGTTCAGGGAGGGGTGACAGTTAAGGACACATAAAGGTCACAGTTCAGGGAGGGGTGACAGTTCAGGACACATAAAGGTCACAGTTCAGGGAGGGGTGACAGTTCAGGACACATAAAGGTCACAGTTCATGGAGGGGCGACAGTTCAGGGCAGATAAAGGTCACAATTCTGGGAGGGGTCACAGTTCAGGACACATAAAGGTCACAGTTCAGGGAGGGGTCACAGTTCAGGGAGGGGTGACAGTTCAGGACACATAAAGGTCACAGTTCAGGGAGGGGTGACAGTTCAGGACACATAAAGGTCACTGTTCAGGGAGGGGTGACAGTTCAGGACACATAAATGTCAGTTCAGGGAGGGGTGACAGTTCTGGACACATAAAGGTCACAGTTCAGGGAGGGTGACAGTTCAGGACACATAAAGGTCACAGTTCAGGGAGAGATAACAGTTCAGGACACATAAAGGTCACAGTTCAGGGAGGGGTGACAGTTCAAGACACATAAAGGTCACAGTTCAGGGATAGTGACAGTTCAGGACACATAAAGGTCACAGTTCAGGGAGAGATAACAGTTCAGGACACATAAAGGTCACAGTTCAGGGAGGGGTGACAGTTGAGGACACATAAAGGTCACAGTTCAGGGAGAGATAACAGTTCAGGACACATAAAGGTCACAGTTCAGGGAGGGGTGACAGTTAAGGACACATAAAGGTCACAGTTCAGGGAGGGGTGACAGTTCAGGACACATAAAGGTCACAGTTCAGGGAGGGGTGACAGTTCAGGACACATAAAGGTCACAGTTCAGGGATAGTGACAGTTCAGGACACATAAAGGTCACAGTTCAGGGAGAGATAACAGTTCAGGACACATAAAGGTCACAGTTCAGGGAGGGGTGACAGTTGAGGACACATAAAGGTCACAGTTCAGGGAGGGGTGACAGTTCTGGACACATAAAGGTCACAGTTCAGGGAGGGTGACAGTTCAGGACACATAAAGGTCAAAGTTCAGGGAGAGATAACAGTTCAGGACACATAAAGGTCACAGTTCAGGGAGGGGTGACAGTTAAGGACACATAAAGGTTACAGTTCAGGGAGGGGTGACAGTTCAGGACACATAAAGGTCACAGTTCAGGGATAGTGACAGTTCAGGACACATAAAGGTCACAGTTCAGGGAGGGGTGACAGTTCAGGACACATAAAGGTCACAGTTCAGGGAGGGGTGACAGTTCAGGACACATAAAGGTCACAGTTCAGGGAGGGGTGACAGTTCAGGACACATAAAGGTCACAGTTCAGGGAGAGGTGACAGTTCAGGGCACATAAAGGTCACAGTTCAGGGAGGGGTGACAGTTAAGGATACATAAAGGTCACAGTTCAGGGAGGGGTGACAGTTCAGGACACATAAAGGTCACAGTTCAGGGAGGGTGACAGTTCAGGACACATAAAGGTCACAGTTCAGGGAGAGATAACAGTTCAGGACACATAAAGTTCACAGTTCAGGGAGGGGTGACAGTTCAAGACACATAAAGGTCACAGTTCAGGGATAGTGACAGTTCAGGACACATAAAGGTCACAGTTCAGGGAGAGATAACAGTTCAGGACACATAAAGGTCACAGTTCAGGGAGGGGTGACAGTTGAGGACACATACAGGTCACAGTTCAGGGAGGGGTGACAGTTCTGGACACATAAAGGTCACAGTTCAGGGAGGGTGACAGTTCAGGACACATAAAGGTCACAGTTCAGGGAGGGGTGACAGTTAAGGACACATAAAGGTCACAGTTCAGGGAGGGGTGACAGTTCAGGACACATAAAGGTCACAGTTCAGGGAGGGGTGACAGTTCAGGACACATAAAGGTCACAGTTCAGGGATAGTGACAGTTCAGGACACATAAAGGTCACAGTTCAGGGAGAGATAACAGTTCAGGACACATAAATGTCACAGTTCAGGGAGGGGTGACAGTTGAGGACACATAAAGGTCACAGTTCAGGGAGGGGTGACAGTTCTGGACACATAAAGGTCACAGTTCAGGGAGGGTGACAGTTCAGGACACATAAAGGTCACAGTTCAGGGAGAGATAACAGTTCAGGACACATAAAGGTCACAGTTCAGGGAGGGGTGACAGTTGAGGACACATAAAGGTCACAGTTCAGGGAGGGGTGACAGTTCTGGACACATAAAGGTCACAGTTCAGGGAGGGTGACAGTTCAGGACACATAAAGGTCACAGTTCAGGGAGGGGTGACAGTTCAGGACACATAAAGGTCACAGTTCAGGGAGGGGTGACAGTTCAGGACACATAAAGGTCACAGTTCAGGGATAGTGACAGTTCAGGACACATAAAGGTCACAGTTCAGGGAGAGATAACAGTTCAGGACACATAAAGGTCACAGTTCAGGGAGGGGTGACAGTTGAGGACACATAAAGGTCACAGTTCAGGGAGGGGTGACAGTTCTGGACACATAAAGGTCACTGTTCAGGGAGGGTGACAGTTCAGGACACATAAAGGTCACAGTTCAGGGAGAGATAACAGTTCAGGACACATAAAGGTCACAGTTCAGGGAGGGGTGACAGTTCAGGACACATAAAGGTCACAGTTCAGGGAGGGGTGACAGTTCAGGACACATAAAGGTCACAGTTCAGGGATAGTGACAGTTCAGGACACATAAAGGTCACAGTTCAGGGAGAGATAACAGTTCAGGACACATAAAGGTCACAGTTCAGGGAGGGGTGACAGTTCAGGACACATAAAGGTCACAGTTCAGGGAGGGGTGACAGTTCAGGACACATAAAGGTCACAGTTCAGGGAGGGGTGACAGTTCAGGACACATAAAGGTCACAGTTCAGGGAGAGGTGACAGTTCAGGACACATAAAGGTCACAGTTCAGGGAGGGGTGACAGTTAAGGATACATAAAGGTCACAGTTCAGGGAGGGGTGACAGTTCAGGACACATAAAGGTCACAGTTCAGGGAGGGTGACAGTTTAGGACACATAAAGGTCACAGTTCAGGGAGAGATAACAGTTCAGGACACATAAAGTTCACAGTTCAGGGAGGGGTGACAGTTCAAGACACATAAAGGTCACAGTTCAGGGATAGTGACAGTTCAGGACACATAAAGGTCACAGTTCAGGGAGAGATAACAGTTCAGGACACATAAAGGTCACAGTTCAGGGAGGGGTGACAGTTGAGGACACATACAGGTCACAGTTCAGGGAGGGGTGACAGTTCTGGACACATAAAGGTCACAGTTCAGGGAGGGTGACAGTTCAGGACACATAAAGGTCACAGTTCAGGGAGAGATAACAGTTCAGGACACATAAAGGTCACAGTTCAGGGAGGGGTGACAGTTAAGAACACATAAAGGTCACAGTTCAGGGAGGGGTGACAGTTCAGGACACATAAAAGTCACAGTTCAGGGAGAGATAACAGTTCAGGACACATAAAGGTCACAGTTCAGGGAGGGGTGACAGTTAAGGACACATAAAGGTCACAGTTCAGGGAGGGGTGACAGTTCAGGACACATAAAGGTCACAGTTCAGGGAGGGGTGACAGTTCAGGACACATAAAGGTCACAGTTCAGGGATAGTGACAGTTTAGGACACATAAAGGTCACAGTTCAGGGAGAGATAACAGTTCAGGACACATAAAGGTCACAGTTCAGGGAGGGGTGACAGTTCTGGACACATAAAGGTCACAGTTCAGGGAGGGTGACAGTTCAGGACACATAAAGGTCACAGTTCAGGGAGAGATAACAGTTCAGGACACATAAAGGTCACAGTTCAGTGAGGGGTGACAGTTCAGGACACATAAAGGTCACAGTTCAGGGAGGGGTGACAGTTCAGGACACATAAAGGTCACAGTTCAGGGAGATATAACAGTTCAGGACACATAAAGGTCACAGTTCAGGGAGAGATAACAGTTCAGAACACATAAAGGTCACAGTTCAGGGAGGGGTGACAGTTCAGGACACATAAAGGTCACAGTTCAGTGAGATATAACAGTTCAGGACACATAAAGGTCACAGTTCAGGGAGGGGTGACAGTTCAGGACACATAAAGGTCACAGTTCAGGGAGGGGTGACAGTTAAGGACACATAAAGGTCACAGTTCAGGGAGGGGTGACAGTTCAGGACACATAAAGGTCACAGTTCAGGGAGATATAACAGTTCAGGACACATAAAGGTCACAGTTCAGGGAGAGATAACAGTTCAGGACACATAAAGGTCACAGTTCAGGGAGGGGTGACAGTTCAGGACACATAAAGGTCACAGTTCAGGGAGATATAACAGTTCAGGACACATAAAGGTCACAGTTCAGGGAGGGGTGACAGTTCAGGACACATAAAAGTCACAGTTCAGGGAGAGATAACAGTTCAGGACACATAAAGGTCACAGTTCAGGGAGGGGTGACAGTTAAGGACACATAAAGGTCACAGTTCAGGGAGGGGTGACAGTTCAGGACACATAAAGGTCACAGTTCAGGGAGGGGTGACAGTTCAGGACACATAAAGGTCACAGTTCAGGGATAGTGACAGTTCAGGACACATAAAGGTCACAGTTCAGGGAGAGATAACAGTTCAGGACACATAAAGGTCACAGTTCAGGGAGGGGTGACAGTTCTGGACACATAAAGGTCACAGTTCAGGGAGGGTGACAGTTCAGGACACATAAAGGTCACAGTTCAGGGAGAGATAACAGTTCAGGACACATAAAGGTCACAGTTCAGTGAGGGGTGACAGTTCAGGACACATAAAGGTCACAGATCAGGGAGGGGTGACAGTTCAGGACACATAAAGGTCACAGTTCAGGGAGGGGTGACAGTTCAGGACACATAAAGGTCACAGTTCAGGGATAGTGACAGTTCAGGACACATAAAGGTCACAGTTCAGGGAGATATAACAGTTCAGGACACATAAAGGTCACAGTTCAGGGAGGGGTGACAGTTCAGGACACATAAAGGTCACAGTTCAGGGAGGGGTGACAGTTCAGGACACATAAAGGTCACAGTTCAGGGAGATATAACAGTTCAGGACACATAAAGGTCACAGTTCAGGGAGAGATAACAGTTCAGGACACATAAAGGTCACAGTTCAGGGAGGGGTGACAGTTCAGGACACATAAAGGTCACAGTTCAGTGAGATATAACAGTTCAGGACACATAAAGGTCACAGTTCAGGGAGGGGTGACAGTTCAGGACACATAAAGGTCACAGTTCAGGGAGGGGTGACAGTTAAGGACACATAAAGGTCACAGTTCAGGGAGGGGTGACAGTTCAGGACACATAAAGGTCACAGTTCAGGGAGATATAACAGTTCAGGACACATAAAGGTCACAGTTCAGGGAGAGATAACAGTTCAGGACACATAAAGGTCACAGTTCAGGGAGGGGTGACAGTTCAGGACACATAAAGGTCACAGTTCAGGGAGATATAACAGTTCAGGACACATAAAGGTCACAGTTCAGGGAGGGGTGACAGTTCAGGACACATAAAAGTCACAGTTCAGGGAGAGATAACAGTTCAGGACACATAAAGGTCACAGTTCAGGGAGGGGTGACAGTTAAGGACACATAAAGGTCACAGTTCAGGGAGGGGTGACAGTTCAGGACACATAAAGGTCACAGTTCAGGGAGGGGTGACAGTTCAGGACACATAAAGGTCACAGTTCAGGGATAGTGACAGTTCAGGACACATAAAGGTCACAGTTCAGGGAGAGATAACAGTTCAGGACACATAAAGGTCACAGTTCAGGGAGGGGTGACAGTTCTGGACACATAAAGGTCACAGTTCAGGGAGGGTGACAGTTCAGGACACATAAAGGTCACAGTTCAGGGAGAGATAACAGTTCAGGACACATAAAGGTCACAGTTCAGTGAGGGGTGACAGTTCAGGACACATAAAGGTCACAGATCAGGGAGGGGTGACAGTTCAGGACACATAAAGGTCACAGTTCAGGGAGGGGTGACAGTTCAGGACACATAAAGGTCACAGTTCAGGGATAGTGACAGTTCAGGACACATAAAGGTCACAGTTCAGGGAGATATAACAGTTCAGGACACATAAAGGTCACAGTTCAGGGAGGGGTGACAGTTCAGGACACATAAAGGTCACAGTTCAGGGAGGGGTGACAGTTCAGGACACATAAAGGTCACAGTTCAGGGAGATATAACAGTTCAGGACACATAAAGGTCACAGTTCAGGGAGAGATAACAGTTCAGGACACATAAAGGTCACAGTTCAGGGAGGGGTGACAGTTCAGGACACATAAAGGTCACAGTTCAGTGAGATATAACAGTTCAGGACACATAAAGGTCACAGTTCAGGGAGGGGTGACAGTTCAGGACACATAAAGGTCACAGTTCAGGGAGGGGTGACAGTTAAGGACACATAAAGGTCACAGTTCAGGGAGGGGTGACAGTTCAGGACACATAAAGGTCACAGTTCAGGGAGATATAACAGTTCAGGACACATAAAGGTCACAGTTCAGGGAGAGATAACAGTTCAGGACACATAAAGGTCACAGTTCAGGGAGGGGTGACAGTTCAGGACACATAAAGGTCACAGTTCAGGGAGATATAACAGTTCAGGACACATAAAGGTCACAGTTCAGGGAGGGGTGACAGTTCAGGACACATAAAGGTCACAGTTCAGGGAGGGGTGACAGTTAAGGACACATAAAGGTCACAGTTCAGGGAGGGGTGACAGTATGGAAAGGCAGAGATTGGTTTAGGAAAGTTTGCCATGTACAGACATAATGTTGCACTATAATAAGGTTTCCCTGCAGACAAGAGGCGCCGGCTGTGCATGATGCTGGTAATTGTATTACTCCCCGCCACTCCGGCACACTGAGAGGCTCATGTACTATGATTAACCCACTCACTGCCTGAGCCTTCCTGAAATGCTGATCTATTGCCCAGTGCTATCACTTTTGCATGGCGCATGCTTATTAAATAGTAGAGGGGGGCAGCTGGCAGAGAGTGGGTTCCAAAAATATTTTTTGCGGGGGTGTATGGCTCCTGAATGTTAAGCTTCTGGTATTACATGGCAGCATAGAAATCAGTGCAGTCCGGTTCATCGTTGATGAATAATATGTCATGTAGCTTGGGTTCCATCTGTCTGAACAGGTAAGTTTTATTTTGACTGGTCAGTTCTGCAATGAGAAACCCAAATAAAAATCTGACCAATGCCACAGACCTCTCACCCCCAACCCATGGCAATGGCAAAGCCATGTACCTGCTGCTTCCATGACACACGTGACTCACCTTTGATTATTTCCCATGTCCCCTAAACTTTTCTCAGCAGCAGCTCAGAGCCCACTGAGCATGTGCAGAGCCACTGACTCATAGAAGATCAGGAGATGGAGACAACTTGATGGACTGGATCATTAATGGTATAGGGTGGCTGTGCAGTCATCATCTCTATGGTAAGTGCTGCTCCCTTGTGCCTAAATGCCCCCCTAATATAGGAGTCTGGCACATGTGGGGGAGCAGGAAGGCCAATCTGTACCTCTGTATAACACCATTACTGTATATGCAGCAGTCTGTACTGACAATAATATAAATGAAAGATCAAGACCCCTCGTCCTGGTACTTACAGAGGCCAGACCTAAGGCAGATAAGGGGGAAGGGAAGGCTGATGATAGGGGTCTCAGGTAATATTCATACAATGACATCAAGAGCAAAGGTCAAGACTCTGCAGACAGAAGTGAAACAACAGTGAGATACACAAGTGTTGCTTCAGAACTACAAACACCCCATTCTGTCTCACACATAGATTTTATGCTTTGTGTATATTGGAATCAGGGAAACATAAAATGGTGTAACAGGTATTGCAATATTTCCTATAGTAAGCTTACGTGCCTTCTAATATAGGAGGAGGGCTTTTGACCAGGTATGATATTTCCGTGTACCCTTTGCTCTTATGGTAAATGCTCAGTAAAAAGGTATAAAAGTTGTTGTAAGAGGAGAGTCTCTGGGAAGTTCTCCTGTCACACTTAAGTACTATGTTGTGGTGTGATTGTGACAACTCCCTAGGCAAAACTCTGGTCTTGTTTGTCTTTGTCTAATACATAACCTCACGTATTTGAATAGCCTTTTCTCTGACTTTTGCTTTTATAAACGAGGTCTGGGTAATAAAAATACCTACAGTACCTCTCTATAACTACATTACTGTATATACAGCAGTCTGTACCTCTCTATAACAACATTACTGTATATACAGAAGTCTGTACCTCTCTATAACAACATTACTGTATATACAGCAGTCTGTACCTCTCTATAACAACATTACTGTATATACAGCAGTCTGTACCTCTCTATAGCAACATTACTGTATATACAGCAGTCTGTACCTCTCTATAACAACATTACTGTATATACAGCAGTCTGTACCTCTCTATAACAACATTACTGTATATACAGAAGTCTGTACCTCTCTATAACAACATTACTGTATATACAGCAGTCTGTACCTCTCTATAGCAACATTACTGTATATACAGCAGTCTGTACCTCTCTATAACAACATTACTGTATATACAGCAGTCTGTACCTCTCTATAACAACATTACTGTATATACAGCAGTCTGTATCTCTCTATAACAACATTACTGTATATACAGCAGTCTGTACCTCTCTATAACAACATTACTGTATATACAGCAATCTGTACCTCTCTATAACAACATTACTGTATATACAGAAGTCTGTACCTCTCTATAACAACATTACTGTATATACAGCAGTCTGTACCTCTCTATAGCGACTGTATATGCAGCGTCTGCATATAAGGGACTCCCATCTGTCCAGCCAGTAATCTTTATGTATTTAGCAACTGGTTGCGCTGGCAGTGCTGGGGTTAATGAGCCCTTTCCCATATCTGTTGGGACCCCCAGGCAGCCAATCAGGGGCCAGTTCCTGGGCTGGGATGAAGTCATATAACTGTACATGTGAGGGGCTGCCCCCTCCCCTCAGAAGCTTCACTGGAGCAGCACTGGCACATTTTGTCTGGGGGTCCTGCAAAGAGACACACACAGGGGGCACTGCCAAGTGGAATATCTATATGAGAAGCATTGGGTGCTGCCAATCAGATCGCTACCATCTGCACCCCTTTAGGAAGAGGCGCACTGGGTTTTACCAACTGGATCACTACTATCTACACCCTCTGAGCGAGAGAGACACTCATAGGGTGCTGCCAACTGGATCGCTACTATTTCCACTGTCTTTGGGAGAAACACTCATAGGGTGCTGCCAACTTGGATCACTACTATTTCCACTGTCTTTGGGAGAAACACTCATAGGGTGCTGCCAACTGGATCGCTACTATTTCCACTGTCTTTGGGAGAAACACTCATAGGGTGCTGCCAACTTGGATCACTACTATTTCCACTGTCTTTGGGAGAGACACTCATAGGGTGCTGCCAACTGGATCACTACTATTTCCGCTGTCTTTGGGAGAGACACTCATAGGGTGCTGCCAACTGGATCACTACTATTTCCGCTGTCTTTGGGAGAAATACTCATAGGGTGCTGCCAACTGGATCGCTACTATTTCCACTGTCTTTGGGAGAGACACTCATAGGGTGCTGCCAACTGGATCACTACTATTTCCACTGTCTTTGGGAGAAACACTCATAGGGTGCTGCCAACTTGGATCACTACTATTTCCACTGTCTTTGGGAGAAACACTCATAGGGTGCTGCCAACTTGGATCACTACTATTTCCACTGTCTTTGGGAGAAACACTCATAGGGTGCTGCCAACTGGATCGCTACCATGTTCACTCTTTTTGGATGAGGTGCACAAAGGGTGCTGCCAACTGGATCTTTACCATTTACACCTTCTGTGAGAGACTTACAGAAGGTTCTAATAACACAAAGGTATTCCAAGCTTACTCCATAGTGTCCCATCTGCAGGGAGTGCAGTGGCACCTTTATCTCATGTGGCATGGGCATACAGAATACTATTCCAACTGAAGCCCTGCTTGCTCTGCTAGCTGCACCCTGAGCTGGGCAGGCATAGAAAGGGCACAAGCATTAAGGCCCGGGTGGAATCCAGAGATTGCTACAGACTGAGCTTTCTTCAGAAGAGACAAAGCAGGGTCATCACTGCCTAGAAAACCACTAGTATTCGGCTTGGTTTATGAGGTGGCACAGTAGGTGTGTATACCAATCTGGAGGCCTGCAAAGCTCACTCATAAGGGACATAGCTAAAGAAATGTTCTGCTAGGGAGGAAAAAAGGATACTACATTCTAAGTGTTCTTCCAGAGTGACATAGAAGGGGTACTACAGACTGAGTATTCTGATAGGGTGGCACAGAAGAGATACTGCTGGCAGGGCATTGTAATAGGCACAAGACCTCACTGGTATTAGTGTGAAACCTATGGAGCAAAGTTAGGAAATGAATGTAGTGCAAGAGGATGGGGGGAGGTTCGGGGAGTTCCCGTCCTGTAAGTAACAGACATCTGCCAGTGGGTCAGGACTTTTAGGGTTATGAGAAAACTTGCCCCTCCAGCATTCTGCATACTTTCCTGTACAAAGGACCCCTGGAAGTGTTTCCCCCACCTATGCCCCCAGGGTCTGTACCTGCAAGCTGGTACCTGAACACAAACTCTACTGCATGTTCCCCCCAGGACAGGGCTGGTAATTTGCTGTAGGATCTTCCATCAGAGGTGCCCCATCAAAGGTAATATATTGCCCACCGTTCCCCCTCTATAAAGCCATCCCAGTCCCATACCAGCCGTGTTATTTCCACACCATCTACATGACTCTATATACAAAAAGGTTAGACAGTCATGTGTCTCAGTTCTATCAGTGCTCCTCTCAGTGATATCTGTTGTATCAGTACACCTCTCAGTAGTATCAGTGGTATCAGTAAGCCTCTCAGTAGTATAAGTACTCCTCCCAGTGCTATTAGTGGTATCAGTACTCGTCTCAGTGCTATTAGTTGCATCAGTACTCCTCTCAGTGGTATCAGTACTCGTCTCAGTGCTATTAGTTGCATCAGTACTCCTCTCAGTGGTATCAGTACTCGTCTCAGTGCTATTAGTTGTATCAGTACTCCTCTCAGTGGTATCAGTACCCCTTTCAGTGCTATTAGTGGTATCAGTACTCCTCTCAGTGGTATCAGTGCTATCAGTACTCCCTCTCAATGCTATTTGTTGTAACAGTACTCCTCTCAGTGCTATTAGTGGTATAGCTAGAGTAGAATCCTAAATGCGTGAAGACTATATTCAACTGGAGTTCCACTGGCCCCTACATGTAGGTTCCACCACACAAGGCTCACCCTCAAAATTCCTCCCAACTCAATTCAAGAGAGACATTATTAACTAAGTTCCCCCAAACCAATGGCAGTAGCACATTTACCCCTTCCAGAAATGGTACAACCGCTTTACAGCCAATAACAGCTCTACTACCCAGATTAGATATGAAATTAGCTATTGAACCCAAAATAGATATGGTATAATCAATGCAAGCTGCAGAGAACCCATAAAGATAGGGTGTAGCTCTGGAACCAAGCCCAGAAATATACTAATGAGAGGATAAGCTCTGGAACCAAGCCTGGAAATGGTCTAATGAGTGGATTAGCTCTAGAACCAAGCCCAGAAATGGACTAATGGGTGGGTTAGCTCTAGAACCAAGCCCAGAAATGGACTAATGAGTGGATTAGCTCTAGAACCAAGCCCAGAAATGGACTAATGAATGGATTAGCTCTAGAACCAATAACAGAAATATACAAATGAGAGGATTAGCTCTAGAACCAAGCCTAGAAAATGTATCACAAGTCCAATAGTTTTGATACAACTGCCCAATTGATACACTGAAAAACACGTAACTTCTATGTGTAGTGTACACTATAGTTAAAATTCTACCCAGGTAGTAATATCTACAAATTACTTGTAGTCCAGCTCACCTGGGACAAATGGTCCAAAGTGCATCTAGATCCCAGCCGAGGTGCTGAACTCAGATTGGCAGGTCTCAAAACGTTATGAACAACATTAGGATGGCAGAAGATTCTCATGGTCATCATGAGCCCATCAGCTTTGGCATTGACCAGATTCTGAACAGCCCAGAGCAGGCTACTGGTTACCTATCTCTGAGGACTAACCAAGAAGATTACCAGGGAAACAGTAATGTCTACACTGGAGGCTACAGCGCCATCTACACTTCCACCAGCACCTCATACCTGACCATGAGGATGGAAGTGGATCCCAGTCCGGTCGGGGTCATCAGGGTGCCAGCTCACCATCCTCTCCACCACACCCATTCACAAGGGACCCCCAGCAACCCACTGCCTGGTCTCACCTTTCCATGGGTGGAGAGTCCAAAGAAGCTTGGGAAGGACAGGGTGACAGGTAAAGTATCTTCATTGTGTAGGTGGTGTACTGTATAGTGTGTGTGTAGCGTAAAGCGTACTTAAGTAATAGTATTCAGTGTTGTGCACACCTGAGTGTGTCTATTATGTGCAGGGTCACCATCATGTGGCCCCATACTGCTTAGCAGCCCCCCCCCAGGGACCCCAGTAAAGGACAAAAACACAACTGAATTGCATGCCTGGCCATGCTCTTATCCACCCCAACAAATATGACTCCTGTCCCCCCAAAGGCAACCATGATTATGTGTAAATTAATATTTCCACCAGTGTTGTATGTGGATTGTAACTGCTGCAAGGAATGGATAGCACACCCGATTTGAAAAATCCAAAATTAATTTATTACAAAAAAGAAAAATATCTAACAGAAAAAAATACACAAAACAAAATCATAATGAGCCCAACACGTTTCGACCTTAAGGGTCTTCATCAGGGGCACAAAAATAAACAGAAAATCAAAAAGGCCTATCCATTCCTTGCAGCAGTTACATATTACATGGAGACCCTTATGGGGAGTCACCTATGGATTAGCACACTGTAATTTAATTTAAAAGGGTGTGCGCCTTCTTTCTTTATTTTTGTTGTTGTATGTGGATTGTGTCTAATCACAGAAATATGTCTTTCCATCCCTCTGGGTCCAGAGCATTTTCCTGTCAGTGTTCACGTGAGGCACGGACCTCACTAAAGATGCAAAAGTGTGTATTTTTGGGCAAACATCTGTTCTGTATGAGCATTGACTGGCAGATGCTGCACCACCAGTGCCAACTGAATATGATGTGGATGACAGCAGAGTGGCAATTTCCAGCTGGCAGAGAAAATGCCACATAGGGTAGAAGTCGACGGTATTAAATAGCTGCTGCCATCTGCTCAATAGTTGCTCAAGAAACTTCTTGGGTTAAAGGTTCTTGTACATGGGCAGATTGCTCCCAGATGTGGCCTGACCACTGGTACTAAGGGTACTCCTGCTTGCAGTATGCCTAAATTGCTCTCTTACCCACCCTTTTCCTGTATCCTACAGTGCCCTTTCCGATATCCGTCAGTTGCTCTTAGATCTGCCCCTTTATTAAATCCTTCAGTTGCTCTATGATCTTCTTGTTTCCTATTTCCTTCAGTTGTGCTGTAATCTGCCCATTTCCTAAATCCTTCAGTTGCTCTATGATCTTCTTGTTTCCTCTGTCCTTCAGTTGCTCAATGATCATCTTGTTTCCTATATCCTTCAGTTGCTTCATAAACTTTGTCAGGACCAGCCGGGACTCGAACCTTGTGTTTTCTAGACTTGGGCTTACCTTGTGAGCCAATGGAGGCTCTTGGGGCTGGTCCTGAGCTGTTCATCTATGTTCCTAACTCTGCCTTTTCCCAGTCTATCTCCTCCCTGGTCTCCTCCCATCTCGTTACCCTCATGTGTTTTCCATCTCCATTTATGTCGCCTTTATAAGCCCAGCCCTGACCTTTGCTCGGGGCTTGGTCATTGCATATTCCCTGCAAGACTTGCTTCCAAGCTTCTGTGTTCCTAGATCCTATGTTCCAAGTTCCAAGTTCTTGATTCCAGTGTTCGTGTGTCCTGATCCCTACCTTCGTGGATTTCCTGGTATTGACTTTGGCCTGAACTGACTACGATTCCTGCTTGCCATTTCTTGTCACTCCGGACCTGTGTTCCTTCCAACTTCTGCGAATTCCCCGGTTCTGACCTTGGCCTGTTTCTCACTATGATTCCTGATTGCTGTTTTCCCCATCACTGCCTGTATTTTTGTTGCTGCACCTGTTCTGTAAGTTTAATCTTTATTAAACCTTGCTTTCCTATGGCTTCAAGACTGTCCTGCCATCTATGGGTATACCTCAGGGTTCCCCCTATTACCTCCTGAATATCTCTCTGCAGTGTCAGAGCGTTACAATCTTTTTGTTTCATATATCCTTCAGTTGCTCTATGATCTTCCTGTTTCCTATATCCTTCAGTTGCTCCATGATCTTCTTGTTTCCTATTTCCTTCAGTTGCTTCTTGAACTTCTTATTTCCTGTATCCTTTAGTTGCTCCATGATCTTATTGTTTCCTAATTCCTTCAGCTGCTCCATGATCTATTTGTTTCCCATATCCTTCAGTTGCTCCATGATCTTTTTGTTTCACCTACTGTATATCCTTCAGTTGTTCCATGATCTATTTGTTTCCCATATCCTTTAGTTGCGCCATAATCTATTTGTTTCCCATATCCTTCAGTTGCTCCATAATCTATTTGTTTCCCATATCCTTCATTTTTTCCATTAACTTTTGGTTTCCTATATCCTTCAGTTGTTCCATGATCTTCTTGTTTCCTATATCTTTCAGTTGCTCCATGTTCTTCTATATCCTTCAGTTGCTCCTTGATCTTCTTGTTTCCTAAATCCTTCAGTTGCTCCATGGTCTTCTTGTTTCCTATATCCTTCAGTTGCTCCTTGATCTTCTTGTTTCCAATATCCTTCAACTGCTCCATGATCTTCTTGTTTCCTATATCCTTTGGGTGCTCCATGATCTTCCTGCTTGCAATATCCCTCAGTTGCTCTCTAACCCACCTTTTTCCTGTATACTACAGTGCCCTTTCCAATATCTATTGGGTTGCTCTGTGATCTGCCCCTTTCCTAAATCCTTCAATTGCTTCATGATCTTCTTGTTTCTTATATCCTTCAGTTGCTCTCTAACTCACCATTTTCCTGTATCCTACAGTGCCCTTTCCTATATCCTTCAGTTGCTCTCTGATCTGCCCCTTTCCTAGATCTTTCAGTTGCTCCATGATCTTCTTGTTTCCTATATTCTTCAGTTGCTCCATGATCTAATTGTTTCCAAATCCTTTAGTTTCTCCATCATCTTCTTGTTTCCTATATCCTTCAATTGATCCTTGGTTTTCTTGTTTCCTTTATCCTTCATTTACTCCATGATCTTTTTCTTTCCTATATCCTTCAGTTGCTTCTTGATCTTCTTGTTTCCTCTATCCTTCAGTTGCCCCATGATCTTCTTGTTTCCTATATCATTCAGCTGCTCCATGATCATCTTGTTTCCTATATCCTTCAGCTGCTCTGTGGTCTTCTTGTTTCCTATATCATTCAGTTGCTTCTTGATCTTCTTGTTTCCTATATCCTTCAGTTACTCCATTATCTTCATGTTTCCTATATCCTTCAGCTGCTCCATGATCTTCTTGTTTCCCATATCCTTCAGTTGCTCCACGAACTTCTTGTTTCCTATATCCTTCAGTTTATCCATCATCGTCTTGTTTCCTATTGCCTTCAGTTGCTCCATGATCATCTTGTTTCCTATATCCTTCAGTTACTCCATTATCTTCATGTTTCCTATATCCTTCAGCTGCTCCATGATCTTCTTGTTTCCTATATCCTTCAGTTTATCCATCATCGTCTTGTTTCCTATATCCTTCAGTTGCTCCATGATTATCTTGTGTCCTATTTCCTTCAGTTGCTCCATGATCTTCTTGTTTCCTATATTCTTCAGCTGGTCAATTATCTTCTTGTTTCCTATATCCCTCAGTTGCTCCATGACTTTTTTGTTTCCTACATCCTTCAGCTGCTCTATGATCATCTTGTTTCCTATATACTTCAGTTGCTCTATGATCTTCTTGTTTCCAATGTCCTTCAGTTGCTCCATTATCTTCTTGTTTCATATATTCTTCAGTTGCTCCATAATCTTCTTGTTTCCTTTATCCTTCAGTTGCTCCATGATCTTCTTGTGTTTCATATTTCCTTCAGATCCTCCATGATCTTCTTGTTTCCTTTATCCTTCAGTTCCTCCATGATCTTCTTGTTTCCTTTATCCTTCAGTTGCTCCATGATCTTCTTGTTTCCTTTATCCTTCAGTTGCTCCATGATCTTCTTGTTTCATATTTCCTTTAGTTGCTCCATGATGTTCTAGTTTCTTATATCCTTCAGTTGCTCCACAATATTTTTGTTTCCTATATCCTTCAGTTGCTTCAAGACAGGCATGCCCACTTTCAAATTTACACTGGCCCGCAGCCTCCATCATGAAATTAATAATAATGTGGCCCCCAGCACAGTACAATCAGGAATCGCGTAGCCGTAGCAGTAATATTTGGGCACATTAGTGAAATGATCTGCCACTTTGTCTATACTGCTGCCTGTGTGCTGAAGGTGTTCGTAATAGACACATACTGACACATAGTGACACGCCACTCTCACATACTTCTTGAGTGCTGAAGGTGCAATAGACGTAGTGACGTGCCAGTACATTAAACTAAAGAAGTATGTATTTGTTCATGATTAATTTCCACATTTTATATCCTTCAGCTACTTCTGAAGGACATCTTCCTGTTTCCTATGTCATTCAGTTGTTACAATAGTTTCCCATTCCCTATAGACTTCATTTTGTTCTTGTTTGTTCATGATTAGTTTCTGATTTTTAGATCCTTCAGCTGCTCTATGATCCATTTTCTATATCCTTCATTTGGCCTAAAATCATCTGGTTTCCTGTTGTATATGTCCTGCAGTTGCTGCATTATCTTCCTGTATCCAATATCCATCAGTTTCTATGTGATTTTCCTGTCTCCTATATCCTGCAGTTGCTCTGTGATGTACCCATTTCCTATAGTTTCCATTTCTTCATAATCTTCCCATTTGCCCTTTCCTGCAGTTGCTCCATGATCCTCTCATTTCCTAAATCCTTCAGTTTCTTTATGATCTTCCTACTTTCTTTATGCTATTTGTACTGCCGTTTCCAGGAGAAAGGTCCTCTCATTTGACTTCAGACTATGTAGCATCAAACCTCCTGTCCTTCCTGGAACCTTAGAAATATGTTCTGCCATTGAATTCTGATTATTTGTCCATTGATGAATATAGACTTTGTGGGAAAATGTTAATTTTTATACAAATATCTGATCAATGTGCTCTTTTCTTTTGCCATTATTTACAATTGAGTTCAATCCCTTTCAACACAGACTGGAAATTGAGTTAATATATATGATTTTGGTTTTGGGTAGTAGTATTCCTTGCTAATTCTGGAATGGTGCAGAACTGCAATTGCTCACTCTGACTGTCATGCCAGGGTTCGTCTATACCAAAGTCTATCCCTAACCCTCAGTATTCCTCCTTGACAGGGTCCTGTTCCGGCATTAAAGCCTCTTTTGACACCTGAAATCTCAGGTTTTCCACCTGCTATGTAAGTGGAGCACCAAGAACCCAACAAATGGCAATTCCGACTCAGCAACTAACCCAGACACTTTTTTGTGTTCTCAGCAATAACATTTGGCAGTACAAAACAAAAACATTTGTGCTCTTTCAAGTGTGGTTCTGGTTTTGGCTCCCTATGTAAATAGTTTCTTCAGTTCTGAGCAGTGATGTCAAGTTCTGTCCTGTCCACAGAGGGTCTCTGACATGGCGCTTGGTTGTTAGAGGAATTGCTACTCGGGGGAATCCAATATTGCTGTGGTTACTGATCTCCTGGCACAATGCCATCCTGAATTGAAGAAAACGCTTTCCACTTTTTTAAAAAAAAAAAAAAATTTGGGCGTATTTTTGCGTCTGACCTGTACCAGTTGGGGATCCACATGATAACATTTTCCCTATTTGAGATTGTACTTCCAGGAGTGTTGGATCTTTATCAGGGATCCCCACTGACCTCACTGTGTCATATTTTAAAGCTTTGGCTTTACAATATTTTATTGCATTCTATTCTTGATTCCTTGGTTTTGGCCATAACATTTTTGCATATTTTTATTTTGGGGCCTGTCACTGCCACATCTATGAATTCTAAGTATATTGGGTATCAAACTGCTCAGAAGGCCACAGGCGTTCATATTTAAGAATTCTTGTCTTTGCAAATAGGATCACATAGTTACATAGTTACATAGTTAAATTGGGTTGAAAAAAGACAAAGTCCATCAAGTCCAACCCCTCCAAATGAAAACCCAGCCCCATACACACACCCCTCCCTACTGTCACATAAATGATATATACCCATATCTATACTAACTATAGAGTTTAGTATCACAATAGCCTTTGTATTATGTCTGTCCAAGAAATCATCCAAGTCCCTCTTATAGTCATTAACTGAATCATCACCCGGCAGTGCATTCCCCAACCTCACTGTCCTCACTGTGATGAACCCCCTACTCTGTTCCTTTAAATGAAACTTCTTTTCCTCTAGTCTGAAGGGGAGGCCTCTGGTACGTGATTCTCTTTATGGGTAAAAAGGTCCCCTGCTATTTGTCTATAATGTCCTCTAATGTACTTGTAAAGTCTAATCATGTCCCCTCACAAGCGCCTTTTTTCCCCCAGAGAAAACAACCCCAACCTTGTCAGTCTCCCCTCATAATTTAACTCTTCCCTCCCTCTAACCAGTTTAGTTGCACTTAGTCTCTGCACTCTCTCCAGCTCATTTATATCCCTCTTAAGGACTGGAGTCCAAAACTGCCCCCATACTCCAGATGAGGCCTCACCAGGGACCTATAAAGAGACACAATTATGTTTCATCCCTTGAGTTAATGCCCTTTTTTATACAAGAACTTTATTTGCTTTAGTAGCCACAGAATGACACTGCCCAGAATTAGACAACTTGTTATCTACAAAGAGCCCAAGATCCTTCTCATTTAAGGAAACTCCCAACACACTGCCATTTAGTGTAGAACTTGCATTTATATTATTTTTGCCAAAGTGCATAACCTGCATTTATCAACATTGAACCTCATTTTCCAGTTTGCTGCCCAGTTTTCCAGTTTAGACAAATCACTGTGCAAAGTGGCAGCATCCTGCATGGAACCTATAGTTCTGCACAATTTAGTCTCATCTGCAAAAATAGAAACAGTACTTTCAATGGCCACCTCCAGGTCATTAATAAACAAGTTGAAAAGCAAGGGACCTAGTACAGAGCCCTGCGGTACTCCACTAATAACACTGGTCCAATTAGAAAATGTTCCATTTACCACCGGGATCCTTTTTTAAATAGAGGCACCACATTAGCAATTCGCCAGTCTCTCTGCACTACGCCAGATCTCAATGAATCCTGAATAATTAAGTAAAGAGGTTTGGCAATCACAGAGCTAAACTCGCTAATTACCCTGGGATGAATACCATCTGGCCCTGGACCTTTGTTAATCTTAACATGTTCTAGTCTCTTTTGAATTTCCTCATGTGTGAACCATACATCATTAGTTGTATTACTAGAATTGTGACTATTAAGAAAGAAACCTTCAATAACTGGTTCCTCATTTGTGTAGACAGACGTGAGTGTTGCTGCTGACCCCCCTCTGATAGTAAGGGTCCCACCCCTTCCTGCTTCATTTTTTTACTATTAACATATTTAAAACATAATTTTGGATTCTTTTTACTGCTTGCTGCAATATCCTTTTCTATAGCAATTTTAGCTTGCCTTATAGCTTCTTTGTATGATTTATTGGCCTCCTTGTACCTTATAAATGATTCGGCTGTACCAGATAACTTGAAAGCCTTAAAAGCAGGTCTTTTCTTACCCACCTCAACACCAACACTTCTATTGAACCAAAAAGGTTTTGCTTTGCAACGACGTTCCTTGCTTACAAGTGGAATATACTGACAAGTAGATTTATTAAGCAGCATTTTAAAGACTTGCCATTTTTGTTCTGTGTTTAACTCTGTGAAAAGCATTTCCCACTTAACATGGGAGAGAAGATGCTGTAAAGTGCAAACGTTGAAGCCATTTTCAGAGCATTATTGGGAAAAGGGTAAGTTTAGGAAAGCTTTGTGATTTGGGGTCATTTGGGGAAGAAAGTCTTATTTCCCCATGTTAATCTATTGGTGTAGGGACCAAGGAGAAGAGGAGCTGAAACAGTTACAGAGCTGAGAGGTAACAGGGCAGCCAGGTAATGGACAGGCAGACAAACCCAGTAAACAAAGAGCAGAAGGTATAAGCAAAGTCTCCTGGTTTTAGACAGTACCAGGCGTAAGTCTACAGAAAGTTACACAAGGGAATAGGCAGGTATAGGGGTTATTGCTGCACTTGGCTGGGGGCTTTTACAGGCCAGAGGAAAACATGGAAATGTACAATGTTACCAAGTGCATCAGGGAGGATAACAGATTTTTCAAAGAGAAGAAAAGGTAGAATCACTCAGAGGGACAAGTTCCTAATCAGTGGCTCGCAGTGTTTTTGAGTTCAGATCTGATGGGTAACTGTGCCCTCTAGTGGAGGCAGTATGTCTGTAGCCAGTCACCACCTCCACCATATGACCAACAGTATAAAAGAGAACATTGTCTCCTCCCTGAGCTTTTAGTTTCCTTGTGCCAAGCATAACAGATGTGCCAGTGTTAATGTGAGCTCATATTCCCTTTATTTCCCTTTATTTCTTTATTCTTTCTCATATAAGGGGTCTTGTATCCAGCAGTCATCTCATTGGCCCCTCTGTATCATGCTGTGGGTTCTCTTTCATACAAATGTCATTATGGTTTTATGCATTTGCAGCTGTGTTGACCCCATTTTCTGCCACCCGTCGGATTGGGCACCCTTATCAGAATCGAACCCCACCAAAGAGGAAGAAGCCAAGGACCTCCTTCAGCCGCTTGCAAATCTGTGAGCTGGAGAAGAGATTCCATCGGCAGAAATATTTGGCGTCTGCAGAGCGAGTGTCACTTGCCAAGACTCTACGTATGAGCGACTCACAGGTCAAGACCTGGTTCCAGAACCGCAGGACCAAATGGAGGTGAGAAACAGGTGGAACGTTCCATGGTGTGAAATCATAGAATTCTAAGATTATTTCATATGATAATGTGTTATGGTCTGACTTTGCAAAAGTTCATCAGCAGGGTCGAAAAAGTTAGGGTTAAAAGTGAAGGTTTCAACCCATTATATTTAGGCAACAAGCTTTTCTCCTTTAAATACTCAGTGTACTGTGCCCTCCCTCTAGTGTGGTACCCACCAGCCTGTTTGCCCCTATTGTGTTACCCACCAGCCCGTTTGCCCCATTGTGTTACCCACCAGCCCATTTCCATTGTGTTACACACTAGCCCCTGCTTACTCCAGTGTTTTACTAACCAGCCCCTGTCTCCTCCCCCTTTGTGTTACCCACCAGCCCGTTTGCCCCCTTGTGTTGCCCATTGGCCCCTTTTTCCCCATTGTGTTACCCACCAGTCCGTTTGCCCCATTGTGTTAGCAACTAGCTGTACAACTGTAACTCCCACGTTGATGGGCGCTGATCCGGAATTCATCAAAGGACACTGTCAATTTCTTAAAAAAGCGGCTTTATTGTAACACACAGTGGAAAGTTTAGTGCGGTGGGTAAGCTGAATGGACTGACGCGTTTCTTGCCGTAATACTCAGCACTTCCTCAGAGTCAGTGTAAGTCACATGACTCAGGGTTTAAATAACGTATTCTGTGTTCATTAAGCTTTGCAGTGCAGGTCTATATTATTATGTGCCAACAATCGAAAATACGAACATTGGGATTTTTTTCAAGCTCTATGTATATAGTTGCAAAGCATATGTAATCCCATATATTTGTAATCCATTTTGTGCAAGACATTATTTAGATTAGAAAAGACAATATATATGAAAAAAGTGATATGTGTATAAATAAAATATGACGTGAAATATTTAAGTGCAATATGTTCCTAATATGTGCATGCATACTAAAAACAATCAACTGTTACACATTAATTCTAAATCAGATTTAACTTAATTAGTATCTTCTTGTGAGGAGTCCCATATGTTACTATACACTATATTACTTATATATACATCTCTTGTGTAAAACCTTAAGTCAACATCAGGAGTCAGAAACGTTTTATATATATATATCGGTTGTTCTACCAATATCTTATAAATTAAATAATATTGATATTAATAATGTATATTAATGAGCTAATCAACCTCTCTATTAATTATATTCTTAATTGTCTCATTCTCTAGTACTTTATATGCTTTTTAATACTCCATATTATTAATTATATTCACTATTTATATATTTATTTATCTTATTTATAATTCATTTGGACACATCAATAAATACATTTAATCATTGCTTATTATGTTCATATTTATGTTCCTATATATTGCTGTATGGTGTTTATTAATGTATTATCTTTTATCATTATCTTGTAAATATTTATTATTAAATATATCATGTATCATTATCACATTGATCCCACTGTTGCTTCCGATGTATTCAACAATTTTATTCCTATCTCATAAGTCAGGTCAATATTATGCTATGGTATATAATGTTTGATATCACATTCTCTGTTGAGACCATTAGGTTTTACTGTATCCAAAGTGAGTATCCAATTCAATTCCTTCTTGGACAGTATATTGTCTATATCACCCTTTCTCTTCCCCAGTTTGACTATTTCGATTATCACTTGAATAGTTATATATTGTTCATTAGCATTATGTTTCTCTATGTGTAACAGTTGATTGTTTTTAGTATGCATGCACATATTAGGAACATATTGCACTTAAATATTTCACGTCATATTTTATTTATACACATATCACTTTTTTCATATATATTGTCTCTTCTAATCTAAATAATGTCTTGCACAAAATGGATTACAAATATATGGGATTACATATGCTTTGCAACTATATAAATAGAGCTTGAAAAAAATCCCAATGTTCGTATTTTCGATTGTTGGCACATAATAATATAGACCTGCAGTGCAAAGCTTAATGAACACAGAATATGTTATTTAAACCCTGAGTCATGTGACTTACACTGACTCTGAGGAAGTGCTGAGTATTACGGCAAGAAACGCGTCAGTCCATTCAGCTTACCCACCGCACTAAACTTTCCACTGTGTGTTACAATAAAGCCGCTTTTTTAAGAAATTGAACGTGTCCCTTGATGAATTCCGGATCAGCGCCCATCAACGTGGGAGTTACAGTTGTACATAGAGTAAAACCGTCACGGAGTGGCTGGTATCTCGCGAGGGCAGCGGTTGGGAAGACACGAGAAGTGGGGTGAGCTCTGATGTGGTCATTCTTTTTACTTTGTTTGCAACTAGCCCCTGTTTCCACCAGTGTTTTACCCCCCAGCCCCTTCCCCAAGTGTATTCTTAGAATAGAAAGTGCTCCTGTAAAAGAAGGGGAGGGATATCACTACCTCTGAGGCATCTGTATGTCACTAAATGTCAGTATGTGGTGGTGTCTCTCCAGGCGGCAGACGGCGGAGGAGCGGGAAACTGAGCATCAACAGAGCAGCCGAATGATGCTACAACTCCAACAAGAAGCCTACCAGAAGACCCTTTCACAAAGTCTGCCAAGAGATCCCTTGTGTGCTCACAACTCCTCCCTCTGCGCCCTACAAAACCTCCAGCCATGGGCCGAACAGAACCTCAGTGTATGATGGATGCTTTCATTGACTTTTGAGTCATCCAGCTAGGGCCCTGCACTGATTTATTTCAGGGGGCCCCAATATGTGACATCAGAGCATAGGCCACACAGTGCAAGCTAGGGGACCTTTAGGAGCCTCAGAAAGGAGACACTTTGAAAACTCTGTGGACCTCTTGTAAACTTGATCAGTTGGGAGGTCCTCCATGTCTGTTGGACTGAATATCACAAGGAACTCCCTATATAGCCTGATGGCACTGACCCCATGGAGTGGGTATGGATTGCTTGTGTCATTGTGAAGGAAAGCAGTCCTCAGTTCTGTTTGTAACCTACAGAAAATCTGTCATGTAATGAAATTCTTATTGCTCCCAATAAATATGTATAAAGGGTTCAATCCATCACCACCCCACTCCATTGTAACTCACTTATACAATACAGTGTGTGTGCTAGGTGTGTGTATGTGTGTGTATGTGTGCAATGTGATTGCGTGTATGTAAGGGTGGTGTGTGTAAGCATGTGGGGGTGCATTGGAGATGTCCATTGTGGGTGACAGGTGTATGTATTGACTAGTGCAGCGGGAGAAGCCTTTTTCCACATCCCTGTGCCAAGAGAATAATAGGAGAAAACACTCTACAAGGGAATCCATTACCCGGAGACAGGGGAACAAGAAATCAACTGCTGCTGGTGAAGGCCCATCCACTCTGGTCACATGGTAGAACACAGCCAATAGTCAAAAGCGCACCATGTTGCACGACTTATAGATACGAGTGTATAAGTAAAAATCCAAATGTATTGAATTCATCTGATAAAATCATTGTGCAAGGACAAACACATGAAGTAATTCAGGGGAGAGCACGGCTTGACACGTTTGGTGATTGTGCTAGGCACTTCCTCAGAAGCCAGCGGCTGCAAAATAAATTTCGATTTTTACCTACACACTCGTATCCTGCAACATGGTGAACCTCAAGGTGCGCTTTTGATGACTGGCCAGGAGAATAATACAAAGTGTCAGCAGTTTAGTCCAGTTTGGATACACATTTACTTTTGACAAAGAGAAAAAAAGGTTCGATACACTCACGGTTATGAACGAGAAAACTGCAGGGAATATTCCGGTCGGTGCAGACGAACAAAATCACGTGACCCTACGTGACCATAATACGTGGCAGGAAGAATAAGTTGCACTCGACGACTGAATTGGTGTACACGGAGCTACCTCCAAACTTTTATTTATGCAGAGTACAAAAAAGCCAAACATTTCAGGGGCCGGCTGCCCCCTTCGTCAGTGATGTAAATTTAGATTTTTACTTGCACACTTGTATCTTTAAGTCCTGCAACATGGTGAGCCTGACTATTGGCTAGGAGAACAATACAAAGTGTCAGCAGTTTAGTCCAGTTTGGATGCACATTTACTTGATACAATCAAAGCCTGAGGCTTCTCATCCAGTAATCCTGTTTGTCATACACTTGTTACATTGGTGCTTATATGTCGGCTCCCCAAGGAACATTCCAGGCTTTCAGAGACCCTACAAAGGGTCTTACCTCTTTATTCTGGGAGTCAGGTAAGAAATAAAATAGGTGTCATGTTCTTGGTATTCCATGAAGTTGCATAGAAGTTCCAGGTTCCAGCCTGTCAGAGAATATGTAGGAGGTGCAAGGAAGTGCAGTGACTATGAAGGAGCTGTACCCCATCATTATAGCAGAAGAGGAGGTTACTGAGGCCAAACTTCCTTAGGCTGCCTTGGCTAAACCACATCTAGCACCCTATCACCCACTGACAAATAGGCAACTTTGCCTAGATCTGGTGTGGCACCCTATTGCCTGAGCTTCCCTAGATGTGGCCTATCACAGTGTACAGAGTGGAAATTAGTTAAGGGCACAACAGGGCCCAAAACATGTCATGTTGTAGTCAGCAATCAATTCTATTAAGCAGATTACCAGCGTATCGTGATCTCTTTATCCAAAAAAAGTGTCTAAATTTGTCCTGTTCCTTGTTTCCCTATCACCCTATACCCTGGATAAATCAGGCATAATACACTGTTTTCTGGCTATAGCTTTTTATGCGTGGCTAGTCTGATGTCCTATGGCTAGGGGTAGAAGGTAGCCTAGTTCCTATCAGCTGGGCATGAACAACCAACCTTCACTAAGCCTAACTTGGTATATTATCTTCTGGGTATAAAGACCAAACCTTGGCAAAATCTCTACTGAATCCCTGTCCCCTGGGTAGAGCCAACTTTGACTAGATCTGCTTTGGCACCTTATCTCCTGGGCATAGAAAGCATGGAGGGGTGAACATCACAGATATCATTCCACTGTTCATTGATAAGACGGCGTGGAAGCAGTGAGTTATAGGGGAGGTTGGCACTTGTAGCCACACTCCATACATATGAGCCCTTGATGAAGAAGATGGCCTTGTGGCTGAAAGAGAAATACACTGCATCCATATTTCCTTTAGGGTGGTCACCACTTTTAGCTGCAGGAAACAGATCCTCAATGGCTTTTGGGTACCCAGGAACCACCTTCTGACTTTCCACGCCAAATGCTGTTACCTGAGAAAGGGGACAAGTAAGAGAAAGAAAAACCTAAAACTGACCCTGTCCTCTCCTGCCCAGACTGGCAGTGACCCTGCCCTAATACTCTGGCTGGCAATGAAACTGCTCTCTTGCCCAGACTGGCAGAGTAACTGCCCATTTCCACCCAGCATTGACCTTACTTTCTCCTGCCCAGACTGCAACTAAGTCTGGTTGATTAGCCCTCTCCCACATAAGCAAATAAGTGGAATGTGCTTCTTTGGTCCTTTAAGTTTCTTTTGAGTCTCTGGGACTGGCTCCTGGAGATTTTTATAGTTACTTTTTATGAGAGAAAATGTCGGGTTGAGGGAGCCATCTCCCCAAATTCCATCTCCGCCTTTTTCCTGAATACTCTAGTCATTTCTTTGGGGACTACATGTCTTCTGAAACCTAATTAGTCTTGCCAGTGCCAAATGCCATTCTAGGGCCCTCAGGATTGCTCATGTGTGATTGTTCCTTGACTATAACACAGACCCAGCTGACCCCAAAGAGAATGTCTTATCTTGTTGTCCTATGTCGATGGCAGTCCCAAACCAAGATTAATGAAAATAAGTTTTAGTAATAACCCTGCTCCAACCAATTAAAATTCAAACCCTTTGATTATAATTGGGGTCTGACACATGTCAGTACATAAATTTTGATTAACTTAAATCATTGACTCATAAGTGATTGCATTGCACTTCACTCTTTACGATTAAATAAGTCTGATTGGACTGTTAGTGAATTAGTTTATAATTATCACTTTCTAGAATAAGATTAAAGATTCACCTTGCACAGTAAATAGAGAACAATTGATAAACATCTGTGGAATAAATGGGTTAATTTCCCCTTTAGTCGGAGCCTCATGGTATATACAGGGTTTCCTAAGGGGCAGAGCCCTTGTGATTGGTGCAGCATGGCTGATCCCGAAGGCAGCCACAAGGTGTCGCTGTGCAAGAATATAAAAGGAGATGCCATGTGCTCAATCAGCCATTACAGTTACAGGATTACAGCTACAGATTACAGATTGCTGCAGAACCTTGTTTCACTGTGGAAGTAGTGAAGCCTATCTGCCAAAATGTAGGCAAAAGGGAGTTTGATAGGCCTGCCAAGGCTGGGCATGATCCTCCAGTGCCTGAAAGCTCAACCAAGAAGATTTGGAGATTGGATTGCCGGATTTGTATGTTCACACTATGGAGAGTGTTGAGAGCTGCAGTTCAGCAATGGATGTTGGGAGAGCTCAGGCTATAGACAGTGTTGGGAGCAAATACCAGAAGGAGTCAAGCCTTGTTATGTGCTCGACTGGGAGAGTCTGGAGCCTATAAAGAGATTATCGCTGTGAATGTCTGTCAGCCATGTCTGAGACTACCTGTCTGTGTGACTCCTTTGGGGTGAGTGTTACCTGAGGGAAGGGGTAGGAAAGGATGAGGATCCAGCAATCTCCTGTTTGGAGAAACAGGCTGTTTGTGTGTCTGCCACATGGGAGCAAATACTTTCTATCGGGAAAGGTATTTGGGCAGGTAGCGCTACCTAGGACTGGTACTCTTTTGGGGACAAGGGATGTAGACTCTTGGGCTGCCAAAATGGAGTTGCAGGGAATTACCAGGACTTGACTGCTACAGGTTCCTAGGGTAGTGGGTCATGCTTTGAATGCATTTATGTGTATAATGTTACAGTTTACTTCCCCTTTAAAATTGCACTTTGTATAAAGTTTATATTTTTATATAATAAAGTGTGTGATTGATTTGTTTCCTAATGGGACTATCCTCAGGTGAATTCCAGGATCCCATTAGGTGGAGGCACTGCCAGAGAGGAGCTTCCCAGTACCTTTCACATAGCAAAGGGGACTCAGGACCTGCATCGGTAAGAAATATTGTGATGTACCACCTTGCGACCAGGAGGGTGGCCAAAAATGGGTTACATAAGGATCCAGTATAAGTAGTAAATCAATATAATTGGGGTTCCTTTCTTCTTAAAATTTGTTTTAAGTCCCAAACCAAGAGAATCATGGGACACTTACTGATGTGATTCAAACCCTAACATGTTTGATATGAACTCATGTTGGAACCAGTAGAACACATACACAAGGAACCTAAATGTGTCTTTTGTTTGTATATCCCCCCAGCCTATGCCCCCACTCCTAAGTCTCCATGTGACTATAAAATCACTTAAAGGTTTTGAACTAGACATGAGGACAGCTGAAGAGGTTGTAATTGGTGCCTCTACTGTCAACTAGAAATAGTTTGTCTTCATTGGAAATGACCCCTGCTGCTCCACTTCTGCCCATGATCCTGTAACGATGGGAGGTGAGGTCTCACTACACATGGACTTATGTGTCATATTACCCATCCACTGACCTCTGCCTAGTGTTACACAGATACCCACAATCCCTCACTGTAGATACAATATGTTTAACTACACAAAGATCATTCTGCAGCTCCCAAAAACTTATCACCCAATACTCACATTCTTCTTGTGGAAAAAGTAGATGTTGTGATCTCTCTGATCAAAGAAAACGGTGTCTATGGGGCCACTGATTCCTGGGAACCCTTCTGAGATGAGCCGAGGGTAGATGTGTCCTTCTGGGTCCTTCCTGTAGGCCCTGTCATTTTGGTCATCATACCGCCAGTATAGTTTGCCTGGGGGTGTAATGACACAACTAATGAGCCAAGACTGGGAACAGGTACCATGTGGGGCAGCACAAGATGAAAAGAGAACATAAGTGCTAAACAGCACTGGGTTAGGCATGACATAAATCTAGCTATTAAAGTAAACGGGATCCAATCTGGTCATACAGTTAGTCCATGGGATCCCTCCAATTGTAACCCAAACAGAGGCAATCACACTTCATCTAACCCACAAGCTCCCACACATAAAGTTATGTGTTTGGCAAGGCTCAGGGCCCCTGAAGACCCCCAGAGAAAGTATTTAGTTTTAAAATGCTCAAAAACTGAGAGGGAGTCCCTTGGACAGATGGGGAATCTTGGATGCTCTGGAATGTAAACGGATGTGGGTCTATCCTCAGGCCTTTAGGTGAAGAAGTTACCCTCAAGCCTGGAAGATTCCTCAGGTTTCTGGAGTCCTACTAAAAAGAAACTGTGCCCAAATATTCGCTTTCATTACAAATGATAATCTGTAGGGTCTGGATGAGGTGGGGTTGAGGTCAGGATTAACTCAGGATGAGGTGCAGATTAAAAGCCAACAGGTTGGTACCTTTGAAGAAGAAGGTGAATCTTTTCTTCCTTGTCCAGAAGTGGAGAAAAGCATCAATGTCAGCATGAGGGATTCCTTCCCAGCCCACCTTAAGCTCTTGGGGGTAACCATACCATGTACGGTTACTGCTGTTCTCATACCGCCAGTACCAGCTACGCCGGAAAAAATAGGTGTTGTAATGAGACACCTTGTGGCCCAGATCATCTGGCTCCTGATGAACCCAGTCAAACACTGTATTGAACCTCCCTAAGCATTTACCTACAACACAAAGAGAGGTTGGAAAAATGACTCAACTGATCTAATACTGATCAACTGATTGAATGCTGATTCTACCAACATGAGCACTACAGCCTCCAGTAAGATCACCTCTACAGCCTCTACTGATAGGCCCACAATTGCTTCTTGTATTAGGTATACTACATCCTCCAGTTTAAAGGAAAACTATACCACTCAAACAATGTAGGACTCTATAAAGATACACATATTCAATAAAACAGCTAATATGTAAAACCCTGCTTCATGTAAATAAACCATTTTCATAATAATATACTTTTTTAGTAGTCATTGTGTCATTGGGTAATCCTAAATAGAAAATTGCCATTTTATAAAAAGAAGGGCCGCCCCCTGGGATTGTATTATTCACTGTGCATACAAACATACCAAACAAACTATCCATGTTAGGTCATATGAGCCAATTAACAGACAAAGTTCTGTCTTTTGCTTCCACACTTCTTCCTGTTACAGTTACACTTCTTTCTGGTCAGGTGATCTCTTCCTGTTACAGTTAGAGCTGCAGTATTTCTGGTCAGGTGATCTCTTCCTGTTACAGTTAGAGCTGCAGTATTTCTGGTCAGGTGATCTCTTCCTGTTACAGTTAGAGCTGCAGTATTTCTGGTCAGGTGATCTCTTCCTTTTACAGTTAGAGCTGCAGTATTTCTGGTCAGGTGATCTCTTCTCGTTACAGTTAGAGCTACAGTATTTCTGGTCAGGTGATCTCTGGGGCAGCACACAGACCATCACAAAATGGTGGCTCAAGGCAAGAGATGTAAAAGGTCAATATTTACTTAAAAATATATATTGGTATGACAAGATTCTTTAATATGCCACTTATATGGCATAAATTATCTGTTGCTCAAGTGTTCATTTTGGGGGTATAGTTTTCCTTTAATGAGCTCTACAGTCTCTACTGACAAATACACTGCAGCCTCGTCAAAAGCTCTACTGATATATGTCTCTATGATCATTGATGCAATGTGAGACTAAGGAGAGTACTTGAGGTTTGAGTATGGTAACACTTACCATAGATTTTCTGTATTGCCATCCGGTCAGTCCAGTCCAGCTCCATCTTTCCATTGGCTGGGATATAATTTGGCTGCATGACAGATCCCAGCAGATTCATATGACTCAGACCAAGAACGTGACCAATCTCATGTACTGCAACCTACAGGGACCACAGGACATACACAGTGGTACAGTGTTGTCTATACTGTATATACAGGGATGTAGCCTATATATAAATCATAGGGCCATGGTCTGGGTGTCAGCGTTGGATTTTCATGTACAGAAAGGACACAGAAGAACTGGAGAAAGAAAGGACAACAAACTGCTTAGTGGAGCAGAGGTTGACACTCTTGCTGGGCACAAGGTTCTAGTCCAGCCAGCGCACCATCTGCAAGAAGTTTCTGTTCCCTGTGACTGTGTGGGTTTCCTCCCACCTTAGATTGTAAGATCCGATTGGGCAGAGACTGATGGGAATGTAATAGGAACCTTAGATTGTAAGGTCTTTGGGACAGGGACTCATGGGAATGTAATGAAAACCTTAGTTTGTAAGGGATTTGGGACAGGGACCGATGAAAAAGTGATGGGAACTTTAGATTGTAAATCTAGCTATTAAAGTAAACTGCATACAATTTGGTCATACATTTAGTATACAATGGGCTGTGCCCTCCTCAGTACCAATGGATCTCAGTTCCTCTAAGATGAGAGCCTGAATTTGAGTTGCCTCTGAGAATCCAGGTTTACCACAGAAAATGTTTTATGTCATGGGTCACCACTTACCTTCAGGAGGCTGATCCCATGCTCACTGTTTGGGGGTACAAAGTGTTCATCATCATTGAAGTGAATATCACCAAGTTGCCAGGCATGGGCAAATTCTCTGCCCATATCATCAAACAGCTGGGAGCAACCCAAGTGTCGGCCTAGGGGTGGGGAAGAAAAGGATTTAGTTATAGGTGAATTAAATGCCCATTCTGTTACGAGATGGGAGAGAGGAGGGTTGGGAAATGTTGGCAAATCTCCTTTCCAATGGATCACTCATTCCTCCCTCCCAAAGAATCCCTTATTCACCTTCTCTTATTAGGAAACCCCATAATCTGCTCTTAGAAACCCTTCCTATGCTAATGGTGAAATCTCCTTTCTGCCCCCAGGAGCAATGCTTTTGTGATAAGGCATCAGAGACCCGTATGGCAGTTGGTAAGGACAATGCTGACGTGTGGCCGCTGATGTTTTGTTTATTCACCACAAACTGCATTTTTATCTGGAAAGTCATCTCCTTAGCAGAAATGAATGAACCAAGAGGAATCATATATAAAAATCTTTTTCAGCCAGTTTTCTATCCAACCCCCCATTTTCCCACAATGTTAGTAACCCTCTGTGTAGTACTGTATTACATGTGTTAGCAGCAACCCCCTCACCGTCCCCCTCCCCCAATGTCAATAACCTTCTGTGTGGCACTGTATTGAATGCTTTAAGTCTAAGAACATCCACTGCCAGAGGATCCTACTCCCTTTATTAAAGAATGAAGTTAAATTAGTCTGGACAGATCTATTGCTCATACCTGTAAACCATGTGGCACAAACTCATAGTCATGTGATTTTCAGTATTCCAGTATCTTATCACTAATTACCCCTTTCAACACCTGATGTCAGACTAACAGGCGTTTAGTTTTCAGGCTAAGTGTGGGATCCCTTTTAAAATAATAGCACCGCATTAGTAATTGGCGAATTTCTTTGTGGTGACAGAGATTATGCCACAGGTTTACACTATTTTATGGGCACATCGTAATAGGAAATATGAAGCCTGTAGGTGACAGAAAACAAAGTCACAGTACTCACGTGTCCCAAACCCCAGTTTGACATCTATAAGATGAGCTGGAAAAAAGAGATCTTCTTCAAAGTTGAGAGGCACAACCTCACTCCACATGCGAAAGGCCAAGCGCAGTATGTATCGCTGCTGCTCTTTGGACAACCAGGCACTGTAGCCTTCTCCAAGTAGCCTCCATTTCAATGTATGCTTGGCAAAGGCTGTTCTTTTAGCTCCAGCTTTTAGCAATTGGCTGCGCTTCCTCCTCATATGATGCTTTGCTGGAAGATCTAAAGTTTGTCCTGTTTCTTGGATCTCCTCTGTGCTCTCTTCATGTGGGTCTCTGTTGTCTTCTTCACTCTCATTGGGGATGGAAGGAGTGGTGGACCCATTTTCTTCACTATCTTCTGGCTGACTCTCCTCACCCTCAGGCACTTTGCGGTCAGGAACTCCACATCGTAGGACATTCATAGCCATCATGGTGGCAGCATCCAGCTTCCCTGTTACCACAAGCTCATTGGCCTCCTGGAACCTGCGAAGTGCTCCACTGAATCTGGGGTTTAATGTGAGCTCTTTGTCTGTAAGGGATTCACTGTCAAATGGTGTGTTTTTCACATGTTCCTGGTCACTGCTGTCTGATTGGATCACATTCTCCACTGTGGGAGTTGGATCTCCATGGAACAGTCTGGACTCCCAGTGCACTGGCTCTATCCAACCATATTTCCAAAGATATCTCTGTAGGGAACAGAAGGCCAGGAGATCATTAATAAGAACTCTGGGTAACCATTCATAATCTGTTCCAGCTTTCTCTTTGGGACGCATAGCTGCCATGTGATTGTGCCTAAATCACTAAACACTTTGACCAGTTAAATAGTGAAATATTCTCTGAATAAATGGTTTTATGTAGGACTGTGCTCAACCCTTCAATGACTTCATTCTCATGTTCCTATCATGATATCAGGTCTGAGCTATACCACAATATAAAACTTGTTCCCAGGGTTACTGCCCAAATGTATGTGTGGAATTCCCTAACCTACAGTAGATTTCTCTGTCATTTCCTACCCTGTCATTTTCATCATAAATGAGCCCATGTACCTGAGCAGATCTGGGGGTTACAATGGGTCTGACTTGCACCTCTGTCTTGGACTGTCGTTCAGCTGAGTCTCTGGGGTAAAAACTTCTTTCTGCAAAGATTATAGGAAAGAGAAGAAAGAAAATAGAAAGAAAATCCAGTGCTCGGATCATTTCCAGATATCCTTTTTCTGTTTTATTACAATAAAAAGGCTGAACTGTTCAGAGAAAATTCAGCTTCTCCGTGATTGTAAATCTCTCAGTTCCCGCTGTATGGAGCTCCGCAGGTCGTCACATCTACTTCTCAATGAGCAGCTTTAAATATTCTGGGGGAAAATATGGAATATTGACATTAGATGCACAGAATTAGCTGTAACATTTAGAGACAGAGTGGACTCTAACGTGAGATTCATGGTTTGCCAGCATCCTTATCATTTACAGTAGGGGGTACATTATCCCTTATAATACATGAGTGATACTCAGAATTCTCTGTATAACTCAGCCTGCAGCTTTGTGCCTTTATATGGTCACAGAACAACCCCTCAGTGACTTCTAATATCCTTATCATTTACAGTAGGGGGTACATCATCCCTTATAATACATGAGTGATACTCAGAGTTCCCTGTATAACTCAGCCTGCAGCCTTGTGCCTTTATATGGTCACAGAACAACCCCTCAGTGACTTCTAATATCCTTATCATTTACAGTAGGGGGTACATTATCCCTTATAATACATGAGTGATACTCAGAGTTCCCTGTATAACTCAGCCTGCAGCCTTGTGTTTTTATATGGTCACAGAACAACTCCTCAGTGACTTCTAATATCCTTATCATTTACAGTAGGGGGTACATTATCCCTTTCAATACATGAGTGATACTTAGAGTTCCCTGTATAACTCAGCCTGCAGCCTTGTGCCTTTATATGGTCATAGAACAACCCCTCAGTGACTTCTAATATCCTTATCATTTACAGTAGGGGGTACATTATCCCTTATAATACATGAGTGATACTCAGAGTTCCCTGTATAACTCAGCCTGCAGCCTTGTGCCTTTATATGGTCACAGAACAACCCCTCAGTGACTTCTAATATCCTTATCATTCACAGTAGGGGGTACATTATCCCTTATAATACATGAGTGATACTCAGAGTTCCCTGTATAACTCAGCCTGCAGCCTTGTGTCTTTATATGGTCACAGAACAACCCCTCAGTGACTTCTAATATCCTTATCATTTACAGTAGGGGGTACATTATCCCTTATAATACATGAGTGATACTCAGAGTTCCCTGTATAACTCAGCCTGCAGCCTTGTGCCTTTATATGGTCACAGAACAACCCCTCAGTGACTTCTAATATCCTTATCATTTACAGTAGGGGGTACATTATCCCTTATAATACATGAGTGATACTCAGAGTTCCCTGTATAACTCAGCCTGCAGCCTTGTGCCTTTATATGGTCACAGAACAACCCCTCAGTGACTTCTAATATCCTTATCATTTACAGTAGGGGGTACAGTACATTATCACTCAGAATATGAAGAATTGCCCTAGGTATATTGAATGTAGTCATATAATAACTGAAATTCTAGCTCACCCTGAGCTACATCTAGCTCAGTGTATAATTATTGCCACCAGATCTGCTCATTTTGGGTAGACATTGCCCATTACGCACCTTTTTCTGATGCCTTTCAGTTTCACTACGTCGCAGACCTAGAGAATAAGAACAGAATACTACATCCAACTTATAAAATACAATGAGATTCCATGAAACCCACCTCCTGCTCTGACCCCACTGAGTATATACTGGGGTGATAGAAGTTGAAAGAGAGAATATTTGGGGTGATTAAAAGCTGAAAGAGGGAATATTTAAGGTGATGAGAAGCTGAAAGAGAGAGAATATTTGGGTTGAAAGAGCTGAAAGAGAGAATATTTGTGATGATTAGAAGTTGAAAGAGAATATATGGGTTGATGAAAAGCTGAAAGAGAGAATATTTGGGGTGACTAAAAGCTTAAAGAGAGAATATGTGGGCTGATGAGAAGCTGAAAGAGAAAATATTTCGAGTGATTAGAAGCTGATAGAGAATTTGGGGTGATTAAAAGTGGAAAGAGAGAACATTTTGAGTGATGAGAAGCTGAAAGAGAGAATATTTGGGGTGATTAGAAGCTGAAAGAGAGAATATGTGGGGTTATTAGAATATGATGGAGAATTTGGGAGTGACGAGAAGCTGAAAAAGAGAATATTTGGGGTGATTAAAAGCTGAAAGAGAGAATATTTGGGGCAATGAGAAGCTGAAAGAGAGAATATTTTGAGTGATTAGAAGCTGATAGAGAATTTGGGGTGATTAAAAGTGGAAAGAGAGAACATTTTAAATGAGGAGAAGCTGAAAGAGAGAATATTTGGGGTGATTAGAAGCTGAAAGGGAGAATATTTTGAGTGAGTAGAAGCTGAAAAAGAGACTATTGGGGTGATGAGAAGCTGAAAGAGAGAATATTTTGAGTGATTAGAAGCTGATAGAGAATTTGGGGTGATTAAAAGTGGAAAGAGAGAACATTTTGAGTGATAAGAAGCTGAAAGAGAGAATATTTCGAGTGATTAGAAGCTGGAAGAGAATATGGGGGCGATGAGAAGCTGAAAGAGAGAACAAGAGAAGGAAATGTTTCCTGAAACACTGGTTTATATTTACTGTTATTGATTCTCCTGGCAGGTCTGAGATATAAATAAAACAAATGAGATAAAATTTAGGAGAAATTCCTGTTACATTCCTGCTCCAGTCAGACAGCTCTCTGTCGGCCTTACCAATAGAAATCCCGGGACACCCACACCTACTGCCTCTCTCCCCTCTTTCTATAACTCTTAATAACATGCTCAGTGCAGTCACAAATTTCCCACTGCATCTTGGCCCATTCACTATAATGCCCTAACTATTACATACGTAGTATGTATTAACCTGTATCCCATATATCAGCCTGTGCTACATATGTCCCTCATATCAGCTTAAATGACATCCCGTATATCGTCCCATATTATATATATATATATATCCCTCATATCAGCCCATATTACATATATCACATATATCAGCCCATATTACATATATGTCTCATATCACCTCATATTACATTTATCCCTCATATCAGCCCATATTACATTTATCCCTTATATCAGGCCAATTTACATATATTCCTCATATCAGCCCATTTTATATATATTCCATATATCAGCCCATTCTACATATATCCCTAATTGCAGCACATATTACGTATATCCCATATATCAGCCCATATTGCATATATGCCATATATCATCCCATATTACATATATCTCATATATCATCCCATATTACGTATATCCCTCATATCTGCCCATATTAAATATATCCCATAAATCGGCCCATATTACATATCTCAAATATATCTGACCATATTACATATATCCTATATATCAACCCATATTAAATGTATCCCAAATATCAGCCAGTATTATGTATATCCCCATATCAGCGCAAATTACATTTCTCCCATGTATCTGGCCATATTACACATATCCCATATATCAGACCATATTTCATATTTCCCATATATCTGCCCATATTACATATCTCCATCATATCTGCCCATATTACATCACTTATAGCAGCCCATTTTACCTATATCCCTCATAGCAGACCAGATTACATATATCCCTTATATAAGCCCATATCACATATATCCCTAATTTCAGCCCATATTACATATATCCCTCTGCAAAATATGTTGGTGCTATATAAATACATGTTATTAATAAAAATAATAATAATAATAATTTCAGCCCATATTACATATATCCTTCATATATACTGGACTTTGTAGCTAATCATACTACTGTAGGGATGTGTAAATAGCCACCCCTAGTATTTTGTGCAGGCAGTCCCTCCATGTTATGGACACCTAAATGGGTCCTAAAATACAGTTGGGAGGGGTACTGTTGACTCTTGCTGTTGCCCCTAGTGACCAGCAAAGGGCTGGGCTAGAGTATAAAAGGCTCTGAAGGCAGATTTCAGTGTCCATCTTGTGCTGGCTCTAGCCTGTGCAGGAGGCAGAGTTCGAGTTGGAACCTAGACAGGTCAGGTCTAGTAAGAATAGGCTACTCACATTTATAGATCACTCTAGGAGTGATAGTCAGTCAGTTTATTTAGCTGAGCAGTCTGAGGCTCCTACGAGGATTGTAGTGGGATTAAGATCCCAGGGTACTCATTGCCCAGAAGTAGGGACTAAGTGTACAGACCTAGGGTAGATAGATTCCCCTCAGGTTCCACTTAGGGAAAAGGCTGAAAACTGGGTGTACCTCCTCAAAGCTGCATGTATTGTTCCTATCTCTGAGGAGAATTATACTGACCAATGGTGTTGTGAGTACTGCCTATTCAATGTACTGTTATGAACCTGCATTGCTCTGATTTATGTACACTCCACTGAGGATTGTATACTGTGCTCAATAAATCTGTTATTTGGTTAAGTTATAAGAACCACTGGCGCCCAATTCTTTGCACCTTGATTACAGTTACAGTTGCACTACACCCTGCTTCCACCTCGATGCGAAGGCTCACTCCCTAAGGTTTAAGGTCTCATCCGGAGCATATGTAATAGGAGTGAAGCCCATAGTAGAGTTAGGTGCACTCAATTTACTATAGCGCTACATTTTGGCGCCCACCACGTGGGGCTCGAGAAGGGTTAAACTGTAACACCGCACTGCAGCCTAGTGTGACAGGCGCTGCAGGTGCGGACTCAATAGGAAAAAGGCCAGGAAAGAGACGGGAGACTTCTGTGGTTCTTCTCTCCCGCTCAAATATTCTGGCGCAGTCACAGTATAGTATTGAGCCATAGTGAAAATGCCTACTATACTGCCCAAAGAAATGAAGGGTCATTTCCCCTCAGTTATCCCAGGCTTGATAACTTCTGACGCAGTGTATGCCTGGGCTATTGATGAAGGTGTAAACCCTCGGCGAGCGGTGGTGATAGATGGAGTTCACCCACTAGCTCCTGTTTACTTAGCTGCATGGCCTTTAAGTATGTTCCCAAGATTTGTGGGGTACCGATTCATAGCCCGTGCTCCTTCAGAGATTCAGGACACTGTGCGGCTATTGTGGCAAGTAGAAAATGAGCTCCCTAATGATGGTGAGGGGCCCTCTATGATTTTCCCTCATGGATTGCCGGATGGTTGTCCCTGTGTTTATGCAAGCCTGCCAGCACAGTCCCACAAAAATGAGAAAACGGTGATAACCCCTTCTGCTGTTTATTTGTGGGCTTTCTTAGAGAAAATGGAGCCATGTCAGGCCGTTGTGGTTGATGGCATACCTGAGTGTTGCCCTCCAGATAGTGTGCATCAAGCTCTTATGGATAATCCGTTATTCGACGGGTTTGAATATGTTACTAAAGGGCCTTCCATGGAAAAAGGAAAGGTCCGGTTCTTATACTGGGTTCCTGATGAGCCTTACCAGGAAACTTGGCCCTCTAGAGTGTATCCCATAGGCGCCCCTGCAGAGGGTTGCCCGTGTGTTTATCAGGATTATTTTGCACCGCACATCCTTAGTGGGGCCCGTGCTTATGCCCTTTGTAACCCGCCTTCTGAAGACGAAGAGAGTGTCAGGGTTACTGAGTCCCTTGACAGAGTAGATTACCCGGAGGAGTCTGGGGTCCCCACTGATGTACTACCGCCTGAGCCGGAGGGCCTGGTAGAATCAAGGGAGTGTACGGGACTAATTGAATCTACTCATAGAGGGGACTGTTCAACTGAGGAGGCCTTTGCTACTGAGCGCCCGTGTGAGCCGGAGAGCCCAGTAGTGTTGTTGTTAGAAGAAAGCCCTCCAATAATTGCAATTTCCCTCGCTCTTAGTGACAAGGGAGATACGAGTGATGTAGTGGCCGTGTCCCAGGAAGAGTCTGGGCCCAGTGCTAACGTGTCCCCAATTTTGGAAGTGGATTCAAATATTACTTTATTAACGACGGAGTTGTGTGCAGTGAATTTGGACAACTCTCCTGCCATAGAAGTGGCCTGGGTTAATGTGATGCCTGAATGTGCCCCTGCGGAGAATGATCCACCAGGGGGAGTTTCCGAAGAAGTTACTGCTGTGGAAATTTGTACTGCGTCACATTCTCCTTCGATACCCTGCTCAGTGAGGGTTAAGTTGAGGAGCGCGCGAAAGAGACAAAGGAGGCGTGTCGGACCCAAAAGAGGAGGTGCCTCTAGGGTCATGGCGTGCCGTCCCAGTGTAGAAGACAGTACCGCAGCCATTTTGTATCTTGCTCAAACCCTGCTGGAGTTAGCGGATGCGAAAAAACAGATGGCGGAGCCTGTTGCTGAACCAGAGGTTCGAGTGCTTGAAGAAAAGCCAGTGCCGTGCGCTCCTACTCTTGTGGAGCATGAGCGGCAGTATGTGTATCAAGGAACTTTCTCACCCAGTGCCCGGGGAATGGTTCCAGTATGCGGCCTATGTGACCTGGAAGCACCAAACGCCCTAGAGGATCCCGGTGGAGCCTGCGTGCAATGCGGCTCTCAACTATGGATGGGACCTTTCGTTCGGGCAGACCTGCCTCCATTGGTTGGGATGACCAAGGATAAGGTGAGCGGCAACTCTATACTAATTTATGAGGAGATAGAGGAGGCCCCGGGGGTGTCAGCGGCTGCGGCTCCCGCACCGAAATCTCATGTACCTATCCTCTATAGTGAGGTCTGCTGTAACGAGGAATGTGCATTCCCCTCCAAAGTGGGTGCGATTGAAGGTGAGGCCCTAGAGACCGCGGCTGCGGTTAGTTAGATGACCCCGTCCGGCTGGACAGATGATACTGGCGTTGCCCCTGTCCCAGAAGAGCCAGAGAGTGGGGGTGAAGTTTTGGCGTCGCCAACGCCCATGCCTTTAGTGGCGACAGTGCCGATTGCACCAGGGGGAGACGCAAATGGCGAAAATGTGTCAGAGCCTACTGCAGACTTCAGGCTTGAAGCTAATGCTGTAGTTCCCGAGGTGGAAACCCTGCCGCCTGAAGTGCCTGCTGCATTGGAAGTGGATAGAGTCCCAGAGGAGAAAAGCCCCGAGGATGACCGGGAAGATATCTCCATGATAGGGCCGAAAGAGAGCCTTTCAACCAGTGAGTTGTGGTTGAGGAATTCGGGACCTTGGGTGGATGTAACCCTTACCACGTACACTGCTCTTAACACAACGACCTGTGCTCCCGTCTTAACTCAAGCTATTGATTGGCGAAAGTTTTCATTTGGGCGAATTGGGTCCGTGTTGCCAGTGACCCCAACATTCAGAGATCCTCCATTGCCTGAGAGTCAAGTGGAGAAAGAGCTGACTCCCCTCCAAGATGAGGATGATGACTGGAAGTCAGTGTCAGAGAATGCTGCACAAATTCGGTGCAGGTGTCAAAGATCAGTGGTTAGTGAACCAGTACAGTCTTACAATCCCAAAGTGATGGTGCATGTAACCCCTAGTGAGCCAGGGGAAAGCACCCATGTATCTGAACTTTATCACGTTGAGTGGGGAAAGATATCGTTGGCCGGTGAAAAAGACTGGGTGGCGAATATTCCTAAACCTAAAGTGGATCCCACCATGGCGACTGCTCCAGGATGGGAGGAATATGATGAGGAAGGATCAGAGTTGGATGATCAACCTGCTCCCAAAGAGTTTATGTCTCGCAGTTTCATTGCACCTCCCAGGATAGGCCCAGAGGAAGAGAAAGATTTCTGGGTTCTGCCTGGGCGAGCCGACCCCAATGTCTTTAGGTCTGTTTCCCGAGTGCAACGAGTGATAAACTTTAAAGTTTACCGAAAATGGGGCTATTTTATGCCTTATGCTCCTATGTGGGTGTATGAGAAAGTGGCTGCTTCCTATGAGGATTGGCTCATCGACGAGATCCTGAGGAAAGAGAAAATGCACCACAGTTGTCTCACCAACCCAAATGAAGTGCGGCGAAAGCAGGATTGGGAGTACCTGCGTTCTATTGAGAGAGAGTGGTGGTACGGCCGTACCATTTTGAAAAATGCTGTGAAGAGTTGTGGGAAATACAATCCCACCAAATATTTCTCCTTGGAGGTCTATGAGGGAGATGGCCAATGGGTGGACAAACCCCATCCCAAATATTACATTCCTTATGAAGACACCAAGGCCAGGTTTCTTCACATGATTTGAGTCTACTGGTGGGTGGTGGTTTGTTTTCCTCTGATAATACTCCACTGGGAGTGAATTGCAGTTTGTTTGAACTGTCCACATCTGTCCCTCCAAAGTGACTGAACTTTCTTCAGGGAAGGATTCTTCTTCTTTTGCTCCTCTTGGAGTTAGGTCTAAGGACTGTTTTAGTTAACACCTACACGTTTGTAGGTTCATCCAATTTTCCCCTTTACCCTCCTAAGTGCATATACAAAAGGACTATGGGTTCAGGGTCTTTTATGGACTGGAATGCTAAAGTATTTGAGGAAAAACAGTATGTTTAACTTGTGCCTTTCTTTTCAGGGAGTTATTAACCCAGGGTACCTGGACAGTACTCAAGAGTGGTGTTGCTATAATGATATGAAATGTGACACTAATAAAGGCACAGTTCAGTGACAGTCCAATGTTTTTCTATGCTGTTGTTCTCTTTCAGGTATGCCATTGTTACCTGGGTACACTCAGGAGAGTGACCCCGAAGAGGTTATAAGGTAATGGCTAAATGTCACTTTTTGGTAAAGTGTTGCATATGAATGTACTAAGTCTCCAGTAGTGAGAAGACTTAGTCCACTGTCCTATGATAGAGATATATTTCTCAAAATGGTTTCTAGCAAGATGTGCCTTAACTGCTTATTTTTCGTAATGGGCTTCTAGCATGATATGCCTAAACTGCTTTCTTTTCAGGTTGACCATGGTTCCCCAGTAGGCCTATGGAGAGGCTACTATGGAAATGTTAACCTTACAGTGAATGCAATACATGTGTTGTAATGTATTCTTGCCTTGTGATTGAATATGTTCTTTGCCGGGACGTAAGGAATTCACCAGGGGGAGAATGTAGGGATGTGTAAATAGCCACCCCTAGTATTTTGTGCAGGCAGTCCCTCCATGTTATGGACACCTAAATGGGTCCTAAAATACAGTTGGGAGGGGTACTGTTGACTCTTGCTGTTGCCCCTAGTGACCAGCAAAGGGCTGGGCTAGAGTATAAAAGGCTCTGAAGGCAGATTTCAGTGTCCATCTTGTGCTGGCTCTAGCCTGTGCAGGAGGCAGAGTTCGAGTTGGAACCTAGACAGGTCAGGTCTAGTAAGAATAGGCTACTCACATTTATAGATCACTCTAGGAGTGATAGTCAGTCAGTTTATTTAGCTGAGCAGTCTGAGGCTCCTACGAGGATTGTAGTGGGATTAAGATCCCAGGGTACTCATTGCCCAGAAGTAGGGACTAAGTGTACAGACCTAGGGTAGATAGATTCCCCTCAGGTTCCACTTAGGGAAAAGGCTGAAAACTGGGTGTACCTCCTCAAAGCTGCATGTATTGTTCCTATCTCTGAGGAGAATTATACTGACCAATGGTGTTGTGAGTACTGCCTATTCAATGTACTGTATGAACCTGCATTTCTCTGATTTATGTACACTCCACTGAGGATTGTATACTGTGCTCAATAAATCTGTTATTTGGTTAAGTTATAAGAACCACTGGCGCCCAATTCTTTGCACCTTGATTACAGTTACAGTTGCACTACACCCTGCTTCCACCTCGATGCGAAGGCTCACTCCCTAAGGTTTAAGGTCTCATCCGGAGCATATGTAATAGGAGTGAAGCCCATAGTAGAGTTAGGTGCACTCAATTTACTATAGCGCTACACTACTATAAGTGTGTGCGTAATAGATCTTGCCAGACTAACTTAATTTCTTTTTATGAGAAGGTGAGCAGGGACCTTGACTCTAGGATGGCAGTGGATGTGATTTACTTAGACTTTGCTAAAGCATTTGATACAGTGTCACACAGAAGGTTACTGGTTAAATGAAGGAATGTTGGCCTGGAACATAGTATTTGTACCTGGATAGAGAACTGGCTAAAAGATAGACTACAAAGAGTGGTGGTAAATGGAACATTTTCTAATTGGACCAGTGTTGTTAGTGGAGTACCGCAGGGTTCTGTACTAGGTCCCTTGCTTTTCAACTTGTTTATTAATGACCTGGAGGTGGCCATTGAAAGTACTGTTTCTATTTTTGCAGATGAGACTAAATTGTGCAGAACTATAGGTTCCATGCAGGATGCTGACACTTTGCACAGTGATTTGTCTAAACTGGAAAACTGGGCAGCAAACTGGAAAATGAGCTTCAATGTTGATAAATGCAGGTTATGCACTTTGGCAAAAATAATATAAATGCAAGTTATACACTAAATGGCAGTGTGTTGGGAGTTTCCTTAAATGAGAAGGATCTAGGGGTCTTTGTAGATAACACGTTGTCTAATTCTGGGCAGTGTCATTCTGTGGCTACTAAAGCAATTAAAGTTCTTGTATAAAAAAGGGCATTAACTCAAGGGATGAAACATAATTGTGTCTCTTTATAGGTCCCTGGTGAGGCCTCATCTGGAGTATGGGGGCAGTTTTGGACTCCAGTCCTTAAGAGGGATATAAATGAGCTGGAGAGAGTGCAGAGACTAAGTGCAACTAAACTGGTTAGAGGGAGGGAAGAGTTAAATTATGAGGGGAGACTGACAAGGTTGGGGTTGTTTTCTCTGGGGGGAAAAAGGCGCTTGTGAGGGGACATGATTATACTTTACAAGTACATTAGAGAACATTATAGACAAATAGCAGGGGACCTTTTTACCCATAAAGAGAATCACGTACCAGAGGCCTCCCCTTCAGACTAGAGGAAAAGAAGTTTCATTTAAAGGAACAGAGTAGGGGGTTCATCACAGTGAGGACAGTGAGGTTGGGGAATGCACTGCCGGGTGATGATTCAGTTAATGACTATAAGAGGGACTTGGATGATTTCTTGGACAGACATAATACAAAGGCTATTGTGATACTAAACTATATAACATATTGCCATATATCAGCCCATATTACATATATCCCTCACATCTTCACATACTGTATTACATATATCCCCCCTATCTACCCATATTACATTTATCCTATATATCAGCCCATATTACTTAAATCCCATATATTAGCCCATTTTACGTATATCCCTCATATCAGACACTATTATATATATCCCTCATATAAGCCCATATTACATATAAACCTCATATAAGCCCATATTACCTATATCCCTAATATCAGCCCATATTACATAGATCCCTCATACAGCTCTGCGAAATATGTTGGCGCTATATAAATACATGTTAATAATATTAATAATTTCAGCCCATATTACATATATCCTTCATATCTGCCCATATTGAATATATCTCATATATCAGCCCATATTGCATGGATCCCATATATCAGCCCATATTACATATATCCCTCAGATAAGCCCATATTATATATATATTCCTCATATAAGCCCATGTTACATATATCTCATATATCATTCCAAATCACATATATCCCATATATCAGCCCATATTACATATATCCCTCATATCTGACCATATTAAATATATCGGCACATATTACATATCTCAAATATATCTGGCCATATTACATATATCATATATATATAGGACAGGACTGGAATAGTAAGTGCAGGACTGTTTTAGGAAGGGCAGGGCTGGATTAAGAACGACATGACTGGATTAAGAACCATAGGACTGGATTAGGAAGTGCAGGACTGGATTATGAAGCACAGGACTCAAATAGGAAGGTCTTGCCTGGATTAGGAAGCACAGGACTGGATTAGGATGGGCAATACTGGATTCGGAAGGGCAGGACTGCATTAGGAAGAGCAGGACTGTATTAGAAAGGACAGGACTGGATTAGGAAATGCAGGACTGGATTATGAAGTGCGGGATTGGATTATGAAGTGGAGGACTGGAATAGGAAGGACAGGGACACCGTGGATGTGCAGAGTGTTACACAGTACTTATACAAACAGTTGGATACACAGAGGGGTCTGTTCTTAGGAGAAATTCAGAAGAATAAAGGCTAAAAGAAATGTGCAGATTGGGGCGGGGGGGTGATTATATGTTGGTCTGTAGGTGTCAGTCACTCACCTTTGTCTGCTGTGTCAGGCTCTGCTCTCCGTCTTTCTCTGCCGCTCTCCTGCTGCACATCTGGATTATCTCCCCCTAAATTCTGCTTGAGGAGGAGGAGGAATAACAGGTTCAGCCAATCAGGAGCCAACCTCCCGTTAACCCTTTGCATCGCACAATACCTGCATGAGGTGCCTCTGTGTATATTTGTATCTCAGATACGCAAATAACACTTCCACCATCAGCGAATATTCTGTGAATAAATCACAGGCAGGGAATGACTATCAGTCTCCGGAATGTGGGATACAAACTGCACCTGCCATTCCCTGTCGGATATTAGAACTTTGCTCTGTTCCAATACTGCACTACACCCCCATTATGTGCAGCAGAACCAGGGGTGCAGCTGCACAGAGGGAATCAGTGACTGTACGAGCCCCCCAAGGGCTGAACCATCCCCCCCAATTAGTAAATATGTTACCTGAAAGAAGCCAGATCCAGAGTTCCCCCATCCCTAACTCACCAGTCTTAGCTCGGGCCCAGAGAGCTCTCCAAAAAACACTCACTCTCCTTAGCAGATCTCCCAGCTCTTATTCAGTTAATTGTTAACACCCACACCAGGGTTCAAAAAATCACTCTACCCCCATTGGAGAGCACATTCTCTGATAGGGTCCAATCTCTCTCCACTCATTGGAGAGCACATTCTCAGGCAGGGTCCAGGAATCTCTCTACACTCATTCATTGTAGAGTATGTTCCCTGGCAGGGTCTAGGAATCTCTCTACAGTCACTCATTGGAGATCACATTCTCAGCCATGGTCTAGGAATCTCTCTATCCTCACTCATTGGATAGCATGTTCTCAGCTGGGGTTCAGGAATCTCTCTACACTCACTCATTGTAATCAAGGATCCTGCAATCTCTCCATGCTCATTCATTGGAGAACAGGCTGCAGGAATCTCTCTACACTCATTCATTGTAGAGTATGTTCTAGTCAAGGATTCAAGAATCTCTCTATGCACTCTCACTGGAAAGCATGTTTTCAGGCAGGGTCCAAGCATCTCTCTACACTCACTTAATGGAGAGCACATTCTAAGGCAGGGCCCATGAATCTCTCCATGCTCACTCATTATAGAGTATGTCTTAATCAAGGATCAAGGAATCTCTCTATGCTCATACATTGGAGAGCATGTTCTCAGGCAGGGTCTATGGATCTCTCTACACTCACTTAATGGAGAACTCTCTCTTAACTCACTTATTGGGGAGCATGTTTTTAGCCATGATCTAGTAATCTCTCTACACTTACTAATTGTAGAGCATGTTCTCAGATGGGGTCCAGGAATCTCTCTATGCTCACTAATTGTAGAGTTTTTCCTAATCAAGGATCCAGGAATCTCTCTATGCTCACTCATTGGAGAGCATTTTCTCAGACAGGGTCCAGGAATCTCCATACACTCACTCATTGAAGAGCATGTTCTCAGTCAGGATCCAGTAATCTCTCTTTGCTCACTCATTGGATAGCATATTATCAGGCAGAGTCTAGGGATCTCTCTATGTACTAATCAAGGATTCAGGCAAGGTCTAGGAAAGCATGGCAGGTAAGGTCCAAAGTAGAGTGGGCTCTACCTTTCTTATTGGAGAATACATTCATAACCAGGATCCAGGAATCTCTCTACCTTCAATTATTGGAGAGTATGACCTTAGCCAAGATCTAGGAGGGTCTGTTTGCCCTCATTCATGAAAAAGTATGTCTTAAGTGAAGGTCCAGATATTTCTCTCTTTATCCTCAATCCCTAGAAAGCAAATCCTTAGCCAGGGTTCAGGAATCTCTCTACCCTCACTTACTGGAGATTACATCATTAGCCTGACTCCATCAAGTTCTCACTAAATTAACTTATTGTAGCGCACATTTTTAGGCATGGTCCATGAAGCTATTTCTATTTTCAGTCATAGGAGAGCCTTATGTCCCAGACGTCCCCCTCCTTCCCCTCACCTGCCCTTTGTCCCCCATAACTGCCCTTATTTCCAAGGCTTCCCTCTCCTTCACCTCACCTGCCCCTTACCCCCATAACTGCCCTTTTTTCCCAGACTTCCCTCTCATTCCCCTCACGTGCCCCTTACCCCCATAACTGCCCTTATTTCCCAGGCTTCCCTCTCCATCCCCTCACCTGCCCCTTATCCCCCATAACTGTCCTTATTTCCCAGACTTCCCTCTCCTTCCCCTCACCCGCCCCTTACCCCCTGACTGCCCTTATAGATATATATACAGTATATATATGACACATACAGGGTGTCGCTCCAGGATGAAGGGTCTATACACAATCAGGCAGGTAGAGGCGGTACAGTGAGCTTGCAATCTTATCTGCCAGGCTCCTTAATCTAATCTGGCCCTTATCTCGCTGGCTGCGTGCGTTGCTCCCACTATCTGCCATATTTCTCCCGCCTGTCCTCCCTTCCATCTCTGACTCTCAAATTCTAAGAAGTGGAAGTTGTTGATGATGGACATGTTTCAGGGTTGCTCTCCCCGGTGCACGTATGTGTCCCCCCTGACTTCCAGGCCAGGTATCATGGGATGCCATATACACAGGAGAACATTGCAGTATTGGCTACTTTCTGAAGAGAAGGAAAGAGGCTGCTCCCCAACTCATAACCTGCTCTACAGTTGCCCCCTATGGTCGGCCTCACCATCTGGGAGCCAATGAAATGGCACAATGGTGAAGGCATCTTTCTGTGTACCTAGAATTAGGGCAAGAGTAGAACCTTGGGTGCCTTTAAGTGGGGTTAAACCTTATCTTCTGAGCAGGAACCCTATCTAATAACTCCTGGGTATGTAACTTGCACTTGCACCCACAGACACCCCAATACTTGTGCCCAAACATGCTCCGTGTACTTCCATCTTGTGTCTAAGTAATTAGGGGGACCAGCTGAAACTTTGGCCCCAGAGCCTGGAACCTAAATGTAACAGCACCCATGGGGCCACTGGGGGCACGTGCACATTCCTGCTGAAAACCCCAGGTTTATTATATGATCTACAATTCCCCAATAAATATCATGGGGGGGGTTCAGACATTATAAAGGCAAAATGTTTCCCATACATTAGAGCAGTGCTGTCCAACTTCTCTGGTACCAAAATTTTACTGGCCTATGTGTTGGAGGGCAAATAATGGAAGTCAGTGTTGGCCACTCCCTCTTTTAAACCACACCCACTGTAAACCACACCCATATTACCACAAGAACGTTTAAGATCATATCCACATTAACGGTGGTAACACACCAAAAAACCAAATGGCTGGTGCTCACTGCAGGGAAATCCCTCATCTCTCATATGTGAGACATTGAAGTCATGTTAAAAACATTCCTTAAATCCATATGCCTCATCCTCCCCTGTGGAAAATACAGCCCCCCAACACATGATTAAACACCTTAGGGGCCCCTAACAACAAATTCCAAATGCTAATAACCCCAAAAACAAATCCCTTACAGTCTTATTGTATATCCCACAGGTAGGGTAGGGCAAGCTGAGAATGGCACACACAAGCAGCACTGGGCAAGCAGAGTATGAGACACACAGGGAGGGAAGACAGAAGAGAGCAGGAGACAGGGAAAGCTCTCAGTCTAATATGTACTACATACAGTCACACAGTGCTGGGGCCCCATTAGCATTTTGTATAAAGTGTGAACAGGAGAACAATGTGGCAGTTTCAGTCTGGGTCTCAGGTAGAACAGTACAGGGGCTTTAGGATAGAAACAATAGAGGGGTCTCAGGTAGAACAGTACAGGGGCTTTAGGATATAAACAATAGAGGGGTCTCAGGTAGAACAGTACAGGGGCTTTAGGATATAAACAATAGAGGGGTCTCAGGTAGAACAGTACAGGCTTTAGGATATAAACAATAGAGGGGTCTCAGGTAGAACAGTACAGGGGCTTTAGGATATAAACAATAGAGGGGTCTCAGGTAGAACAGTACAGGGGCTTTAGGATAGAAACAATAGAGGGGTCTCAGGTAGAACAGTACAGGGGCTTTAGGATATAAACAATAGAGGGGTCTCAGGTAGAACAGTACAGGGGCTTTAGGATATAAACAATAGAGGGGTCTCAGGTAGAACAGTACAGGGGCTTTAGGATAGAAACAATAGAGGGGTCTCAGGTAGAACAGTACAGGGGCTTTAGGATAGAAACAATAGAGGGGTCTCAGGTAGAACAGTACAGGGGCTTTAGGATATAAACAATAGAGGGGTCTCAGGTAGAACAGTACAGGGGCTTTAGGATATAAACAATAGAGGGGTCTCAGGTAGAACAGTACAGGGGCTTTAGGATAGAAACAATAGAGGGGTCTCAGGTAGAACAGTACAGGGGCTTTAGGATATAAACACTAGAGGGGTCTCAGGTAGAACAGTACAGGGGCTTTAGGATATAAACAATAGAGGGGTCTCAGGTAGAACAGTACAGGGGCTTTAGGATAGAAACAATAGAGGGGTCTCGGGTAGAACAGTACAGGGGCTTTAGGATATAAACAATAGAGGGGCCTCAGGTAGAACAGTACAGGGGCTTTAGGATATAAACAATAGAGGGGTCTCAGGTAGAACAGTACAGGGGCTTTAGGATATAAACAATAGAGGGGTCTCAGGTAGAACAGTACAGGGGCTTTAGGATATAAACAATAGAGGGGTCTCAGGTAGAACAGTATAGGGGCTTTAGGATATAAACAATAGAGGGGTCTCAGGTAGAACAGTACATGGGCTTTAGGATAGAAACAATAGAGGGGTCTCAGGTAGAACAGTACAGGGGCTTTAGGATAGAAACAATAGAGGGGTCTCAGGTAGAACAGTACAGGGGCTTTAGGATAGAAACAATAGAAGGGTCTCAGGTAGAACAGTACAGGGGCTTTAGGATATAAACAATAGAGGGGTCTCAGGTAGAACAGTACAGGGGCTTTAGGATATAAACAATAGAGGGGTCTCAGGTAGAACAGTACAGGGGCTTTAGGATATAAACAATAGAGGGGTCTCAGGTAGAACAGTACAGGGGCTTTAGGATATAAACAATAGAGGTGTCACAAGTGTGAAAAATACAGGGGATTACAGTGTGAATTTGAGGTTTAAACATTACAGTTATTCTCTGTAGTGAGACCAATTAAATCTTACATATGGTAATCAGATACAGCATGTGGGGGCCACAGAAGGGGGGGGCAGCCCTGCATTAGAGCATTTGGCAGGGGCAGAGTTGGTGCAGGGAGAGTCTAGGGCAGTTCCTTTTGCCCCTGAGATCAGAAATAACAGTTGCAGATGAAAGTCCCCGGGAGTTGGATTCCCATGCAGAGAAGTAAATGTGTGTTTCATGTAGTCCCCCCCCCCATCAGCAGCCTCAGCCCAGGCCTCCTCTCCCACTCACCCCGTCCATCATGTGCAACTGTCAGCTGATATGTTCCAGTGTTACACCCAAAGCAACAGGGAAGGAAACAGCCTGCAGCCCCAGTGACCCCCAGCCAGTGGGCAAGTACTAGCCCAGCACCTCTCAGGCACCATTAGCCCTGGGGGGCACAGTCTGTATGTCCCCCTGGCTGCATGAGAAATGTGCGTATCCACGTAGGGAAATCCATGGAAACAATACGGGCTGATTTACCTGCATTAGTTGCTACTGGCAACAGCACTTGTGCATCTCTGTTTAGAAATCAGCCCTAAATCAGCCCGTTCTTTCTCACATGGGAATCACATGAGGGGGGGGGCATTTTTCACAACCAGACTCAGGGGCATTGGGACCCCCTCATTACATCACCTAATGGGCCCCACAAAGTATTGCACACAGGGACCCCTTCTGTTACCAGCACAGATTTATACTGGACCAGCGCCCCCCGATGCCCAGAGCCCATGGGGGGGGCAGGAGAATCCTATTGAGTCCCATTACACATCACACAGAGGTGCCCCCCAGGCTGCGTTACTATACGGCCACCAGAGCTGGGGGTGCGACTCAGGAGACAAAGAGGGGCTAAAAGTGCCATTAAGTTCCTTATAAGAAATATACGTATAAGAAAGATCTTCTGCCCACTCTGCCCTGTCTCATGCCCCCCGCTGGGCACCAATAATTGGGCTCTAATCACTAATGAATATGCCCCCCCCGGCAGGAACCCTGACATGTAAGGAAAGGGGGGGCAGGACTAGTTGCCAGGGTTACCCCTTAAATACAGAGGCTTTGGTCCTAGAGAGGGAAGGGGGTGCCACTCTCATTAGACTCCCAGACACCCCAAGACTCTTACTGTCTGTAAGTCAACCCTTAATATTCCAATAGACCTGAGGGGGCCTGAGGCAGGGGGGCTGCACATGGTCACACAGGGAGTCAGCGGCATTTTCCCAGGTGGGGGTCCAGCTCCCTGTCAATAGGAAGGAAGGGATTTATTGGGGAGGCACCTGAGTAACGTCAGGAATCAACTGAAGGAAAGAGAGGGATCCTGGTACCTGGGGGCTCTGACATCAGCCCACAATAAACACAATCCCAGCACTGAAAGAGTCAATGGGCCCTCAGTCACTTCATAGACTGAACACAAGGGCCCCAACGTGCACAAGCTCCTCCTCCAACTCCTCCCACTTACAGGAATATGTGACCATAATCATCCAGCAACATGGCAGCTCCTTCCCACTGCTCCTAATAACTGCCTTACCCTGGGCTTCTCACGGGGCTCCTTGTGATGGATCTGTCACACACACTGGAATAATTCATCTGATCTCTTTCTAAAACCTTATAGGCGAGGCAGGTTACTCCCCTGTGTGTTTTATGTGCTCCACCTCCATGTTATTTCCATGACTCTCCATAAATATTCTTCTTATTCACTTTTAGCCTGATCCAAATGGACTCTCACAAACATAAACGGGACACTTTATTATAATATGGGATCATGTACCCCCTACTTCCAATCATAAGGATATTAGAAGTCATTGATGGGTTGTTCTGTGACCATATAAAGGCACAAGGCTGCAGGCTGAGTTATACAGGGAACTCTGAGTATCACTCATGTATTATAAGGGATAATGTACCCCCTACTGTAAATGATAAGGATATCAGAAGTCAATGAGGGGGTCTGTGACCATATAAAGGCACAAGGCTGCAGGCTGAGTTATACAGGGAACTCTGAGTATCACTCATGTATTATAATGGATAATGTACCCCCTACTGTAAATGATAAGGATATTAGAAGTCACTGAGGGGTTGTTCTGTGACCATATAAAGACACAAGGCTGCAGGCTGAGTTATACAGGGAACTCTGAGTATCACTCATGTATTATAAGGGATAATGTACCCCCTAGTGTAAATGATAAGGATATCAGAAGTCAATGAGGGGGTCTGTGACCATATAAAGAATGATTATGCAGGGAAGGGAAGGGGGAGTGAATGCTGCCCATATGTACTCGCTTACAGAGCACGAGCAGCATGGAATGTGTGTGGAACCTGCTATGAATTGGTCCTTTTGGGGTGCAGGGGTGTTGCCTGTTTGTGTATCTAGCAGTATGGGGCCAGCAGAACCAGCAGATAAAGAGACAAATCATGGGGTTGCAACCACTTGATGAGACATTTGATGCTCTGAAGAATTGTATTGAAAAACAACTGTGTCAAATATATAAATATTATTGCAATAAATATAGAGATAATTCCGTAAGGATTTCATTACTTCCTGGGAATCAACGTTCCTTCCTCCTCCTCCTCCTCCTCCTCCTGAAGAGCAAGAAAAGAGCCAATTATGTTCCTGACATCACTTGTACAGCCAATGTTAGTCAGCAGAAAAGATTTGGCAGCATAGGGATAGCTTGGCCCAAGAGCTTTCAATCAAAATAAGAGTAAGGTTGGCCCCACCTAATAAGGGTTTAAGTAAGTTAGGGTTATAAATGGAGAGGTGCCAAAGTATGAACAGGGAACATCAGGAGTCCGACAATGAGGCATTATTTCTGGGGTCTGAAAGCCCTCTAATGGGGTCTAAGGGTCTCTGCATGTGATGCACAATCTGTACAGTGTACTGGGTGCAAGGCATTATACTCATGTGCCACCAGCACCCCCAAACTCGAGTGTAATTAAGGGGATAGGAAGGGGGTGGGAGAAGGTCCCAGATCTCTGTAAAGAAAGGAGCCAATCACTGTCTCCCATCAGGTCCCTCTCCAAATCTTGTGTTACTTACATGAAGTTGTCTCTATTCCCTGAGTCCAGGGGCTCCACTCTGACCTGTAATAGAGATCCCGGCAGCGACCCTTAATTCTGCGCACATTGGGACTAACTGCCAGAACCCCAGTCCCCTCCACATTTACCAGCTCCTGTAATAAAGGGCAAAAGGGGTGCTACAAACACGTCACAAAATAAGACTATGTAACTAAAAGGGACAGTAATGATTAGATAAAGTACAGAGAAGAGCAACTAAGCTAATAAAGGGAATGGAAGGATTCAGTTATAGGGAAAGGTAAGTTGGGATTGTTACACTGGAGAAGAGACAGTTAAGGGGATATGATCACTATATATAAATATATAAGGGGATATGTTCACTATATATAAATATATAAGGGGGATATGATCACTATATATAAATATATAAGGGGATATGATCACTATATATAAATATATAAGGGGATATGATCACTATATATAAATATATAAGGGGATATGTTCACTATATATAAATATATAAGGGGATATGTTCACTATTTATAAATATATAAGGGGGATATGATCACTATATATAAATATATAAGGGGGATATGATCACTATATATAAATATATAAGGGGATATGTTCACTATTTATAAATATATAAGGGGGATATGATCACTATTTATAAATATATAAGGGGATATGATCACTATATATAAATATATAAGGGGGATATGATCACTATATATAAATATATAAGGGGATATGATCACTATATATAAATATATAAGGGGGATATGATCACTATATATAAATATATAAGGGGGATATGATCACTATATATAAATATATAAGGGGGATATGATCACTATATATAAATATATAAGGGGATATGATCACTATATATAAATATATAAGGGGGATATGATCACTATATATAAATATATAAGGGGGATATGATCACTATATATATAAATATATAAGGGGATATGATCACTATATATAAATATATAAGGGGATATGATCACTATATATAAATATATAAGGGGATATGATCACTATATATAAATATATAAGGGGGATATGATCACTATATATAAATATACAAGGGGACCATACAGTAACTCTCTGCTATTCACCAGTAGCTCCTCCCAGCACGCAGGAGGGAGCCAATGAGATTAGAGAAGATGAGGGAAAGGGCCGTTGGAAAATTGTAGGATTATCCCATTAGGCGGCTGTGCTGACAGATACATTAGACAGGTACAAGGAAGGTGATATCAACCTGTGATTACATTGCTGATCTATAGAGTGGCCTATTTGATTTTGGATTCAGACAGGATTGGTCTGACGGGGACAGAGTGGACCGACATTAATCCCTTAAGAGCCTGAAATGAGATGTTGTTGCCCAGGGGGCCTGTGTTTCATACAAGTCCTTTCATACAAGGCTGATCCTGATATGGTTCTGACCTGTCTGGGCCTCATATTCCCTGAGCAAACACTGACATGAAGTCACTTGGGCCAGTGCAACACTGGAGACGTGTCCACCTATTTTTTATTGCGGGTTTCACACCCACCCTTCATCTCCTGTTGCTGCTGCTGAAGAGTCACCATGGGAGGAGTGAGCAAGTTGCCACATGACCCACTATGGGTACCCCACAGCCTATGGAATGGACTCACCTCGGTGTCATTGCGATAAGTCATGTTGAGCTGGAAGAGCATGGGGAAATAGGAGGATAATTTGGACCAGGGTGCAGGGTAATTCCAGGAGATGTGTAGGTGGCTGTTACCTTTCAACACTCTCATGTTCTCGGGGGGACTAGGTTTCACTGCAACACAAGGTGGCACATAAGATAAAGGCAGCGTTCTCGGAATTAGGGCACCCAACATTCCCCATCCACTCACCAATGTCTCGGATATAATACGATTTGTTCATTGACATTAACCTCTTCTCTGTTGCCACCTGGACCTCCACCAGAATGGGTTCCATCTGCTCCTCAAAGGCACAGAAGCCGTCCATGTTGAGTGTGAAGGAGAGGCTTCTGTCTATTGTCTCCGTGTGCCACTGCCGAATGTCCATGGAACTATGGGACAAAGAGAAGCTTCCAAAACCAACCTCACAAACTCCCCTTCCAAACCATACTACCCCTTTAGCAAGAGTGGTGGGTGCAAGAAGGGTGAGCTAACGCTTGTGCCCCCCAGACAGATCATTGGTGAGAAACATGTGGGAGAAACATTTATGGCTAGCGTTGGGAATGTAGGGCCACTGGGGGAGGTTTGAGGAGAAGGAGGTGATAAGGGGGCACAGACTGGGACCAATTTTTATTCTCACTTTCCTTTGTCACTTCCCTCCCCATTCTTATTGTAACCCCCAACCCATTCTCTTTTATTGTACCAGATTTTTTTCTCATTCTCTGCAGCCTTTTCTTCTGCTAGTTGCCCCCCTTCCTTACTGTCGCTCCTCTCTCTTGCCCTTTTACATGCTTTTTTCTTATCCATGGAGGTCACTGATAGGCTGAGGCCTGTCCTTTCCAGCAGCCTCATTTGCAGATCTTGTGCCTCTCACACAAGTGGCCTCACATGAGCAGCCAACCAGAGCATGGAGCCCATGCAATAGGAAGGGCAGAGTGCATGGCCTAATATGTAGCACTACAGTCTGTAACTCCTGCCCCCTATAATATTCAGGATAATTATTATGGGGCTCAGAGAGAACCTGGCATTAACAGGCCCCACTCAGAGTATATAGAGCAATGGTGGAAACAGGAAAGGGCAGTTGGTTGGGGCCCACTAGGAGAACTTCTGCTACTCCAGCAGGTCAATCCCACCATAGGTGGCAGATGTGATTGGCAGTAGGGTGGCCCATTGTGTGATATGGAGGGATTGCCCCTCCTCTCAGTGATGCTCTGACCATTCTCTTGCCTTTCTGCCCCTTGCCCAAACCTTGCCACAGACTGGCACTGAAGGGTCCCATGGAACAAAGCCAGTTTCATCCCTAAAGTTGGAAGACACATGACCTTCCACATACCTGATTGAGGCCCTGGCTCTGAGAATTCCCTCCTCTTCATCAATGTCGGCCAAGCAACGAAGCACAGAGCTTGTGTGCGACTCCATAAAGCATGTGACACTCAGCAGACTGGAATCTACCAATGAATTGACACAAACAGGACTGACTTGGATTGTAAGCTCTGAGGGACAGGAAGCTCCTTTGTCGTGTGTCTCATTACTCACATTTTCACTTACTGACTTCTCCCACAAACAACTCCCCTTTCCCCTTTCCCAACAAAAACTCCCCTTCCCAATTCCCCCCAGAGCCCTCACAAAACAAACCCTTACCACTACCCACCCAAGTTTCCTTCACAAACCCATCCTTGCCAGTGCCCTCTATAAACCTTTCCTAGGGCTCCCACAAACCCCTCCCTCTCCTGTAGCCCCCAAAGCCTTTGCCTTCTCAGTGTTTCCTACGGAACTCTCCCCTAACCCAATATTAGCTGTTCCTTCACACACCTGCAATGAGCAGATACACCGAGCACAGGTGGGTCTCCATGTTGGCACTGAGACCGACGTATTGGCCTGCGCAGGGCAGTTGAATATCCTTGATATACAGGGCATTTGCTCTCGGTACAGAACAGGTCCGGGATGGTGCCAACCACTTGATGTTTCTCTCTTTTGTGTCACACTCAAGTGTGTACTCTTCCTTTTCACTCAGCACCACATCTGCAAGTATCAGTGGGAGACAAGGGATCACTCATGGCCCACATGGACACCAAATGGACCCCACTTGGATGACACATGGACAGCTGGATGCAAGAATAATGGGTCAGACCACAGCAACGAAGAATCAGAAACCAGACTGTCAGTGAGGGCATTTATTCTTTGAACCATTTCCATAGAAACTGGACAGACAACTGTGAGCAGGACTATTGCTCCTTAAAATGAAGAAATTATAAAGTTCTGGCCAACATACTCTGCCTTTCCACAAATTCTGCTCAGAAGTTATTGACCCTTCACTGAAGATCTACCCAGCCTACTCAGAATTTATCTTTTTCAACTCTATTTACTAGTTTTCCCACCTTCCTCTGGAGTTCCACCAACCCTACACATACTGTATTTCCACTGCTCTTATTCAGCAGTTCAACCTTACCTCCTCTGAAGTTCCACCAACCCCACTCATAGTTCTAATGATCCTATTCAGCAGTTCAACCTTACCTCCTCTGAAGCGCCAAGAATCCTACTCATAGTTCTATTGATCCTATTCAGCTGATGTTCCTTACCTCCTCTGAAGTTCCATAAACCCTACTCATAGTTCAACTTATACTATTCATCAGTTGTTCCTCGCCTCCTCTGAAGTTCCATAAGCCCTACTAATAAGTCGAATGATCCTATTCAGCGGTTGTTCCTTACCTCCTCTTAAGCACCAAGAATCCTACTCATAGTTCTACTGATCCTATTCAGCAGTTGTTCCTTACCTCCTCTAAAGTTCCATAAGCCCTACTCATAAGTCTACTGATCCTATTCGGCAGTTGTTCCTTACCACCTCGGAAGTGCCACCGATCCTACTCATAGTTCTGCTGATCCTATTCAACAGTTGTTCCTCACCTCCTCTGAAGTTCCATAAACCCTACTCATAAGTCTTCTGATCCTATTCGGCAGTTGTTCCTTACCCCCTCTGAAGTGCCACCAATCCTACTCATAGTTATACTGATCCTATTCAGCAGTTGTTCCTTACCCACTCTGAAGTTCCATAAGCCCTACTAACAAGTCTACTGATCCTATTCAGCAGTTGTTCCTTACCCCCTCTGAAGTGCCAACAATCCTACTCATAGTTCTACTAATCCTATTCAGCAGTTTTTCTTTAACTCCTCTGAAGTGCCACCAACCCTATTTATAGTTCTATTAATCCTAGTCAGCAGTTCTTCCTTACCTCCTCTGAAATGCTATCAATCCTGCTCAGAAGTCTTACCATCCCTCCAATGGTTCATTTAAAAGTTCACTTAATCCTAGTCAGAATATTGGCTAGTCCTGGCCACAACTTGTACTGACCTTACTAACTCTACTGATGCTTTTTAGAAGTTCTACAAACTCTTTTCAGAAACATTTGTTATCCTACTGTAACGTTCCACAACAATCAGTGCTTCTGTCTACCATATTCTGCAGTTCAACTTCTACTGACAATATTTAGTAGAGTTATTTGTATTTTAATGAGCAATTCCATCAGTCCTAGTCATAGGTATTACCAAACATACTCTGATATATTACCTGCCCTTTTGAAAAATGTAGTTAACCCCACTGAAGATGACTGCCCTCCTGTCAGGATTGGATGGATCCTTCATTTCCCCATTGGACCACTGGTGGGCTTTAGATCTTGTGTTTGCCAGTTTTTCTAAATGGCAACCAATATCTCTCCCTTCCAGACAGTTACCTCCCCCTACCTAGTAAACACTACATGTGTAATCCGCCTATTAATTATAATAATTAAGGGACTTCAATAAACCTGCCTCTCACAACAGTGCTTGATCACTAAAATTCCCCAGACTGGTCCAGTCTGTTTCTCTACTGAATTCCCTATAAACAACTTGTTCCTGAGTCCCTGCTTGGTTCCATGTTTTTGTTTTTGTGCTTGAGTCTCTGTTCTTTGCCCGATTCTTGTGGATGTCCTGGTTTTGACCTGCAGCCTATTTACTGACTCTGCTTGCCCACTGCCTGCCCAGACCACAGCCTTGACCCCCCCCCACCATCCTGTTTGTGGACTCTTCCTCAGCCCACTGCTAGCCTGGCTCTTAATCTAGCTGTTAATGGGTGTACACCTGGTTACCCAGCTCCTACCTGCCAGTCTCACATCTGCAGTTTAACCTGACAGCATCCTTCTAAGAAGATCCAATAAACCTTATCAGGAGTTCAAAAAACCTACTCTGAGGTTCTACTATTCTATTCACTGAATATAAAGGTTTTACTCATCAAGATTAGCCATGTGGCTGATATAGGGTTAATTTATCGCTTTAAGAAGTATTTTTGATCATTAATAAGAAGATCTTCCTACCAAATACTGATGTTTCCCCAAACCCTGTCCTACTCAAGAGTTTACCCATCCTACTCAGAAGGTCTGCAGGTCCATTTTAGAGGTTCTATCCACCCTACTGAGAAATTGTGCCCCTATTACACAGGCCCTCTACTCAGAAGTTAAAACCACTCTCTGATGTTCAGTGCACCCTACTCAGTTTTTCTCTACTCCCACCAACCCAACTGTGCCCACCCTCCTTAGAAATTCTGCAGCTCCTACCCAGAAGTTCTATCAGAAGATCTGCCCATCATACTCAGAAGCTCTATCTTCCTAATTGGAAGTTCTACCAGAAGATCTGTCCATCATACTCAGAAGCTCTATTTACCTAATAGGACGTTCTACCAAAAGATTTGCCCATCATACGCAGAAGCTCTATCTACCTGATAGGAGGTTCTACCAGAAGATCTGCCCATCATACTTAGAAGCTCTATTTACTTAATAGGAAGTTCTATCAGAAGATCTGCCCATCATACTCAGAAGCTCTATTTAACTACTAGGATGGTATTCCAAAAGATCTGCCCATCATACTCAGATGCTCTATCTACCTAATAGGAAGTTCTACCAGAAGATCTGCCCATCATACTCAGAAGTCTACCTGATAGGAGGTTCTACATAGAAGATCTACCCTTCAGACACAGCAATGACGCTCTTCCACCCATACTGAGAGGTTAAAGCTGCCCAGTTAAAGTTAGGCTGGACCAGAGCAGCCAGTAAACTCCAATCAGTTTTGGTTGAGTATTTTGATACAAACACTGGTTTATGTACAGTCAACAATTAGGGATGCACCGAATCCAGTATTCAGCCGAATACCCGAATCCTTGGTGAAAGACTTGGCCAAATACCGAACCGAATACAAATCCTAATTTGTATATGCAAATTAGGGGCAGGAAAGGAAAAAGTGGAAAAAATTCTTCTTTTGTGACAAAAAGTCACGTGATTTCCCTACCCGCCCCTAATTTACATATGCAAATTAGGATTTAGATCCGGTTCGGCCAGGCACAAGGATTTGGCCAAATCTGAATCCTGCTGAAAAAGGCCGAATCCTGGATTTGGTGCATCCCTAGCAACAATACTCCTGGGCTCTTAATACAGGGATGAGAAGAGGAGAAGAGAAAGTGACCCATCTAGTTGCACCTTCCCATCTACAAGGTCCAGAATGTCATGTATGATGGTTAAAACGTAACTTTTAATAAATAATTACTTATTTGTACACTGGACTGGGTGGGTCACTTTCTCTTCTCCTCTTCTCATACATCTCAACATCTCTGTTTTCTCTGTCTGATGGATGGGGCTCCCTAATCTCTAGTTTCTGCTCTTAATACAGGGGCATCCAGTTCTGTAAAGTTAAATTAGGGGTACCCTAAGTGCAAAGAATAAATAAGAGGTGCCTTTGTAAGAAGTATAAATATGGGGGTTACCTCAATTTCTGGGGCTATTCTTCATTGCATGATTATGATGTCTCCCATTACAATGTACACAAGACTTACAGTTACTCGGCCATTCTGTTAGCTCCGTAGCTTGGCAGCAGCACATCACGGCACAGAGTGCCAGGGCCAGGCAGGGTGGAATGAAGGGCATCTGTAAAATAAATGGGTACAACAATTTCAACTACTGACAGGAAAAAAAGGAGCACAAATATAAAGACTTAGCCCTTGTCCTTGCAAAGCCTTTGGGAAGTTGGGAATGTTTATAAATGTGTAAGTTCTAGACTGGCATTGCCTATAGTGTGCCCAATTAGCAATACCTCATACTGTGCCCATGATGTGCCCACACTGTGTATCAAGGTACAGGTGTCTCTTACCTTCTCCTCCTTTTCTCTGAGTATGTGGTATGGTCAGTGTGCCAGCGGCTGTGCCCTTTTATTCTCCGTGCCCTGTCACTTTCTATGAGAGCTGAGGGGCCCGGGGAAGTGACAGCAGGAAGTGACTGACACACTGGGTGACTTCGATAAGAAACGGCTCAGGAGCTGTCGCTGACTAATCCAGATAATGGAGATTTGCCTAAAATGTTTGTGTTTCCCATAATTCCGGGGGTGGGGGGACATTGGGGCACTTTGCATGAGACAGAGGGGAAAGGGGAACCCAATGGGCCCCACGTCACACAAGGAAAATTACAGATTCCACTTCTGCTCCAAGTTAAATTCCATAACACATAATAATGATAGTAAATACAGGGGCAATTAGAATCCAGAGAGTATAGAACAGCTCAGAGGATTAGGCACAGTGTCGGGGGGATTAGAGTGCAGGGAGAGGGCACAGTGTCGGGGGGATTAGAGTGCAGGGAGAGGGCACAGTGTCGGGGGGATTAGAGTGCAGGGAGAGGGCACAGTGTCATAGTAACATAGTAACATAGTAAGTGAGGTTGAAAAAAGACACATGTCCATTGAGTTCAACCTTTTTTTTTTTTATTAACTACCTATCTGCCAGTTGATCCAGAGGAAGGCAAAAAACCCATCTGAAGCCTCTCCAATTTGCCTTAGAGGGGGAAAAATTCCTTCCTTACTCCAAAATGGCAATGGGACCAGTCCCTGGATCAACTTGTACTATGAGCTATTTCCCATAACCCTGTATTCCCTCACTTGCTAAACACCATCCAACCCCTTCTTATACCTATCTAATGTATCAGCCTGTACCCCTGATTCACTTCCCAGCTCTCCCTGTAACACCCCTTTCCCTCCTCTAATCTCATTGGCTCCCTCCTGTCTGCTGGGAGGAGCTACTGGAGAATAAAGCATCCGACCCTTCCTTGTACCTATCTAATGTATCAGCCTGTACCCCTGATTCACTTCCCAGCTCTCCCTGTAACACCCCTTTCCCTCCTCTAATCTCATTGGCTCCCTCCTGTCTGCTGGGAGGAGCTACTGGTGAATAAAGCATCCGACCCTTCCTTGTACCTATCTAATGTATCAGCCTGTACAACTGATTCACTTCCCAGCTCTCCCTGTAACACCCCTTTCCCTCCTCTAATCTCATTGGCTCCCTCCTGTCTGCTGGGAGGAGCTACTGGTGAATAAAGCATCCGACCCTTCCTTGTACCTATCTAATGTATCAGCCTGTACAACTGATTCAGGGAGACAATTCCACATCTTCACAGCTCTCACTGTAACAAACCCCTTCCCAATATTTAGCCGGAACCTCTTTTCTTCTAATCGGAATGGGTGACCTTGTGTCAGCTGGAAAGACCTACTGGTAAATAAATCATTAGAGAGATTATTATATGATCCCCTTATATATTTATACATAGTTATCATATCACCCCTTAAGCGCCTCTTCTCCACTGTGAACATCCCCAATTTGGCCAGTCTTTCCTCATAGCTAAGATTTTCCCTTTACCAGCTTAGTTGCCCTTCTCTGTCCCCTCTCTAATACAATAATGTCCTGTTTGAGTGATGGAGACCAAAACTGTACGGCATATTCTAGATGGGGCCTTACCAGTGCTCTATACAGTGGGACCCCCTCCTCCCGTGACTCTCTGCCCCATTTAATACAAGTCAAGACCTTATTTGCCCTTGATGCTGCTGACTGGCATTACTTGCTACAGACAAGTTTATTATCTACAAGGACTCCAAGCTCCGTCTCCATTATGGATTTGCCTAGTGCAGTCCCATTAAGGGTATAAGTGGATATTGTTACATCCCAGGTGCAGGACTTTACATTTATCAACATTGAATCTCATTTGCCACTTAGCTGCCCAGATTGCCAGTTAGTCAAGATCCTGTTGCAAGTGCCACATCCTGGATGGAATTAATTGGGCTGATAGTTTTGTCTCATCTGCAAACACTGATACATTACTTACAACACCCTCCCCTAAGTCATTAATGAACAAGTTAAATAAAAGTGGACCCAATACCCAATACTGTCAAGGGATTAGAGTGGAGGGAGAGGGCAAATTGTCAGGGGATTAGAGTGCAGGGAGAGAGCACAGTGTCAAGGGATTAGAGTACAGGGAGAGGGCACAGTGTCGGTGGATTAGAGTGCAGGGAGAGGAAACAGTGTAATGGGTTTAAAGTGCAGGGAGAGGGAACAGTGTCATTGGATTAGAGTGCAGGAAGAGGAAACAGTGTTAGGGGATTAGAGTGCAGGGAGAGGGCACAGTTTCATGGAATAAGAGTGCAGGGAGAGGGCAAATTGTCAGGGGATTAGAGTGCAGGGAGAGAGCACAGTGTCAAGGGATTAGAGTAGGGGGAGAGGGCACAGTGTCGGGGATTAGAGTGCAGGGAGAGGAAACAGTGTTAGGGGATTAGAGTGCAGAGAGAGGGCACAGTGTCATGGGATTAGAGTGCAGTTAGAGGGCACAGTGTCATGGGATTAGAGTGCAGGGAGAGGGCACAGTGTCGGGGATTAGAGTGCAGGGAGAGGAAACAGTGTTAGGGGATTAGAGTGCAGAGAGAGGGCACAGTGTCATGGGATTAGAGTGCAGTTAGAGGGCACAGTGTCATGGGATTAGAGTGCAGGGAGAGGGCACAGTGTCGAGGGATTAGAGTGCAGGGAGAGGGCACAGTGTCGGGGATTAGAGTGCAGGTTGAGGAAACAGTGTTAGGGGATTAGAGTGCAGAGAGAGGGCACAGTGTCATGGGATTAGAGTGCAGGGAGAGGGCACAGTGTCAGGAGGAATTTCACTCGCTGTCGGATATTTGGTGCTTCCTGAAATTTCACTTCCACCCTTTGGTCTCATTTGGCCTTTCACTTCCTACTCCTGTTTCCTATTCTCGGATTTCCTTTCTCTGGGAAGTTCCAAACGTTCTACAGTACCTGCATCTTCCCAGTCCCCTCTCCAAATCCAGCTCTAGCCCTTGCATGGGGGGGTACAATGCAGGGGAATGAGGGGGTGCAATGCAGGGGAATGAGGGGGTGCAATGCAGGGGAATTGCCCTCATTCATCCTCATTCTACTGCATTGCACCCCCTTATTCCCCTTCATTGTACCCCCCCATTCTCCTGCATTGCACCCCTCATTCCCCTGCATTGTACCCCTCATTCCCCTGCATTGCACCCCCTTATTCCCTGTCATTGCACGCTGTCATTCCCCTACATTTCACCCACTCATTCCCCTGCATTGCACCCCCTCATTCTCCTGCATCGCACCTCCTCATTCCCCTGCATTGTACCCCTCATGCCCCTGCATTGCACCCCCTCCTTCTCCTGCATTGTACCCCTCATTCCCCTGCATTGCAACCGCATTCTCCTGCATTGCACCTGCTCATTCCCCTGCACTTAACCCACTCATTCCACTACATTGCACCGCTTATTCCCCTGCATTACACCCGCTCATTCCCTGCATTGCACCTTATTATTCAATTGCATTGCACCCCTCATTCCCCTGCATTGCACCCCCTTATTCTCCTGCATTGCACCCCTCATTCCCATGCATTGCACCCCCTTATTCTCCTACATTGCACCTGCTCATTCCCTACATTGCAACCCCTTATTCCCCTGCATTTAACCCACTCATTCCCCTACATTACACCTGCTCATTCCCTGAATTGCACCTTATTATTCAATTGCATTGCACCCCCTCATTCCCCTGCATTGACCCCCCATGCATTGCACCCCTCATTCCCCTGCATTGCACCTACTCATTCCCCTGTATTGCGCCCCCTCATTCCCCTGCATTACAAACTTTCATTCTAATGCAGTGCATCCCCTCATTCCCCTGCATTACACCCCCTTATTCCCTTGCATTGCACCCACTCATCCCCCTACATTACACCCACACATTTACCTGCATAGCACCCACTCAATCACCTGCATTGCACTCTTTCATTTTACTGCACTGCACCCCCTCATTCCACTGCATTGCACCTGCTCATTTCCCGGCATTGCACCCCCTAATTCCCCTGTATTGCAGCTGCAAATTCACCTGCATAGCACTCACTCAATCACCTGTATTGCACCCCCTCATTCCCCTGTATAGCACGGGCTAATTGACTGTATATTTGGACTGTGCATCTGAGAATAAAGGGGAAGTCTTGGCAAATGGGTGACTCGTGGGCCCCTGACTCGTCATTCTGTGGGTTTCAGAGGAAAAGTTCACTTCCCCTATAGTTTATTTGCGGCAGCAGAAAGTTGAGGGAGTTAATGGGAGTTTCCCAGGCTGTGAGTAAGATGGTCACTGAGACTCCCCCTAAATACTAATAAAACCTGATTAAAGTTGGGGGGGGCACAGTCAGGAGCATCTAGGGACAAATCTGTAAATGATCCTTCTGATTGGGGGAGACAGAACCAGAGCTCATTTATAGGAGGGCCCCCAAGCTCCTCTGTAAATGCCCTGTGCCCCTTCTGCTCCAATACCCCTCCCCCTATAACTGCCCTCTGCCCCCCTGTTTCATTACCCCTCCCCCTACAACTGCCCTCAGACCCTGTTCCATTACCCCTCCCCCAACAACTGCCCTCAGCCCCCCTGTTCTTTTACCCCTCCCCCAACAACTACCCTCAGCCCCCTGTTCTATTACCCCTCCCCCTACAACTTAGAGGGGGGAAAACATTCCTTCTGACTCCAAAATGGCAATGGGACCAGTCCCTGGATCAACTTGTACTATGAGCTATTTCCCATAACCCTGTATTCCCTTACTTGCTAAACACCATCCAACCCCTTCTTATACCTATCTAATGTATCAGCCTGTACCCCTGATTCACTTCCCAGCTCTCCCTGTAACACCCCTTTCCCTCCTCTAATCTCATTGGCTCCCTCCTGTCTGCTGGGAGGAGCTACTGGTGAATAAAGCATCCGACCCTTCCTTGTACCTATCTAATGTATCAGCCTGTACCCCTGATTCACTTCCCAGCTCTCCCTGTAACACCCCTTTCCCTCCTCTAATCTCATTGGCTCCCTCCTGTCTGCTGGGAGGAGCTACTGGTGAATAAAGCATCCGACCCTTCCTTATACCTATCTAATGTATCAGCCTGTACCCCTGATTCACTTCCCAGCTCTCCCTGTAACACCCCTTTCCCTCCTCTAATCTCATTGGCTCCCTCCTGTCTGCTGGGAGGAGCTACTGGTGAATAAAGCATCCGACCCTTCCTTGTACCTATCTAATGTATCAGCCTGTACCCCTGATTCACTTCCCAGCTCTCCCTGTAACACCCCTTTCCCTCCTCTAATCTCATTGGCTCCCTCCTGTCTGCTGGGAGGAGCTACTGGTGAATAAAGCATCCGACCCTTCCTTGTACCTATCTAATGTATCAGCCTGTACCCCTGATTCACTTCCCAGCTCTCCCTGTAACACCCCTTTCCCTCCTCTAATCTCATTGGCTCCCTCCTGTCTGCTGGGAGGAGCTACTGGTGAATAAAGCATCCGACCCTTCCTTGTACCTATCTAATGTATCAGCCTGTACCCCTGATTCACTTCCCAGCTCTCCCTGTAACACCCCTTTCCCTCCTCTAATCTCATTGGCTCCCTCCTGTCTGCTGGGAGGAGCTACTGGTGAATAAAGCATCCGACCCTTCCTTGTACCTATCTAATGTATCAGCCTGTACCCCTGATTCACTTCCCAGCTCTCCCTGTAACACCCCTTTCCCTCCTCTAATCTCATTGGCTCCCTCCTGTCTGCTGGGAGGAGCTACTGGTGAATAAAGCATCCGACCCTTCCTTGTACCTATCTAATGTATCAGCCTGTACCCCTGATTCACTTCCCAGCTCTCCCTGTAACACCCCTTTCCCTCCTCTAATCTCATTGGCTCCCTCCTGTCTGCTGGGAGGAGCTACTGGTGAATAAAGCATCCGACCCTTCCTTGTACCTATCTAATGTATCAGCCTATACCCCTGATTCACTTCCCAGCTCTCCCTGTAACACCCCTTTCCCTCCTCTAATCTCATTGGCTCCCTCCTGTCTGCTGGGAGGAGCTACTGGTGAATAAAGCATCCGACCCTTCCTTGTACCTATCTAATGTATCAGCCTATACCCATGATTTAGGGAGACAATTCACATCCCTTCTTATACCTAATTTATCTCTTGCGTTCAGAATAATTGCAGTGTGACATCACTTAACTGATCAATCACTGTTTTCAATAGAAATTCTATTTCCACACGGCAAATAATTCACTAGTAGGTGTAGTAGAGTAATAGAGACCCGACATTCATGTCATGCTGTAGATTTTGATTCATAAATAGATTGGAGAGGGGAAAACATAGAAAAGAAGTGCAGAAAATGAGAGGCTGCTCAGCTAAAATGCTTTAAAATGGCACCAAAACCTGAAATCTGTGGAAGAAAAGGAAAAGAAGGAGTAAAGTTCCCTGTGATACTGTTACAATTAGAAGTGACTGTGTGAGGCCAAACTATCGTCAAGAAGCCCCTGCAATGACCCATTGGTGAAAAAGATGTGGGCTGAAGAGCTTACAATTAGCCAAAGAACACACTGACTGGCCTAAAGAGAAATGGCGCAACAAGCAAGATTGTTTTTTGGGGTCTAGGGGCCGCAGACAGTCTATCAGATACCCCCCAAGCACTTATGTGAAACTGGGGGCACAAGCATCATGATATGGGGGGTTTCTCATACTCTGGTGTTGGGCCTATTTATCCCTTTATACCAGGGATCATGGATCAGTTTCACTCCAAATACTTGTCATGTTGCCTTATGCCCAAGAGCAAATGTCCTTGAAATGGGGGGACAATGTCCCCCAAACACCCCAGTAACTGAGCAACATCTTGGCACCACCCCAACAAGATTGACATTATGCCCCCCCCCCAATCCAATAGAAAACTTGTGGGGGGGGTGACATGGGGTGTGAGGCAAAAGCCAGAAATCCTTTTACTTTACTCTCTCTAAAGGGAAAACACAAATCACACCCATTTAATCCCTGGTTTGATTTCGAATAGAAGGTGCAGTGTTCCCAATGTATTTGTCTGGATGGAGATAAAAAAGGGGGTGTGGGAGCAGTCCAAAGGCAAAGTAAAAATGTATTCAAGTATAATGGAAATAACTCTGATTTGGCCAATTAATCAGGGCACATTCCCTGTCTCATAAGTAATTCAGTATAAATACAAGTGAATGTGTTTACAAAACAGGGGTTTTAGTTACAAAGTTCTGATCATAAAGTTGATAAGCCCCCGTATCATGTCAAGGTAAACCCCACACGGTGGTCCCTAAATTGTTAACTCTGGTCATAGTATAAAAGGTCTTGTAACTCTCTGTTTAATAGCATTAATTGAAATAAGGGTAGGACTACACGGGCGCTGAGAAAATAATGAAGGTAAAGTAAAATGATATAGTTGCACGCTTGTGTGTGAATGTACATATGAGTCTAGGTGTGAGTATAGATGTGAACAAGAAATAAAGGGAAAGCTAAATGAAGAGTGTGATAGGTGTAATAAGTGTAGTTAGTGCAAAAGTGTTACCTAGTGACAGTAAACAGTAAACTAGCGTTTGCATCTTTTAAGAGAGAGAGAGATTGGCCAAATCAAGACCCTTTTTTTTTAAAAAAAAAAAACATAGGACCACCATTAGTTCAAAGGGGTTGGATCTAGTCCTGAAACCAACGCTCATGAGACACTTATTTTATTTGTTGCGCCTGTCACTAGGTAACACTTTTGCACTAACTTACACTTATTACACCTAAGGGTAAGGCATTTTTCAGTAGTTGTAAATGTCTCAATGTCTTAAATATATTGATAATGTGTTGAGTGCAGAGGAATCTTGTATTTGTATTTGTTTATAAGCAAAGAAGTTCTCCGCACTGCCTATTCACTGTGAATGCATCAAATTATCTTCTCAGTTACCGCTATCCCAGCTTCAATTACTCAATTAATATAGTAAGAGGAGAGCAGTCCAAAGAAGCAAAATGCTGTGATTTATTGAAGACTACTACACAAAGTTTGGCATCATACAGTGACTGCACGGGGGGAGAGTTTGGCATCATACAGTGACTGCACGGGGGGAGAGTTTGGCATCATACAGTGACTGCACGGGGGGACAGGTTGGCATCAGTCACTGCATGGGGGGACAGGTTGGCATCAGTCACTGCATGGGGGGAGAGTTTGGCATCATACAGTGACTGCACAGGGGAGAGATTGGCATCATATAGTGACTACACGGGGAGAGGTTGGCATCAGTCACTGCATGGGGGGAAAGGTTGGCATCATACAGTGACTGCATGGGGGAGAGTTTGGCATCATATAGTCACTACACGGGGAGAGGTTGGCATCAGTCACTGCATGGGGGGAACGGTTGGCATCATACAGTGACTGCACAGGGGAGAGATTGGCATCATATAGTGACTACACGGGGAGAGGTTGGCATCAGTCACTGCATGGGGGGAAAGGTTGGCATCATACAGTCACTGCATGGGGGGAAAGGTTGGCATCATACAGTCACTGCATGGGGGTTGGACTCATTGACAAATAAGTCCAACCCCCGTGCTGGGCCCCATATGTCCAACATATAGCATGGCAGTTGGCACCGATGGGGATTCATTCCTGTCATGTGACAACATTTAGCAAACACTTTTTGGCTCCCCGCCCCCAAGCATCCATCTCATTCCTGTTCCTCAAGCTCACCAGAAGTGCTAGCTGGGTCTCTGGGCTCTACCTGCTGAAGCTTCAGGTCCGGGTATTATTACCTGTGTGAGGTATGTGAGGGTCCAAGGAGGACCAGGGTCGGTCAATTTGTGCCTCACATCACAGTCAGTCACAGTCAGTCGCAAAGCCTTTGGGCAACGTGTGCAATAAGTGGGTGTTTGCATCCAAGTAAAAAGTCCGGGGCTCTCCTCACTGGACACTCTGTGGGATAGAGCTCAAGCTGAGAATGTCAACACAGTTACCCGCAGGCCATAAGCTATCTGATGGATGGGACATTTCCTATGATGCCCCAGAGTGTTTTTGTTCATTTGTCTCCCCTAGTATTGAGACTGGGTGGAGGGAGTGTGAGCAGAACATCAGAGCACCTGTTGCCGGATCAAGGTGGATTAGTACATATTCAAACTGGGAGATTAAATCAGGTAAGGTGTTCAATAATACATTTACATATCACGTAAATGAAAAATGTTCATCATCAATAAAGGATATACAATGGGTTGGATCAATACTGGTAACCAAGTATCTATGCTATAAATTTGCAGCTTGATAAAAGGATAAGCGGTTTAATCTGTGTTGCCCCTTTAAGGGAGGCTCCTAATGCAAAGAGAGGCTGTTGCGCACTAATTACCCCCTGCATGCAAATGACTATTGGTTCTTCTGAACTTTTTGGGAGGTGCTGCAGGTACCTGAGTTTGAAGTAGCAAATTGGCTGTCCGGCTACTCCAGCAAAGGATCTTATACAATTAGAATGATTTCATCTGATGCTGGTAGGCTTTATTCAATACAGTGTTCCCAATGCTAAGGCTCTATTAAACCTGGTACATCAATATGTTTAGTAGGAAGTCGTCAGTAAATTACCACAATGGTGAGTATCGCAGTGGGAAATCCTCCAAACATTAAGACTGTGGTACTTACCTGCAGTTATTCCCATGTGTATGCTAAACTGTTTTCTTAATTGAAAAGCTGCCACTCGGTGCATATCAGTAGTGCTTTATTATTACTAGATGTCTGCAGTAGGGATGTAGCGAACTGTTCGCCGGCGAACTAGTTTGCGCGAACTTCGACTGTTCGCGTCCGCCACAAGTTCGCGAACGTCGCGCGACATTCGCCAATAGGCGTTCGCGTCAAAATCGTTCGACCATTCGACCATTCGACCGCTAAAATCGAAGGATTTTCGTTCGAATCGAACGATCGAAGCCATTGGATTGAATGAAATCATTCGATCGAATGTCTTCGATCGTTCGATTCGAACGAAAATCCTTCGATCGAACGATTACAATCCTTCGATCGTTCGAATCGAACGATTTTCGGATGTTCGAAGTTCGCGAACAGTTCGCGAACTGTTCGCAATTTTTGCCGGTGTTCGCGAACGGCGTTCGCGAACACATCGGCGGCGGTTCGCTACATCCCTAGTCTGCAGACACAAGTGCTATTATGATATATGTGTTATTCTAATCACACCTTTGCATTTTACCATGCTACTGTGCTACAACAACTGCTTGGTACAGCCATAAACTCCTGGGTTGCTTTGGCTGTATGTTTTGGCTCATTATAAAATGCCTCCCAATCAATGTGAGTGGGAAACTGAGCGGAGCTGGGATTGAGCACCTCTTTGTGCAACTGGATTTTGGACTTTCTGTCAGAGAGGCCTCAGTCTGTTTGTATTGGCAACAAGGTTTCCAGCACCATCAGACTGAGCACAGGAGCTCCTCAAGGATGTGTTCTCAGCCTGTTGTTGTACACATTGCTGACACATGACTGCATAGCTAGACACAGCTCAAACCACATCATCAAGTTCGCTGATGACACGACTGTGGTGGGGCTCATCAACCACAACGATGAGTCTGCGTATAGAGATGAGGTTCAGCAGCTGGCAGTCTGGTGCAGTGAGAACAACATGTCACTGAATGTGGATAAAACAAAAGAGATGATTGTCGACTTGAGGAGAACTCGCCTTGCTTACACACCACTCAACATCAACGGCTCCACGGTAGAGATAGTAAAGAACACCAAATTCCTGGGAGTCCACACCTCACCTGGACCACCACCACCGCCTCCATCACCAAAAAGGCTCAGCAGCGTCTTCACTTCCTGAGACGACTGAAACGGGCCAACCTTCCACCCTCACAGTGTTCTACAGGAGCACCATAGAGAGCGTCCTGACGAGCTGCATCTCCATCTGGTACAGTAGTGCCTGCGCTGTTGACCGGAAAAGTCTAAAGCGGACTGTCAGAGTAGCTGGCAACATCATTTCCACAAGCGCTGTGCAAGAAAGGCCTCCTGCATTGCATTGGACTCCACACACCCCTCACACCGATTGTTCACGCTCGTCCCATCCCGCAGACGCTTTTGTAGTATTAAAGACAGATCAACCAGGCTGCGCAAAGCTTTTTTTCCACAAGCGATCAGACTCCTCAACTCACTGCCTGTCCTCACACTACATTCCAGACACACCTGACCTGTTAACTGAACTTTTCTTTACACACCTGGACTACCTCAGAGACACTCTGATATCTGTACTAGCTGGAGCTACGTCGTCTTGTCTCACTGTGTATTCGTATACTGCTGAGATAATAAAGTTTACTTTGACTTGACTCCTATGTAACATGATGGATAAACACTAGTGTCCCAGTGCCACTGGCAGCCATGCACGCCCAAGCCATCACACTGCCTCCCAAATGAATTATACATCATGTGCTATGCTTTGGATCATCAGCTGTTCAATGCCTTCTCCAGACTTTTTTCTTGCCATCATTCTGCTAGAGCTTGATCTTGGTTTCATCTGTCCAAAGAATGTTTTTCCACAACTGTGCTGGCTTTTTTAGATTTTTTTTTTTTTTTAGCAAAGTCCAATGTAGCCTTTGTATTGTTGATGCTTATGAGTGGCTTGTACCTTGCAGTGCCCCCTCTGTATTTACTTTCATACAGTCTTCTCTTTATGGTAGACTTGGATATGGAGACTCTACCTCCTGGAGACTGTTCTTCACTTGTTTGGCTCTTGTCAAGGGCTTTCTCTTCCCCATGGAAATGATTCTGAGATCATCCACCACTGTTGTCATAAGTAGATGTCCAACAATTGGATTGCATTGCTGAGTTCACCAGTGCTTTCTTTCTTTCTCACCATGTACCAAACTGTAGATTTTATACATATACATATATATACATACTAACTGTATGTAATGATCAAAACTATCACTGTACAGTCTTTCAGTTCACCCACAGTTCCAATACTACCACTGTACCATTGTAATGTCTGCATTTAGCCAGTACTAGCAGGATAGTCATTCTGCATATGATTACTAAGTGCATTTCTGCAGTTCATTGTTACTTTATGTCTACAAACATCAGTGTTATCATATGGCCATTCAGTGTGCTGTACAAATCACCATGTTACTATACTGCAACATCTGCATTAAAGAGGACCTGTCTCCTTGAGACATGAGTAATATATAGCTTTCCCTCCTTAGTTAAACCCTTTAGTCTGTTGTTTGTGTCTATATCTGAAATGGATTAGAAAATATCCTACATGTAAAAAGTGTTTCATGGGTGCTGCCATCTTGAAACAGGACCCCATTGTTTTCTGTGTGTGGGCTGTGCCAAAGCATGCTTAGTCATAGGGTATACTCTGCGATAGACAGCCTCTGCACCACTCATGTCACACCAGAACTTGATATTCTATTAGGATTGTGTGGGCTACTACTAAAAATCTCAAACTATAAAATTGCCAAAATGTTAAAACTTACCAATAACGTGCAGTCCTTGGGGCTCATTTATAAACACTGGGCAAATCTGCACCTGGGCAATAACCAATTAAATGTTTGATTTCATCATTCAATTTGCAGCTGCCTGTAAAAAGTCAGTCAATGATTGGTCGCTATGGGTTACTGCCCAGGTGCAAATTTGCCCAGTGTTTATAAATGAGCCTCCCCTACCTTAAAATTGACTCTAAAATAAAAATGTCCCTAATAAAAGTAAACATCATTCTAAGCAACATTCTTATATATATTTATTGAAGATGTTCAGTGCTATTAAAGTTATAGTATTTGCTTAACTCCTGGTTGGTACTTTTTAAACAATGCAGTTCCCGTAAGCTGGCCATAGATGCAAAGATCCGATCATACGAATCATCGTACGATCGGACTTTCCCATCTTCCGACCTGCCACTAAAGATTCCGATCAAATAAAGTACAAAAGAACAGATCAGCCAATGTTCTGCCCCTGACAACAATCATATGAAATGTATGTCCGACCAAAACTGGTGAGAATGAAAAATCGTACGATCGGCAATACTTGTAGAGATATTATCGGCAGCCGACAGAAATCTTTTAACCTGTCCAATCGACGATCTCCGCTGGACGAAAAATGATGGGACTTTCCACACACGGTCTGAAAATCGTACGAATCCTTGAGTCGCACAATCAGATCTTTGCATCTATGGCCATCTTAAATCAGCTGCCATGTGTTACGTTGTAGCAACAGTCTGAGCCATCAGGGCAGAGAATAGAGGGGCAGCCAGTACATATACAAATAACTTGAATTCTAGTTAGAAGTAGATTTTATTTCTATTTTATTTTCTAAGGCAAAAATTTTTTTTTGGGTTGACTATAAAGTTCTAGTGCCATAGAGTTCTAGCACTATAGCGTTCTAGCACTATAGAGTTCTAGCATTACATAGTTCTAGTACTATAGAGTTCACTACAGAGTTCTAGCACTATAGAGTTCTAGCACTATAGAGTTCACTATAGAGGTCTAGCACTATAGAGTTCACTATAGAGGTCTAGCACTATAGAGTTCACTACAGAGTTCTAGCACTATAGAGTTCACTACAGAGTTCTAGCACTATAGAGTTCACTATAGAGGTCTAGCACTATAGAGTTCACTACAGAGTTCTAGCACTATAGAGTTCACTACAGAGTTCTAGCACTATAGAGTTCACTATAGAGGTCTAGCACTATAGAGTTCACTACAGAGTTCTAGCACTATAGAGTTCACTACAGAGTTCTAGCACTATAGAGTTCACTACAGAGGTCTAGCACTATAGAGTTCACTACAGAGTTCTAGCACTATAGAGTTCACTACAGAGTTCTAGCACTATAGAGTTCACTATAGAGGTCTAGCACTATAGAGTTCACTACAGAGTTCTAGCACTATACAGTTCACTACAGAGTTCTAGCACTATAGAGTTCACTATAGAGGTCTAGCACTATAGAGTTCACTACAGAGTTCTAGCACTATAGAGTTCTAGCACTACAGAGTTCTAGCACTACAGAGTTCTAGTACTACAGAGTTCTAGCACTACAGAGTTCTAGCACTACAGAGTTCTAGCACTACAGAATTCTAGCACTACAGAGTTCTAGTACTACAGAGTTCTAGCACTACAGAGTTCTAGCACTACAGAGTTCTAGCACTACAGAATTCTAGCACTATAGAGTTCTAGCACCATAGAGTTCACTACAGAGTTCACTACAGAGTTCTAGCGTTACAGAGTTCTAGCGTTACAGAGTTCTAGCGCTACAGAGTTCTAGCGCTACAGAGTTCTAGCGCTACAGAGTTCTAGCGCTACAGAGTTCTTGCACTATAGTGTTCACTATAGAGTTCTATCACTATAGAGTTCTAGCACTATAGAGTTCTAGCGCTACTAGCACTATAGAGTTCTAGCACTACAGAGTTCTAGCACTACAGAGTTCTAGCACCAAAGAGTTCACTACAGAGTTCTAGCACTACAGAGTTCTAGCGTTACAGAGTTCTAGCGCTACAGAGTTCTAGCGCTACAGAGTTCTAGCGTTACAGAGTTCTAGCGTTACAGAGTTCTAGCGTTACATAGTTCTAGCGCTACAGAGTTCTAGCGCTACAGAGTTCTAGCGCTACAGAGTTCTAGCGTTACAGAGTTCTAGTGTTACAGAGTTCTAGCGTTACAGAGTTCTAGCATTACAGAGTTCTAGCACTATAGAGTTCTAGCACCACAGAGTTCTAGCACTATAGAGTTCTAGCACTACAGAGTTCTAGCGCTACAGAGTTCTAGCATGTAACTGGAAAAGGGCACAACCTCCTACAGGCGCTGAACTAAAGTCAGCAATTCAGGACATTGGGCGGATGGAATATCTAGCAGCACTACATCGCTCCCATCTAACAAATTTCGAGAAAGTATGGAATTTATGGGACATTTTGCATCCTTTGACAACATAGTTATAAGCGGATACCTCCCCAAATACCCCGGATTCAGAAGGTTTAAAATGTTATATTTTCTTAATTTTTTCTTCTTTCTTTGCTTCTTCTCCTTTTTTATTTCTTTATTCTTTCAACCCTATGATTCACAGGACTCACTGTTTCCCAACTGGGAAGAGATGTTTCATAATGCATAAGTATTCACATAATGGATAATATACTTTTCATGTGCTAATTTGTACAATGATAACTTTATTCAATATGTACAATGTGAAGATATGGATGTTATGATATGAAAGTGAAAAATAAAACTGAAATAAAGAGGTAAAAAAAAAAAGCATAGTCAAAAATGGACAAACACTGTTTTCCAGGACCCCTCAATGCCCTTTTATCCTTATGTGCTTCCAGGCTCCTTCACCTTCCAAGCCTCTCCCTCCACAATGTCAATCTATCTCCAAGCACATTCCTTTCCACACACCTCCCAACATTTTGGAAATAAAAAGAGGGACAAAAAAGTTGCCACATGTAGCACGGCAAATTGTTTTTACCATGCCCAATTTTTGCCATGTTCATTTTACAAAATTTGAACAAGTTTGAACATATTTCTGTGTTGTTTTTTTCATTTATTACAATTTTACTAATGAAGATTGCCCTTTAAGCTGTGAGTCTAACTTCTCCCAAGGGACCTGTTATCTTATATTGTTACAATTACTTATTTTCTTATCTAGATACATTTGAATTGTTACAAATGTATCTTATCTTATGTTATGGCTGTTCTTGGCTCACTGCCAAAAGCCAATTAAGTTAGAAACTTTGTTTCTTTTTCTGGCTGTTCAATGCAGAGAAAAACACGACTTTCCAGTACAAACAAGGGACTGCAGGTTGAGCTGTCAAAAGAGGGACTGTCCCTCTAAAAACGGGACAGTTGGGAGGTGTGCTTTCCAGAATCTCGTTTCTCTATGCGGGGGGGGGGGCTAATGGAGCTTTCAATTTTTCTTACTAATAGGGATGGGCGAATTTTTTCACCTCGTTTCGCCGAAAAAATGACGCCCATAGACTTGTATGGAGACGTGCGTCAAAAAAAAAAAAGACGCGCGACATTTCGTCATTTCGCCGGCGGCGAATTTTTGACGAATCGAAACGGGTCAAATTCGCCCATCCCTGCTTACTAATACTCTTTTGGGAAGGGACAGGGATGGGAAAGAAGAGATTGCAGCTCCATTCACAATGGTCAGAGAGTACTTTAGATTTAATAACTCGTTTGGCACAGAGAAGGGGGACACAAAGAATTCACCTTCATATGGAAGAGACAGTGAGGGGTATGCGGGCAGGTAATTGAAGTGATATATATATATATATATAACTGAGATCAGAAGGCACATGAAGAGCAGTGGCAGTTAATCTTTCACAGAGGCAGAGTAAAAGGGAAATGCTTAGCTACTGCTGGTCAGATTGCTTCTCTGCTCTTCTCATCTCCTACTTTCTTCTTTCCTTCTCCAGAGGATTCAAACGGGTGGGAGGTGAAATCTCACGAGATTTATCGTTTTTCCCTTGAGGCTTTGTGTGCAGACTTTCAGACAGTTGGACTGGTAGAGACTTGTGCTCACTTTGAAAGCACTGCGTTAGTTTCATTTATTCAAAAAAACATAGTGGTAGGCGAGGATTGATAATAGGGATGCACCGAATCCAGGATTCAGTTCGGGATTCGGCCTTTTTCAGCAGGATTCGGCCGAATCCTTCTGCCCGGCTAAACCGAATCCTAATTTGCATGGGGTGGGGAGGGAAATCGCGGGACTTTTTGTCACAAAACAAGGAAATAAAATAATTTTCCCCTTCCCATCCCTAATTTGCATATGCAAATTAGGGTTCGGATTCGGTTCGGTATTTGGCCAAATTTTTCACAAAGGATTTGGGGGTTCAGCTGAATCCAAAATAGTGGATTCGGTGCATCCCTAATTGATAACTCTTTAATTACAGGCCTACTGTTAGCAAAAAAATGTCAGGTTTCCTTTAAGCAGTTCTATCATGATACAAGGCTTCCCTTGGCCACCAAACTAAACATAATGATATCAAATGCACTTCCACAGTTCATTCAAAGCTATCAGTATTTAGTCATTCATTGTGTTGTACTAAGTGATCCAGATGTATATACTACCATGTTGTAATGTTTGCAATTAACCAGTATTAGCAGCATTTTATACTAAGTACATCCTTGCACTACACTTTTACACCATACTACAATATGGATATTAAGTGCACATCTGCAGTTCATTCTCAATATATCACAACTTATACAAGTACAAAGTCATCACTGTGTAGCTATTCAGGGTGTGGAATTAAGTGTACTCCTGCAATTTACTATATTACCAAATTGCAACCTTTACAGTTAACAGCGGTATCTCAATATAACTATTTAGCATATGGATACAAAGAGCACCAGCAAGTTCTACATGATTACAACATTGCAACTTAGGCGGCTATCAGTACTATTACAATATAGCTATGTACCTCCTTTCAGCAGTCCATGAATATCCAGCGTGTGCAAGTAATATTAGGGTTCATGCATCATACTAACACGACACTTCAGCTCATCATATCTCCTTCTGCAACTACTTAGTATTTGTTCTACATGTTAATCCAGCTACTACCACACTCCAACTTCTGAAGTCATCCATGTATATTGTAGCACTCATTACATTACTGCAGCTTATCATGTCTCCATGTGCAACATATATGGTAGACAGCCTTCTAGATGCTCAATAAATTGTACTGGTCGTTGGGCCGTTACCATCATTATATCCTACAACAAAACTCATCTTAACTAAATATATCAGCACTAACTGTGTTGCACCTACGGGTGTGAGTATTGGCAGATTATCTTGTAATTAAAAAATATATTGATACTGGGTAGATAATTGCGGTCTATTCCCATAATACTGCTACTAAGTTGTAAGTGACCTCCTTTTAGGTGCACTTATTGTCATAACAAGGTTACAACTTCCAAGTGTATTTAATACAGTGTGCAGCATCACTGCACTTTTACTAATGATTTTAGACAATGGGGTATTTGACAATGTACTGCAATTTATAGCTAGGGATGGGCGAATTTGCCGCCGACTAAATGTCGTCAACGCCCATTATAGTCTATGGCTGTCAAAAAAATGTTGTCACGGCAAAATTTTTTTGACCCTCGTCTTTTTTCTTTTTTTTTTACACACGACTCTATGCAAGTCTATGGGCGTCATTTCTGTGGCAAAACAAGGCGAAAAAATTTGCCCATCCCTATTTATAGCTCCTATATTATGGCTTCTCAAGCGGCTGTGCAGATTCACAGCTAGTGGTACCTTGCCCACTACATACAATTACATTTGGTACAGTACTACAGTTCATCACCATAATATCATGACTTTGCAGGGTACTTATACTGATACGCACTGGAAACCTTTTTCATTATCCTATTAAGCATCTATTATTATTAATTATTATTATTAATCTACAGTTGTTAATTACTCCCATGAGGAAGCTGATTATTATATTATAAGTGTATTGCACTGCTTTAGCTGTGCATCTGTTGTAGTGTAGTATTGAAAAGGATTGAAACCATCATCTGTTACAGTTCCTATGCTGTCCTGCATTCTATTATATTTACCAGTACAGTATATACAACTGGTACTGGCAGGTGAGTATCATCAATACCACAGGGTAACAAATTTAAATTGAGGAGTTCCACCAAATCTAGTATATAGTATGAATTCTGGAGCATTGCTACAGTTATCCCTGTTACATGGGTCAGGGTCAATGCTCTACTACTTGGATTCCTTCAATGTCGATCCTATGGCTGCTATTTATCTGCAGCACTTTATTCATCTTGTTTTCGGTTATGTGCTTCTTCATTGCTATACGGCACATGTAAAGTTGCTATAAGCTTTCCATACGGTAATTCTCACCACCGCACACCTGTTCGTTTACTCCTCTGCTTCCAGTGGTGCTGGTTCTCCGTGGACCAGGCAAGGTCCCTTATGCAAAGATACAGGAAAATACGGATCCGCACACACTTTATCATCAAGCAGATGGGGATTACCCCAAGTTTATTGTGCCACCAACAAGATCAACCATGTTGGTGGCACAATAAACTTGGGGTAATCCCCATCTGCTTGATGATAAAGTGTGTGCGGATCCGTATTTTCCTGTATATAAGCTTTCCATACCATTCCCTTTTTAATGCAGTAAGTATTACTACAGCTTTCCTAACCAGGGCAGTGCAACTGAAGATAATATACAATGTGGAAGAAAACATCTTCATGATCTACAGTGTTGTGTCTGGCTTTCACTAGATTAATACTGAGGGTATCAATGCAACTTAATGCTATCTTTTTATTCCTATTATTTTTATTCTTTTTTTTTATTATTTATTTATTTTATTCCTTAGCTGTATTTATACAGTACATATTGGGTCTCCTGCATGAACTTATTATGTTGAATTAATTATCTCTCTCTACAACAGTTTTAACCAGGGTTTGATATATAAATATATTGTCCAGAAGACGCTATAGAGCTACATTTATAAATGGCGGTGGTGAGTAACTATAAGGCTGTTGGACTCTCTATTACAACTTTGTATTGTACAACTGTATTGCCATGTCATTTTTCTGTGATTCAGTTCTCAATAGAAAAGCTTCTATTAATTCTTTCTGCAACTGCAGACTGGACTCTAATCTAGGGAATATTGTTGCATGTGATTAACTTTGATCACTATACTATTTAGCAGTCGTCGCAGCTAACCCACAGCTAACATCAAAGTGTCTCTATGGAGTGACTGCCTTAGAGGGTGGGGGTGGGGGTGTGAAGTGGCCTGTATGACAGTTAGCTCTGACTGTTATTCCCTCCCTATCTGTGATTCTTTTGTACATCCCATTGGTGCCACTACCATGTGAAGGAACAGGACAAGTGAAAATCCTTTCATACTTACCAGCATTTTCCTTTCCTGGACTGTAGCAGGGCAGTCCAAAATTATTCATCTCTAAAGGCCTGTGAAGAAAGGGCCAAACAGATGCTGGAATATAGCCCCCAACTCCAAAGGGCACCCAAGTCAAAAATCCAAAAATATATTCCAAATCATTCTCTCAAAGTTTAAAAAATCACTCTTTATTCGGCATAAATATTAAAAAGTAGGCATACAGACCAATTGATGTTCCCACAGGCACTTATTCATAGGCATTACTGTTGTTACATTTGGTCACTAAATTTATACCCCAGGAGATCCCTCCCCAAATGTTAAAACCAATCACGTGTTGCCACCTCACATTTGCTTTTTAAAGCAACATACACATCTCTTCAATTTGGTCATATTAACATGTTTTTCTGCCTATACTCTATTGTATCTCAAACCTATTCAGTAAATATATTAGGATATCCAAATTCAGACAAGTATTTAACCAACAATCACCACCATGTTAGGTTAGGTTTTGTTTCCTAATATTATTCTTTGTATATATCACATTATTTATTCTTAGTTACCCTATATAACGCTACATCCACCTCATTATAGATATATCCATTCACATTATAATTTAAGTAAAGCATGTTACATCAAACTCGTAGTTCAGACCAAGTGGTAACCGAGTAAGTAAATAAAAAATCCAAAATAATTCTCTTTTTGCTAACAGCCCTGCCAAATCACCTCCTCTACTCCCCAATCTTACTTTTCTATTCCCTGTACAGAGAAATATGTCACTTCCATTACATTGTGAGAAATGTCTCGTTATATTACTTTTTTCAACTGTTTTTGGATTTTTATTTGGCTCAGATGTTCCCATATTCGCTCTTTTAGCGTTCTGCTTGTGCAGCCCAAATATTGTTTCTGACATTTCAGACATGTTATTAAGTAAACCACTGTGGATGTATTACAATTGATATAATCTCTTATTTTAAAGCTGGTGTTTGTCACTGTCACGAACACGGTACTTCCAACCGCACGTGACTTTAGGTGGGACTATCAGGGGTCACTCACTCAGTCTCTCACCCACCTTGCACACAGGTTAGACTAACACAAAAGCCCCCCAAACACCAACCAACACCCACAAAACTCATTCGCTGCCACCATCTATCATTCACAGGCAATAGAAACCTAAAGTCAGAGCTGTCAATCAAAAGCTGTGTGAAGCCAGGATATGTTGTTCGTGCTGCTGGATTTATCCTTTTCTACTGTGCAAGACTTTTAAAACATCATTTTCACACAAAGTTGTTGTCCTGCAGTCCCCCCTCCCTCCCAGAAAGTAATATGTAATGAAAGAGATAGGAGACTCATAAGCTCTTTTTCTTCCGTGACTCATTCCCCTCCCCCCCTGCAGCATCGTAGTTTTTACGTCCTGTGCCCATGTGATGAAAACTTTCTCTCCTTCTGTAACTCCCCCCTCCCTCCCAGAAACGCGGTAGAAGGAAATTAAGGTGGACTTGGTAACAGTGTCTCTCAATCGCTGCCGCACATTAGTCTGTATGTGACACTGACATGCGCCCAGGTTAGATAAGCAGGAAAATGAAACTGGAGCAGAACTATCAATACAAGCGCATGTCAGTGTCACATACAGACTAATGTGCGGCAGCGATTGAGAGACACTGTTACCAAGTCCACCTTAATTTCCTTCTACCGCGTTTCTGGGAGGGAGGGGGGAGTTACAGAAGGAGAGAAAGTTTTCATCACATGGGCACAGGACGTAAAAACTACGATGCTGCAGGGGGCTGAGTCAGGTGAGAAAAGGAGATTGTTACCAACGTTTTTTTACTTATTGTTTTCTGGGAGGGAGGGGGTGCTGCAGAAGGGGAGCAATTTTGTGTGAAATGGAGCTTTAAAAGTTACAAAACTACTGAGGCTGGCTGCAGGGGGGGGTTGTTTGGTTGCGGATAGGATTCCTACCTTTTCTGGAAAAAATACCAGCCTTCCTATATATTTATCTTTATTCCCTACTAATAACATTGGGATCACTGACCTTCCTATATATTTATCTTTATTCCCTATTAATAACATTGGGATCACTGACCTTCCTATATATTTATCTTTATTCCCTATTAATAACATTGGGATCACTGACCTTCCTATATATTTATCTTTATTCCCTATTAATAACATTGGGATCACTGACCTTCCTATATATTTATCTTTATTCCCTATTAATAACATTGGGATCACTGACCTTCCTATATATTTATCTTTATTTCCTATTAATAACATTGGGATCACTGACCTTCCTATATATTTATCTTTATTCCCTATTAATAACATTGGGATCACTGACCTTCCTATATATTTATCTTTATTTCCTATTAATAACATTGGGATCACTGACCTTCCTATATATTTATCTTTATTCCCTATTAATAACATTGGGATCACTGACCTTCCTATATATTTATCTTTATTCCCTATTAATAACATTGGGATCACTGACCTTACTATATATTTATCTTTATTCCCTATTAATGACATTGGGATCACTGACCTTCCTATATATTTATCTTTATTCCCTATTAATAACATTGGGATCACTGACCTTACTATATATTTATCTTTATTCCCTATTAATGACATTGGGATCACTGACCTTCCTATATATTTATCTTTATTCCCTATTAATGACATTGGGATCACTGACCTTCCTATATATTTATCTTTATTCCTTATTAATGACATTGGGATCACTGACCTTCCTATATATTTATCTTTATTCCCTATTAATAACATTGGGATCACTGAATGTCCTATATATTTATCTTTATTCCCTATTAATAACATTGGGATCACTGACCTTCCTATATATTTATCTTTATTCCCTATTAATAACATTGGGATCACTGACCTTCCTATATATTTATCTTTATTCCCTATTAATAACATTGGGATCACTGGCCTTCCTATATATTTATCTTTATTCCCTATTAATAACATTGGGATCACTGACCTTCCTATATATTTATCTTTATTCCCTATTAATGACATTGGGATCACTGACCTTCCTATATATTTCTCTTTATTCCCTATTAATAACATTGGGATCACTGACCTTCCTATATATTTATCTTTATTCCCTATTAATAACATTGGGATCACTGACCTTCCTATATATTTATCTTTATTCCCTATTAATAACATTGGGATCACTGACCTTCCTATATATTTATCTTTATTCCCTATTAATAACATTGGGATCACTGACCTTCCTATATATTTATCTTTATTCCCTATTAATAACATTGGGATCACTGGCCTTCCTATATATTTATCTTTATTCCCTATTAACCCTTTAAGTGCCACAGAACGTAGAATCTACGTTCTGTGGGAAAGTATCTTGAAATGCCACAGAACGTAGATTCTACGTTCTGCAGCATATGCGTGCGGGGAAGCTCAGGAGCGGCTTTAAATGCTGCTCGCTCCTTCCCCGCTCGCTCAGAACCCCCTAGGCAACGAGCGGAGCGGGTGGGAAAGGGGCTCCTGGGGCGCGATTGTCCAGGGGCCCCAAAGACGCAACAGACACACGTGTCTGCGCGCTGCTGCTGCTGCCTGCACTTCCGGGTTCCTCCAGCGACGCCCACGCATCTGATCAACGGATCTGGCGACTCCCTCCTGCTTCTCCACTCCTCCTGCCATCATGGACACAGATCTGCAGCTACACACCCCAGGTTAGTGTAACACACACACAAAATACACTTACACACACTTTATACACTAATACATGCTTAGATTTACACTTACACACACTCACATACTTTTTTTGGGGGATCAGGGGGGTCACACACACTTGGGGGGGTACATACACTTGCACACACAAACACACACACACATAACATGCAATTTACCAATTGTACACATGCACACACACATACGCTGTTGTGTAGCTTTTTTTTTTTTTTTCCATATTGCATTGTTGTGTTTTTGGCTGAAAAAAATGTTTTATTGCCTTTGCGAATAGCGTATTCGCTAACCGTACTGTGCAATACCTTTTGTATGTTATTTCGGTGATTATTTTGAAATTTTGGGGATTTTGGTGCATTGTTAGCCATTTTATTGCATTTTCAGCTCTGCATAACTGTTGCTTGCTTTATTCTGTCCGTAAAAAATATTTTGCCAAGCTAAAATATTCAAACTGTAATTCTGATGTCTGATTACACTAGTCTGAAAAAAAAAAAGCATAGATTTTTGTGGTTTTATTGGATTTTAGTAATTTATTTGAATTTCACACTTTCTGTATTATTTTGTTATGTCTTGTAAATTTTATCTACTATATATCCAATTGGGCGTCTCTGTGCGCCACATAGTTTGGTAAATCTGTGAATATTGGGCATCAAAGTGTTCAGTAGACCCCTGGCGTTCATATTTAGGATGTTTTATGCGGATACTTTACGAAATGTGGGGCATATAATGGGGTAGATTTCAAGCTTTGAGGCGATTTTCACAAATTTGCTAAAAACCGTTACGTTCAGCATTGCTTTGCAGTTTGGCAGTTTGCAGTAGAAACACATATTTACCCATATTGGATTCGTCAGAATGTGTGCTTTCTGAAAATATATGGTTTTTTGGGGTCCCTGTACTGTTAGGAGGGTCTAATGTCGCATAATACACACACCAGGTGCTTATATTGCAGCAGCCAGCGCGTCAGCCGTGAAAATGTATATACACTATTGTCATTTGGGGGTCTCTGTACGCCACATTGTTTGGTATATCTATGCATACTGGGCATCAAAGTGTTCAGTAGACCCCTGGCGTTCATATTTAGGATGTTTTATGCTGATACGTTACGAAATGTGTGGCATATAATGGGGTAGAATTCAAGCTTTGTGACGATTTTCAGAAATTTGATAAAAACCGTTATGTTCAGCATTGCTTTGCAGTTTGGCAGTTTGCAGTAGAAACACTTATTTACCCATATTGGATTTGTCAGAATGTGTACTTTCTGAAAATATATGGTTTTCTGGGGTCTCTGTACTGTTAGGGGGGTCTAATGTCGCATAATACACACTCCAGGTGCTCATATTGCAGCAGCCAGAGCGTCAGCCGTGAAAATGTATATTCACTATTGTCATTTGGGGGTCTCTGTACGCCACATAGTTTGGTATATCTATGCATACTGGGCATCAAAGTGTTCAGTAGACCCCTGGCGTTCATATTTAGGATGTTTTATGCTGATACGTTACAAAATGTGTGGCATATAATGGGGTAGAATTCAAGCTTTGTGACGATTTTCAGAAATTTGATAAAAACCGTTATGTTCAGCATTGCTTTGCAGTTTGGCAGTTTGCAGTAGAAACACTTATTTACCCATATTGGATTTGTCAGAATGTGTACTTTCTGAAAATATATGGTTTTCTGGGGTCTCTGTACTGTTAGGGGGGTCTAATGTTGCATAATACACACTCCAGGTGCTCATATTGCAGCAGCCAGAGCGTCAGCTGTGAAAATGTATATACACTATTGTCATTTGGGGGTCTCTGTGCGCCACATAGTTTGGTATATCTATGCATACTGGGCATCAAAGTGTTCAGTAGACCCCTGGCGTTCATATTTAGGATGTTTTATGCTGATAAGTTACGAAATGTGGGGCATATAATGGGGTAAAATTCAAGCTTTGTGACGATTTTCAGAAATTTGATAAAAACCGTTATGTTCAGCATTGCTTTGCAGTTTGGCAGTTTGCAGTAGAAACACCTATTTACCCATATTGGATTCGTCAGAATGTGTACTTTCTGAAAATATATGGTTTTCTGGGGTCTCTGTACTGTTAGGGGGGTCTAATGTCGCATAATACACACACCGGGTGCTTATATTGCAGCAGCCAGCGCGTCAGCTGTGAAATTGTATATACACTATTGTCATTTGGGGGTCTCTGTGCACCACATAGTTTGGTATATCAATGCATATTGGGCATCAAAGTGTTCAGTAGACCCCTGGCGTTCATATTTAGGATGTTTTATGCTGATAAGTTACGAAATGTGGAGCATATAATGGGGTAAAATTCAAGCTTTGTGACGATTTTCCGAAATTTGATAAAAACCGTTATGTTCAGCATTGCTTTGCAGTTTGGCAGTTTGCAGTAGAAACACTTATTTACCCATGTTGGATTCGTCAGAATGTGTACTTTCTGAAAATATATGTTTTTCTGGGGTCTCTGAACTGTTAGGTGGGCTAATGTCGCATAATACACACACCGGGTGGTTATATTGCAGCAGCCAGCGCGTCAGCCGTGAAAATGTCTATACATATTGTCATTTGGGGGTCTCTGTGCGCCACATAGTTTGGTATATCTATGTACATTGGGCATCAAACTGTTTAGTAGACCCATATGTTTATATTTAGGATGCTTTATGCTGGTAATGATACATCGACAATACGATGCTGGAAAGTTGAAGCTTTGAGGAATATTTCCAGATATTTTACCAAAACCGCCAAATTTGGCAAAGCCTTGCGACTCAGTAGTTTGGAGCAGAAAGGCATGGGTACCCATTTTAGATTCTGTAGAATGTGCACTTTCCAAAAATATATGGGGTTGGGGGGTAAACATATATTTCTGTGTTTTTACCCCACAAAAATGCAGTCAATGTGTTGATTTTTCATTAGCTGATATATTATTCAAATTGCAGGTGAATGATTGCTCACCAAAGTTAATCACATCTCAAAGGAGATAATTAACTGATTAAAATACAACTGTCACTTAAATTAAAGTGCACTTAAATATGGAGTGTGAGAATTGTCTGAACAGAAACCAGGTCTGGGGATACTGAGCAAAGTACCCCATCTATTGCCCACTGGTCAGCAAAATCTTTCAACCGACCAGTAAACACTGCTTGGGTGTACTCTGCTCGGATGCGGGAACGCACCAGCACTCGGAACAAGACCTCTGCTGGTAGAGGATTCCCACCTTCCAAACATTGCTTTCTAGATTTATGGATGACTAATTTAGCTAAAGCCAGGAGCAAGTTGGAGAGAAGGTATTTCTCTTTATTGTCCCGGGATACTGGGCGTCCAAAAATATAAACATGAGGGGAAAAGTGTAACCAGAACTGCAGGTAAAGCTTCCTCAAAAGAGCCAATAGAGGTTGCAGTCTGGCACACGTAAAATAAGCATGAAACACAGACTCTCCTTTGCCACAGAATGGACAAGCAGCTGGGGAGTCTGTAAAACGAGCTAAATACTCTCCCGTGCTCAATGCACCATGCAGCACTTTCCAACTCAAGTCTCCAGTTGGTCTAGGCACCAAACTGGAATAAAGAGCTCGCCACTGAGGTCTTTCACCCTCATTAAGCACACGTCTCCAGATGGTATCATATCGGGAGATGAGGGCAAGGAAGTGTACAGTGTGAAGCATTAGAGAGTACAACAACTTTCTTGTTATATCATGAAAGCGTGTCAATGGAAAATTCTCCAACTGGCTCAAGTTGGGAGAAGGAGGTGCTTGGGGGATTGACGGGTTTTAGGTGCTATTATTATGTCTGGAGGTGAGGAGTTCCAAGGTGGACGTGGCTCTCCAGCATGTAAAACCCCATCAATGAAGGTGTGAGAATCAGGAGAGATTGTGTCCTTGAGAAGACGGTGTGGAACCCTAGTGGTGAGGAATCCCATGCGTTGCATAACTGCTTGAGAGTCCACCCAATCTGATTTCTCAAAATCCAAGAGATCTCCAACTCTGGTTAACCGAGCCTGGCAAAGGCGACGTCGGATGCTGATGGATTCTAACATCCTAGTCTTAAAAGATGGATTGTAAAGTAGGGGCTCATTTAGAATGTCTTCCCCTTCAATGGCTCCTTGCCTTAACACGGATACCATGCTCCAGGTCTTTAGCGTGTCTTGGTAGTAAGCCGGCAGGGTTGAAAGGTTTCTTAGAAAACCCTCAGGTTCAATTATAAACAATTGCCGGTCATATCCCATATTTCGTACCTGGCGATAAAAACTCGATGCTAGAGTACACCACTGTGGAGAAGGATCTGCATACAAGTATCTCTGTATTTGCTGGAGACGGAAGGTGTGCACTTGAGAACGTATACACACGACTCCCTGCCCTCCCGCTTTCAATGGGAGGCTTGAGACACCTGCAGAAACCCAATGCTTTCCTATCCAGAGAAAGTCCAGTAACCTTCTCTGGATCTTAGCAATGAATTCTTGGGTTGGGCTAAGACATATCAGCCGGTACCAGATCTGAGAGGCCACCAGCTGATTAATCACCAAAGCTCTCCCTCTCATAGAAAGTACTTTAGCAAAACCCTTCCACTTTCCAAGGCGCGTTAGAACACACTCCTCAAGTTCAATGAAATTCTGTGAGACAGGATACTCCTCAGCTGATAGGTAGACGCCTAAATATTTAATGATTTTACTCTCCCACGAGATGCCACGAAAAACAGGAGGCAGGAAATCTACCTTTAGAGAACCCTCCAGAAGGCCTGAGCTCTTGGACCAGTTGATCCGGGCAGATGAGGCAGCAGCGTAGACTTCTTGACACTCTTGTGCCCGCTCAAGATCAACTAGGTCCTGGGCCACAAGAATTACATCATCAGCGTAGGCTGAGAGAACCACCCTCATTTCGGGTTCTTTGAGCACCAGTCCTGTGAGCCTTTTCCTTAAGAGACACAGGAAGGGCTCAATGGCCAGCGAGTACAGTTGTCCCGACAAGGGGCATCCTTGCCGAACTCCTCGTCCAAAGGCCAGAGGTGCAGTCAGAGACCAGTTGATTTTAACTAAACACTCTGCAGAGGCATACATTGTTTCCAGGTAGCCCACAAACTGTGGGCCAAAGCTATAGGCTTGCAGAGTGCCTATAAGATATTGGTGATCCACCCTGTCAAATGCCTGCTCTTGATCCAGAGAGAGAAAAGCAAGAGATAGACCAGTCCTTCTCGCAAAATGTAGTAAGTCTCGGATTAAAAATACATTATCAAAAATTGTCCGACCGGGGACTGTATAGGACTGGTCAGGATGAATCACCTCTGCCAGCACAGATTTGAGCCTAAGTGAGATAGCTTTGGCCACGATCTTATAGTCTGTGCTAAGCAGTGAGACTGGTCTCCAGTTCTTAATAAGACGGAGATCCCCCTTCTTAGGAAGTAGTGATAACACCGCTCGACGACACGAAAGTGGCAACTCACCTTTCTTGAAGGCCTCAGTTAGGACCCTATGGAAATCAGGGCCCAGAGTATCCCAGAAGAACTGGAAGAACTCTATGGTCAGTCCGTCAAGCCCAGGAGATTTATTGTGGGGCATTAAACGGAGTGCTTGAGAGAGTTCATCTAGAGTGATTGGCGTTTCCAACCTCTCTTTTCTCCTCTCACTGACCACTGGGAGCCCATCCCATAGCTCCTCACAGGCATCTGGAGAGATGGGATCTGGAGAAAAAAGGTTTTGATAGAAGGACCGGGCTCTGTCCCGAATAGCCTCCGGATCCTCAAGGGGGGTTCCATCCTCCGCAAAAAGGCATGTGATTTGTTTTCGGTTCCCCTTCTTCTTCTCCAGAGCATAGAAGAATCGCGAATCCATATCACAAAGTAACTGCATCCGGCTTCGCACAAAGGCACCACGAGCCTGTCGTTGTTCCATGTTACGCAGCGCTTCTTTCCTTTCTAGATATTCACACTGAAGGGTTTGGTCTTCAGAGCCTGATAGCCTTTGCTCAAGATCAAGCACCTCCCCATTCAGTGCCTCAATCTCTGCATTGCGCTGCCCGCTCACACTTTTGGTATACTCTTGACACAAGAGCTTTAGGTGAACCTTGCCTACATCCCACCACTGGCTCAATGTGGCAAATTCATCCTGAAAGGCCCTCCAGCCTCTCCATGTATCCCGGACTGACTTTGCAAAACCCTCATCTTCTAATAAACTGTTGTTAAAGTGCCAGTAAGCAGTTTTTGGCAGAGATGGTGCGATTGACATTCTCAGGGATACACAATTGTGGTCTGAGAATGGTGCCAATCTAATGGTGCTCGACTGGGCTCGTGACATGAGATGGCTCGTTATATATATCCTATCAATCCGGGATTGAGAAACATGACCATCTCTCACCCTGACATAGGTAAAGGCAACCGTCTCTGGGTTCTGTTCTCTCCAGACATCAACCAAGGAGAAATGAGCAATTAGTTCTCGCAAAACGGACTCAGACGAGTCTCTTTTCTTGGGTACATTGCGATCTCGAGCATCAAGGGTGTAATTAAAATCACCCCCTATAACCAAGGCTTCATCGGAGTCAATTGTCTCCATGTAGGCTGACAAACTTTCAAAGAACCGTGCCCTCTCTGGTCCGGTAGTAGGAGCATACACATTCATTAGATTATATGTTCTACCTGACTCGCGGACCCGAAGATACAATAGACGGCCAGGGATGACAGAGGTAGCACTCAGGACCTCTGGCTGGAAGGAATCTGAGAAAAGGGTCACCACCCCGCATGATGTCCAAGTGAGGTGATTAAAAAAGACCCTTCCCTTCCACTCCAGATTCCAGCTTGCTTCAAGCTCTGGAGTGGTGTGGGTCTCTTGGAGGAAACTCACAGAGTACCCTCCTTGACGAAGAAAGGAGAGTACCTGAAACATTCGGAAAGGATTCCGACAGCCATTAGTATTAAGTGTGCTTATACTCAAAGCCATTACTGAGTCTTAGGAAGTGCTTTAACCTTCATCAAGGTCTGATGAGACAAACATTTTTTGTGAAACTTCATTATACGGAGATATTCCGCTGTTCCATAGTTCTTGGCCTCTTTTATGACCTTAATGTATTGTCTCACAGAATTGATAACTAAAGGCAAATCATGCCACTTCTCCAGAGCCATGTGCATCTTCTTCTCTAATTTAACACCAAGGGTGCTCTCAAGAAACTTTTTGAGTTCCTCAGCAGGGATGATTGGGGTAGAAGGATTTGCCACTCCTATGTCAACTTCCTCTTCGATGTTCCCCTCATCCATGAGCTCTTCCTGGCTAAGGGACTGATAATCTCCCCTCTCCACTAGAGCTTTGAGAATCTCTCCACAAGTTGTTACAGGAAAAGTATCAGAATCACTTTTCTGGAGACCCTGCAATGGCTCAGGCGTTCCCTCAACTTCACTTGAAACACATTTGGAAGTGTTTGACACAGGAGCAACAGAACTAATTAGCTCCCCAGCAACAGATAGAGCTTTGGAGGCTCGATGGTTAGCCTCTGCCCTCTCCACTACCTCCTGTGCTTTCTGGATGGCAATAACATTTGGGTCAGTTGAAGACAAGGGAGGAGAGATTTTAGCATGAACAGTAGAGGTTGTCTGGCTACCCTCCTCCGTATTTACAACTCCACCCTCACCATCCTTCCCAGCAGTTTTATCTGCAGGGTCCTGTATGGGGGTTAGCCCAATATTCTCCCCCTCCTGGAGTGAAATACCCTGAGGCACTAAAAACTGAGGCTGGTTGCAGTTCCCAAATCTCAGCTCTTCAGGAACACTGACTGCCCACTCTGCAGGAGTCTCATTAGGTGTCTCTTTACACTCCAAGGGAAGATCTTCCAAATGATTTTGAGGCAGATACTGCACCCCTGACTCTGTGGGGAAACCAACACTGCCATGTTCAAGGCCATGCAGACCATTAACCTCATTATTCCCCACCTGTTCTGGAGGCAAGAGTGCATGGTCTGACACCGGTTGATCGTGACCAACAGTTGGGCCAGACAATGTCACCACATGAGGAGCAGAAGTTTTGCTGCCCTTTTTACCCTTGGATGGGGGTGCCCCATCATTAACCACTGATGCCCATTCCTCAGGTACCAGCCAGTTTGATTTAAATTTCCTCTTTTTCTTGGCATCTGAAGAGGAAAGGCCACTATCTGCCCCAACCCCAACAGGTGTTGCAATCATGGGTACCCCCACACCTTCAGGGGTTCCCATAAGAGGGGTACACCTTTTTGTCACAACTGTGACCCTGGGGGAAGCTTTGACATGTTTTCCCCCCTTCTCTTTTGCCGCAATTGTAAGACATGCTGCAGCCTTAGATGTCTTCAGTGAAGAAGGAGGAGGTTTGGATGTTGTAGAGGTGGGTTGTGTAACAGCCACCTTGAGGTTCTTTAGTGAAGGAGATATCCCCTTTGACGACCCTGCTGAAATAGTCCCAGCAGGATAAGATGTTTTATTTGAGGCACTGGGAGCAGGAACAGGGGGTGTGGTCTTAATTTGCCCTTTGGGGCAACTCTGCCGAGTGTGCCCCAGGTTCTTGCAAAGGAAGCACCTCACTTCCTCTGTGCTGTAAAAAATTTTATACAGCACCCCTTCAAATGGAACCCCGAAAGACCCCTCAATAGTGTCTTGCCCCCGAGGTAAAAGTAGTTGCACCTGCCTTTTAAAGGAAAGGACGTGCCTCAGTCTGCTCTCCTTACATCCCAGGGGAATTCTAGACATATTTGATTTTAACTCCCCAAGGGCTTGCAGGTGGGGGTACAATAAGTGGTCTTGCAGGAAGGGGGGCACATTAGATAAAACCACCCTTGTGCCCAATCCTTCCAGGGGTTCTACAGGGACATAACTCCCTCCCACTGTGATACCCCTCTGTACCAGAGCATGCACTGCAGTTAGCGTACGGGCAAAGATTATGGCTTTCCCATACATTTTACTTGCTGCCACTACTGCAGAGTGGCCCACCACTTCAGCTGCAGCCTTTATATAAGCCTCTATGCCATGAGTGCTTGACATTAGGCATCTGACCCCATGCTTCCTTGTAAGCTTCTCTACCCCAGCAATGACTTGGCTTGGGTTGCTGCCAGTAGCTACCGCGTGTGCAAATGTTTTAGCAGGGGTCACATTGGCTGCAGCAGCAGAAGTAGAGGCAATGGGGCTTTTTGACATGGGCTCTGACTGGTGTTTCCTTGCAGAGCTACAGCTGGGTTTTTCAGGTCCTTTTGCTTTAGAACCAAGAGATGTTTTTTTATAACTTTCCTTTTTATTCCCTCCCATTATTTTACACAACACCACACAAAAAGAAAGCTTTATACTATTGATTAACAAAAAAAGTAAGTTTTAAGTTGAGAAGCTGTGGCAGGGAGAGGGTTAATGTGAGCAGGTGCCTGGGAGCTGCACTGCTGCTGCTGGAAAAGATTTTATATTTATACTTATATTAAATCCTTCTCCCTTTAGCTTTCTCTCCTCACAGAACTGAGTGCAAAATCAAAATACCCACTCAATCTGTACAAAAATTAAACAATTTGTGCTGAAACAACAGAAAAATGCAAATGAAACTGACACCCAGGTGCAGGGGAGGGGTAGGGGATCTAACAGTGAGTTTGTAGCCCAGAGCAAGTGAAGGGAACTGGGCTAGGAATCACTCACCTTCAGGGTCAAAAGAATGATTTTTCATTAGCTGAAGTTACCCACGGGACTGTTTGTATGCGCTAACTTCATTTTGGGGCCTCTAAATGTCAGATACTTTGGTAAACCTATGAACAATGGCCACCAAACTGTTCGGAGGAACCTTGGCAATCATATTTAGGGTGCTTTTTCTTGGTGCATAATGATACATGGGTGATATGGTGCTGAGAAGTTGAAGCTTTGAGGCAATTTTCAGATATTTCACCAAAACCGACAATTGTGGGAAAGCCTTGCGACTCAGTAGTTTGGAGCAGAAAGGCATGGGTACCCATTTTAGATTCTGTAGAATGTTTACTTTCCAAAAACATATGGGTTTTGGGGGGTAAACATATATTTCTGTGTTTTTACCCCACAAAAATGCAGTCAATGTGTTGATTTTTCATTAGCTGAAGTTACCCACGGGACTGTTTGTATGCGCTAACATCATTTTGGGGCCTCTAAATGCCAGATACTTTGGTAAACTTATGAACAATGGCCACCAAAATGTTCAGAGGAACCCTGGCAATCATATTTAGGGTGCTTTTTCTTAGTACGTAATGACACATGGGTGATATGGTGCTGGGAAGTTGAAGCTTTGAGGCAATTTTCAGATATTTCACCAAAACCGACAACTTTGGGAAAGCCTTGCGACTCAGTAGTTTGGAGCAGAAAGGCATGGGTACCCATTTTAGATTCAGTAGAATGTGTACTTTCCAAAAATATATGGGTTTGGGGGTTAACATATATTTCTGTGTTTTTACCCCACAAAAATGCAGTCAATGTGTTGATTTTTCATTCGATGAAGTTACCCACAGGACTATTTGTATGCGCTAACTTCATTTTGAGGCCTCTAAATGCCAGATACTTTGGTAAACCTATGAACAATGGCCACCAAACTGTTTGGAGGAACCCTGGCAATCATATTTAGGGTGCTTTTTCTTGGTGCGTAACGATACATGGGTGATATGGTGCTGGGAAGTTGAAGCTTTGAGGCAATTTTCAGATATTTCACCAAAACCGACAATTGTGGGAAAGCCTTGCGACTCAGTAGTTTGGAGCAGAAAGGCATGGGTACCCATTTTAGATTCAGTAGAATGTGTACTTTCCAAAAATATATGGGTTTTGGGGGTAAACATATATTTCTGTGTTTTTACCCCACAAAAATGCAGTCAATGTGTTGATCTTTCATTAGCTGAAGTTACCCACGGGACTGTTTGTATGCGCTAACATCATTTTGGGGCCTCTAAATGCCAGATACTTTGGTAAACTTATGAACAATGGCCACCAAAATGTTCAGAGGAACCCTGGCAATCATATTTAGGGTGCTTTTTCTTAGTACGTAATGACACATGGGTGATATGGTGCTGGGAAGTTGAAGCTTTGAGGCAATTTTCAGATATTTCACCAAAACCGACAACTTTGGGAAAGCCTTGCGACTCAGTAGTTTGGAGCAGAAAGGCATGGGTACCCATTTTAGATTCAGTAGAATGTGTACTTTCCAAAAATATATGGGTTTGGGGGTTAACATATATTTCTGTGTTTTTACCCCACAAAAATGCAGTCAATGTGTTGATTTTTCATTCGATGAAGTTACCCACAGGACTATTTGTATGCGCTAACTTCATTTTGAGGCCTCTAAATGCCAGATACTTTGGTAAACCTATGAACAATGGCCACCAAACTGTTTGGAGGAACCCTGGCAATCATATTTAGGGTGCTTTTTCTTGGTGCGTAACGATACATGGGTGATATGGTGCTGGGAAGTTGAAGCTTTGAGGCAATTTTCAGATATTTCACCAAAACCGACAATTGTGGGAAAGCCTTGCGACTCAGTAGTTTGGAGCAGAAAGGCATGGGTACCCATTTTAGATTCAGTAGAATGTGTACTTTCCAAAAATATATGGGTTTGGGGGGTAAACATATATTTCTGTGTTTTTACCCCACAAAAAATGCAGTCAATGTGTTGATCTTTCATTAGCTGAAGTTACCCACGGGACTGTTTGTATGCGCTAACTTCATTTTGGGGCCTCTAAATGCCAGATACTTTGGTAAACTTATGAACAATGAACACCAAAATGTTCAGAGGAACCCTGGCAATCATATTTAGGGTGCTTTTTCTTAGTACATAATGATACATGGGCGATATGGTGCTGGGAAGTTGAAGGTTTGAGGAAATTTTCAGATATTTCACCAAAACCGACAATTGTGGGAAAGCCTTGCGACTCAGTAGTTTGGAGCAGAAAGGCATGGGTACCCATTTTAGATTCAGTAGAATGTGTACTTTCCAAAAATATATGGGTTTGGGGGGTAAACATATATTTCTGTGTTTTTACCCCACAAAAAATGCAGTCAATGTGTTGATTTCTCAGTAGCTGAAGTAAAGTCCTGAAGAATTTGTATGTGCTAACTACATATTGGTGTCTCTAAATGCCAGATACTTTGGTAAACCTATGCATAATGGGTATCAAATTGTTCAGTGGACCCCTGGCAATCATATTTCAGGTGCTTTTTCTTGGTACCTAATATAGTTTGGGATATGCGGAGCAGCAAAATAAAACCTTTGAAATGATTTTTCCGAATTTTGAATTTTTTGTTGAAAAACCGCTATGTTCAGACAAGCTTTTATGTTTGGTAGTTGGGAGTAGAGAGACATAGTTACCCATTTTGTAATCGGCAGAATGTGTAATTTTCAAAAATGTATGGTTTTCTGGGGTAAACCTACGGTTTCAGGATTTTTTGCCTTGGAATCTAAAGCATGCCGTTTTCTGCCTTAGTGCTTTCAAAATTCGGTAATATACTGCCGGGAGTTTTTGCTGTACAGAAATCGTAAATCTCCCTAAAACTATACATATCTGGTATTGGCACGTTCGAGAGACATAAGGCTTTCCAAATCAGTTGGATTTTCATCCGTAAAATGAAATATTTTTCTGGTATAAATTGATATACGATGAAAAATGGTAATTTTTCATTTTTTTTTGGTATTTAGCGCTATAAATTTTTTTGCACAGGTGGAAATACATGAAAACTCAGGCAGATTTAGAAAGCTCAGTTTCTACCGAAAAAAACAATGTATAGTTTTCCTAGGTAAACTATAGGTTTCCCCTCAGAAAATGCCCCTAAAGTGAGAGAGCACAAAATGTTTCAAAAACGGCTGGCATTTCGCGTAACCAAAATGTGAAATTCTGCTGGCACTTAAAGGGTTAATAACATTGGGATCAGTGACCTTCCTATATATTTATCTTTATTCCCTATGAATAACATTGGGTTCACTGACCTTCCTATATATTTATCTTTATTCCCTATTAATAACATTGGGATCAGTGACCTTCCTATATATTTATCTTTATTCCCTATTAATAACATTGGGATCACTGACCTTCCTATATATTTATCTTTATTCCCTATTAATAACATTGAGATCACTGACCTTCCTATATATTTATCTTTATTCCCCATTAATAACATTGGGATCACTGGCCTTCCTATATATTTATCTTTATTCCCTATTGATAACATTGGGATCACTGGCCTTCCTATATATTTATCTTTATTCCCTATTAATAACATTGGGATCACTGACCTTCCTATATATTTATCTTTATTCCCTATTAATAACATTGGGATCACTGACCTTCCTATATATGTATCTTTATTCCTTATTAATGACATTGGGATCACTGACCTTCCTATATATTTATCTTTATTCCCTATTAATAACATTGGGATCACTGAATGTCCTATATATTTATCTTTATTCCCTATTAATAACATTGGGATCACTGACCTTCCTATATATTTATCTTTATTTCCTATTAATAACATTGGGATCATATCACTGACCTTCCTATATATTTATCTTTATTCCCTATTAATGACATTGGGATCACTGACCTTCCTATATATTTATCTTTATTCCCTATTAATAACATTGGGATCAGTGACCTTCCTATATATTTATCTTTATTCCCTATTAATAACATTGGGATCACTGACCTTCCTATATATTTATCTTTATTCCCTATTAATAACATTGGGATCATATCACTGACCTTCCTATATATTTATCTTTATTCCCTATTAATGACATTGGGATCAGTGACCTTCCTATATATTTATCTTTATTCCCTATTAATAACATTGGGATCACTGACCTTCCTATATATTTATCTTTATTCCCTATTAATAACATTGAGATCACTGACCTTCCTATATATTTATCTTTATTCCCTATTGATAACATTGGGATCACTGGCCTTCCTATATATTTATCTTTATTCCCTATTAATAACATTGGGATCACTGACCTTCCTATATATTTATCTTTATTCCCTATTAATAACATTGGGATCACTGACCTTCCTATATATTTATCTTTATTCCTTATTAATGACATTGGGATCACTGACCTTCCTATATATTTATCTTTATTCCCTATTAATAACATTGGGATCACTGAATGTCCTATATATTTATCTTTATTCCCTATTAATAACATTGGGATCACTGACTTTCCTATATATTTATCTTTATTTCCTATTAATAACATTGGGATCATATCACTGACCTTCCTATATATTTATCTTTATTCCCTATTAATGACATTGGGATCACTGACCTTCCTATATATTTATCTTTATTCCCTATTAATAACATTGGGATCACTGACCTTCCTATATATTTATCTTTATTCCCTATTAATAACATTGGGATCACTGACCTTCCTATATATTTATCTTTATTCCCTATTAATAACATTGGGATCACTGAATGTCCTATATATTTATCTTTATTCCCTATTAATAACATTGGGATCACTGACCTTCCTATATATTTATCTTTATTTCCTATTAATAACATTGGGATCATATCACTGACCTTCCTATATATTTATCTTTATTCCCTATTGATAACATTGGGATCACTGGCCTTCCTATATATTTATCTTTATTCCCTATTAATAACATTGGGATCACTGACCTTCCTATATATTTATCTTTATTCCCTATTAATAACATTGGGATCACTGGCCTTCCTATATATTTTTTTTTCTTATTGCCTGAAAAAATGTTTTATTGCCATTGCAAATCGTGTACTGTACTGTGCAATACCTTTTGTTTGTTATTTTGGTGATTATATTGCAATTTTGGTGATTTTTAGCCATTTTATTGCATTTTCAACTCTGCATAGAGCAGAACCAAATGTATAGTTTAGGTGAACTAAAGGTTTCTCCTCAGAAATTCCCCTAAAGTGAGAGAACACAAAATGTTTCTAAAAAGTCGACACCAATTGCAAATGAAATGCGAAATTCTGCTGGCACTTAATCCTGCTGTTGGAAAAGTAATTTTGTTGTCTGGCTCTTTGTACAGTTAGGGGGTCTCACGATATATAATGCACATATAGAAGACTTTGTTCGCAGAAGGTAAATTGTCAGCCGAGAAACTGGTGTTCACATTTAGGAATGTTTTATCTTTGTATGTAGGAAATTGGATGAGATAATGGAGGCAAATTGCAATAATTTTAGGCAATTTTTAAAAATATAATAAAAACCTCTAAATTTAGCTGAGCTTTGCAGTTTGGTGATTTGGAGCAGAAAAATATCTTATTAATTTTGCATTCCTTGGAATGTGTACTTTATAAAACTATATGATTTTTATAATTTTTACCTTGAAATCAGAAGTATGCAGATTTCTAGACTGATGCTTTAGAAATTTGGTGTAAGTGTACTGCTGGGAGTTATTGACCTGTACAAGTGAGAAATCTCCATAGCTGACTGCAGGCCCGGACTGGCAATCTGTGGGTTCTGGCAAATGCCAGAGGGGCTGCTATAAGGTCCCATAGAAAGTCATTATTTAGTGGGCTGTTTGGGACACTGTGTTGGCTGATTGGGCCTCTGTGTACCTGAAATGCCAGGGCATATTTTGATTCTCAGTCCGAACCTGGCTGACTGCTGAGATGATCAGGTTTTTCCAGGAAAGACAGTTGTTGGAAGGATGCTTTGCATTCAGGGTAGAGAAGGGCGGGACTTTGCTACTGCTTTGTGACATCACTGCAAGTTGTTGCCACTCCCACTCAGCAATTGCTTGAACTGGCTCTCAGAGAAAGGCTTCTAAAAGTGTACCATAATATTTCTTTTATTTTAAAAAGTAAGCATTTTTGGTAAACAAATATATTTAAGAATATTATTATTTCCATCATATCTGTCCATCTGCACAATTTTATTTTCGCGATAGATCCCCTTTAACTATTACAGGCCTGTATCATGACAGTCACCATAGACTTAAATTTAGCAGGGCAGTGGCACCAACCTTCCCGACCCTAGTGAGGACAGCTCTCTGTTTATCAGCCAATGAGACGGATGCTTGGGGGCGGGGAGCTACATTTCTAGAGTGCTTGTTAATTGTCACATGACAGGGATTAATCCCATTGGTGCCACCGCCACATGCTACAGTCCAGGAAAGGTGAATCTCGGTAAGTATCATAGGATTTTCACTTGTCCAACCCCTGTGCTGGGCCCCATATGTCCAACAGCAGAAGGCAGGACACAATATGGGGTATTATGGAATGTTGGGGTGCAGAGAGATTATTGGGGTTCAGATAAGGAAGGAATGGTAGAGCAGACACAATATGGGGTGAACATTGGGGAATGCTACAGACAGTGCAGGAAACACAGAGCAGGAATATAAAGTCTGTACCTTTCAGGGTTACCAGGCAGGGCCGGAACTAGGGGTAGCAGAGTAGGCACGTGCCTAGGGCGCAAAGCTGAAGGGGCGCCGGGCATGTACCTGCTCTGTCACCTACCCCATGTCCGGTCCCCTCACTTCCCGTATGATGATTGGGGCTTCTGCGCATGTGCGCACGTTGATTGGCGCTTCTGCGTGTGTGCGCCGGCGTTGACACAGACATGTGCGCCGGCGTCATCAACTTGCGCCTGCGAACGCTCACCCGGCCCTCCAGCTGCCCAGGTCGTCTAGGGCAACTAGCCAGGGTGGCCCGGCTCTGTTACCAGGTCTAATTTTGAAAAACAGCCAAAGTCAGCTACAAAACCAGCCCAAAACTAGTCAAGAGGCACTTCAAAAGTAGCCCAAAATAGCTCAATATGTGCAGGGAAAAAAAAAAAGTCTAAAAAAAAATAAATGAATATATATGTGAAAATAAACCTTTCAAATTTTCACAGATTTGCAAATGTTTCCATGAAGTAAAACAGAACAGATTAGTTTGTCACCAGGGGCGCAAGTACATAGGGGGCCCAGGAGGTATAGGGGTCCCATAAGGCCTTCATTCATATATAATTACAACAAACATTAGTAAAACAGCTCAACCGCTACACATATTGGTGGCCAGAAGATGCTCCAAAATTGCCTGAAATTTAGAAAAGTGGAGTGGAAAATGTCTGGTTTCCAAAGTACAAACAAGCCAAAGGCCCAAAAAGTAGCCCAAAGCTGTACCTCGGCTAGTTTGTGCTTTCAAAACCCGCCTGGGCTGTAAATTAGTAGCCCAATACCTTGCTACCTTTCTCCTCTGCCTGTTTTCTCTCAGAACACCTGTCTGGCTGCTTCCCGTCACGTGGACAAAGCACGAGGATTATGATTGGACAAATTAAAAGGCGAGATTAGGTGGCCATCTTGCTACACCTAGAAATCCCTCCATTTTCTGACGGCGCGCGTTGAAGCCTACGGTTTTGTACTCTGTATGGGCCTGGCGTAACGTAGCGGCTCGTGACGTGACGCTATTCCTTCTGGGTATTGTGGTTTATTGTAGTATTTTGGTCTTGGGGCTCGGCCATTGAGGACTACACTTCCCAAAATGCAATGAGCAGCCACTCAGGAGGCGCCACGTCAGGATGAGACATGGCGGCTTTAGCAGTATAGTGAGATGGGGATAGAGAGTAAACAAGGGGCTGAGTGAGTGGGAGTCGGCGCCTGCGGCTAAAGCGGAGACAGTGCTTTCAGGAAGGAATTGCTGCCGCATTTTCTCGGGAGACGTTATTGCCGCTTGTGTTGGGCCCTCCTTATATAGGGCCCCCTTATATAGGGCCCCTGTGTGACACGTGACGGCCCTTTCCTCCTGGGAAGTTGTGGCAGATTAGTGGCCCCAGCTGCACCCCGATCTGCTGCAAACACCCCTCCCCTGTCAGACGGGCCCCACAAACCCTTCAGGGCCCCTAACTGGACTCCCCTCATCTGGAGAAGCACTTGAAGCTGCTCATTTAAAGGTGAATCAGAGACACTGGGGTCCCAGGGCCCAAACTGGATCTCACCATCTACAGAACCAGCACACAGGGCCCTAAACCCACTGGAACCTTTCTATTGTCCTACAATCCCAAAGTGAACAGGCTGGGGGCCCGGGGCCCTAACTGTGCCTTTCCTGCCAATACTCGTCTCGCCCATTTGGAATCATTCAAAACTGTGTCATTGGGGCTTTAATTTCATCTTCCTGGTCCATAGAGACCCATTAGGGACCTGACTCTTGTGCAGAGACCTCTCATTGGAGGGACGACGAGACTCCACACTCTAAACTCATGGAGGCGTCTGCTTCAAGCAGGAGAACGATGGAGCAGCCAAGCCTGGAGAGTATGCTAGAGCTGCAGCGGTAAGGCCACGCTCATCATCCACTTATGTACGTGACGGGACGCAGATCTCAGGGGCAGGTATTGACTGAAAGTCAAAGAGAAAGTCTGTGTCCCAGGGAATGTTCTGCGTACGGGCATTCAACCAGTGTCTTTTACTTTCGATTCTGATCTATCAAGAAGGAGTTACAGGGAAAATTATCTAGAGGAAGGGGAGCAGTTGTCTTGACAGGAGGAAATGTATAGAGAAGAGTTAGAGAAGTGGAGATGTTGAGGAGAGAGAGGCCTAGAAAAAGATTAGAAGGCTATGAGGAGTTAGAGGAACAGTGATCTAGAGCAGAGGAGTTAGGGTTGTGATGATAGTTAGGAGAACTGATCTTGAATCAGAAGAATTTAAGGGCTATGGAATCTAGTGGTAGAAGAGTTAGACGAGCAGTGATCTAGAGGCAGAGGAGTTAGAAGGATTGTAATGATAGTTGGGAGGAGTGATGTAGAAGCAGAAGAATTAGAGGGCTATGGATTATAGTGGGAGAGCAGTTAGAGGGGTCGTGCGCTATGATCCTTATGAGATACCTAGTGCAATAAGACTGACGATATTCTCTTTCTTTATTTTCCAGGTTCCCCAGAAATCCATGTTCCCTTGTTCTTCTCCTTTTATATTTTCCCTTTGGTCTCTGTCTCTTTCTGATCCGGCTGTTTATTGGGGCCCATGTTTTCTTGGTGAGCTGTGTTTTGCCTGATTCTGTCTTTAGAAGGTGAGTCCTTACTTTTCAGATGTCATTCTCAGGCTCAAAGGAGGATGGGGTGATAGGCAGTAGGGGGTGGGGGATGATGGGCTGTAGGGATGGAGTGAAAGGCCTGGGGTGGGAGCGAGGGATGGAGGGTAATAGGCTACTGGGGCATGGGATGGGGGCGGTAAGCATGTGGGAATGTTGGCAGTAGCGGTGTGGAATGAGGGAGATAAACAGATGGTAGCGCTGCAGGAATATACTCACCTCCCTTTCTCCCCCCATTCCCCCCCCCCCCCCCCCCCCCCAGGATTCTGCTTCGGGTTATGAGTTCGGTGCTGGGAGTGTATGTCAGTCATTCTGAGCTTCGACCGTGGGACCAGAGGGGGAAAATCTTCATCTGTAACCACAGAACTGCCTTTGACCACAGTGTTATCAGCAGAATTGCCCCTTGTTGCTCGGTAAGTGTGGGGCTGTTCTACTTCTACCCCTGCTTATCATAGATGCTGATCATACATGAGCACATTTGTTTGGGTAGGTTCTGCACATTCTGGACATGCAAGTCATCTTCATAAGTCCAAGCTTAAAAATATCATGTAATGTGAATGTGCTGTGCAGAGGAAACATATACTTGTGCCTGCCTGGAGACATCATGAAGGGGGAGACAGCCATAGTGAACTGCATTTAAACATGGCGCCTTCTGTAGTGGAAAGGGCAATTGGGAGATGCCAATAAGAAAAGCAGATATGGAGCTTGTTAGCAGCTGTCTAATATTATATAGAGAAGGTTCAATAACTTTAGCTGTTTTGCAGTTTTAGGGGCTGAGTCACAAAAGGTCGATATTCCTTAATGCATAGTTATGTGCGTTATGTAAGACCCGTTATTTAAGGAACGATTCATCATGCGTTAATAGACATATCACAAGCGTTGATTCTTAATTTCTGCACAGCGGTATACTAATCGCATTGCGATACTTACAGAATAGAATTAATCCTAACGCATTATTCACTAACATCTTTTAATCGATAAAAGCCTAAAATAGTGTGATAATTACTGTCAAATTTAACAGCTCCCAGGAGTAGTCGTTACTAAACAACATCAGATGGGTCAATAGAGGAAGATGTAGTGAGCAGCTGTAGGGCAGCAATTAAACACCTTTATGAGGAGCTGGAGACTTACCTACAGCCACTAACACATTTTCATAATTCCTTGGGCAGGTCCAGAATGCACTGCGTTCTGTGTCATGGAATTATATTAAGTTTCCCTGGGAAGGGACTGACTAGAACACTGTAAAATGAGACTTCTACTCTGCCAGTGGCATCCCGAATGTGTTAGATGCTATAGATTACACTAATAACTTGTGACAATATCATATGCCTTAAAATATCGCACAAAATAACGCATGCTATAAAATACAGCGCACAATTCAGCTTAGATGAACGTTAAAATATCACTTCTTAAGTTAGGCAAGTGAACTTTTACTGAATCGATCGTTAATTCTAAAAATATAAGAAGTGATAAAAATTTTAAGGCATGCTATAAATAACACTCACTTTATCGACCTTTAGTGAATCTGCCCCTTAAAGTTTAATCGCATTTTAACCCGAAACCCAGATATATAGAACAATATATCCACACAGTAGGGTGAATATTATGGAGTGTCAAGAGGTAACATAGTAAGTTACGCTGAAAAAAGACACACGCCCATCAAGTTCAACCTTAAAGGGATACTGTCATGGAAAAAAAGTGTGTGTGTGTTTTTTTTTTTTTTTAATGCATCGGTTAATAGTGCTGCTCCAGCAGAATTCTGCACTGAAATCCATTTCTCAAAAGAGCAAACAGATTTTTTTATATTTAATTTTGAAATCTGACATGGGGCTAGACATATTGTCAGTTTCCCAGCTACCCCCAGTCATTTGACTTGTGCTCTGATAAACTTCAGTCACTCTTTACTGCTGTACTGCAAGTTGGAGTGATATCACCACCTCCCCCCCAGCAGCCTAACAAAACAATGGGAAGGTAACCAGATAGCCACTCTCTAACACAAGATAACAGCTGCCTGGTAGATCTAAGAAAGAATAACACTCAATAGTAAAATCCAGGTCCCACTGAGACACATTTATTTACATTGAGTAGGAGAAACAACAGGCTGCCAGAAAGCAGTTCCATCCTAAAGTGCTGGCTCTTTCTGAAATCACATGACCAGGCAAAATGAGCTGAGATGCACCTACACACCAATATTACAACTAAATACACTTGCTGGTTCAGGAATGACATTTTATATTGTACAATGAATTATTTGCAGTGTAAACAATGTAATTTAGAAATAAAAACGACATCATAAAAATCATAACCGAATCCCTTTAAGTCTATATATAACCTGCCTAACTGCCAGTTGATCCAGAGGAAGGCTAAAAACCCATCTGAAGCCTCTCCAATTTGCCTCAGAGGGGGAAAAATTCCTTCCTGACTCCAAAATGGCAATCGGACCAGTCCCTGGATCAACTTGGACTATGAGCTATCTCCCATATCCCTGTATTCCCTCACTTGCTAAACACCATCCAACCCCTTCTTAAAGGGGTGGTCCACCTTTAAAGGGACACTAAAGAATAATATTGCTAGAAATATTTGTCTTTTGGACTCTTGTACCAACCCAAAGTCACCAAAATTCTATAGAAATAAAGATCCTCTGAAGATGCCACAGTAGCTCTCCATCTTTTGCCTTTCCAAACTACAGCACATGCTCAGTCTGCCCTTGGCTGGTGCCAGTGACCTGAACTTCTGGCTGCTTAATCTAGTCACTGCCTGTTCACTATTAATCATACACACACTAACCAATCACAGTCCTGTCTTCTCCCTCTAGTCTCCTCCTATTCACTATTAATCATACACACACTAACCAATCACAGTCCTGTCTTCTCTCTCGTCTCCTCCTATTCACTATTAATCATACACACACTAACCAATCACAGTCCTGTCTTCTCTCTCGTCTCCTCCTATTCACTATTAATCATACACACACTAACCAATCACAGTCCTGTCTTCTCCCTCTAGTCTCCTCCTATTCACTATTAATCATACACACACACTAACCAATCACAGTCCTGTCTTCTCCCTCTAGTCTCCTCCTATTCACTATTAATCACACACACACTAACCAATCACAGTCCTGTCTTCTCTCTCGTCTCCTCCTATTCACTATTAATCATACACACACTAACCAATCACAGTCCTGTCTTCTCTCTAGTCTCCTCCTATTCACTATTAATCATACACACACTAACCAATCACAGTCCTGTCTTCTCTCTCGTCTCCTCCTATTCACTATTAATCATACACACACACACACTAACCAATCACAGTCCTGTCTTCTCCCTCTAGTCTCCTCCTATTCACTATTAATCACACACACACACTAACCAATCACAGTCCTGTCTTCTCTCTCGTCTCCTCCTATTCACTATTAATCATACACACACTAACCAATCACAGTCCTGTCTTCTCTCTCGTCTCCTCCTATTCACTATTAATCATACACACACTAACCAATCACAGTCCTGTCTTCTCTCTAGTCTCCTCCTATTCACTATTAATCATACACACACTAACCAATCACAGTCCTGTCTTCTCTCTCGTCTCCTCCTATTCACTATTAATCATACACACACTAACCAATCACAGTCCTGTCTTCTCTCTCGTCTCCTCCTATTCACTATTAATCATACACACACTAACCAATCACAGTCCTGTCTTCTCTCTCGTCTCCTCCTATTCACTATTAATCATACACACACTAACCAATCACAGTCCTGTCTTCTCTCTCGTCTCCTCCTATTCACTATTAATCATACACACACTAACCAATCACAGTCCTGTCTTCTCTCTCGTCTCCTCCTATTCACTATTAATCATACACACACTAACCAATCACAGTCCTGTCTTCTCTCTCGTCTCCTCCTATTCACTATTAATCATACACACACACACACTAACCAATCACAGTCCTGTCTTCTCTCTCGTCTCCTCCTATTCACTATTAATCATACACACACACACTAACCAATCACAGTCCTGTCTTCTCTCTCGTCTCCTCCTATTCACTATTAATCATACACACACACTAACCAATCACAGTCCTGTCTGGCTGTTCAGTAAAAAAAAACTGAAGCTTATACTTATGCTTATACTTTAGCTGAATTCTTAATTCCCTCCATCCCTAGTTGTGTGACTTTCCACCTTGTAAAGATCCTGATTGCTGAACTGTGTTCTTGTTTCCTCCCATTACATAATCAAGGGGTGAGTTGCAGAATGAATATATACAGGGAGAGAAACCATATGTACTACTTGTATGTGTGATATAAATAATAAATAGGACTTTATTGGGCAGTGAGACTGCAGTTTCCTATCAAGCAGAGTCTTTGGGGCAGGATATCAGGCTTTACACTGTATTCTCCTATTTACACTCATATCAATTAGTGGAAGACACAAAGATTAGAAACTCAACTCTGCACAATTGCTTAAAAGCATTATATTATTAAAGGAAAACTATACCCCCCAAACAATGTAGGTCTCTATAAAAAGATATTGCATAAAACAGCTCATGTGTAAAACCCTGCTTCATGTAAATAAACCATTTTCAAAATAATATACTTTTCTAGTAGTATGTGCCATTGGGTAATCATAAATAGAAATTTGCCATTTTAAAAAAATAAGGGCCGCCCCCTGGGATCGTAAGATTCACTGTACTCACAAACATACCAACAAACTATACATGTTAGGTCACATGAGCCAATTAACAGACAGAGTTGTGTATTTTGCTTCCACACAGTTAGAGCTGCAGTATTTCTGGTCAGGTGATCTCTGAGGCAGCACAGAGACCATCACGAAATGGTGGCTCAAGGCAAGAGATGTAAAAGGGCAATATTTACTTAAATATATATTCCAGTTTGGTAAGATTCTTTAATATGCCACTTAATATGATATGATCTATGTGTTGCTTAAGTGTTCATTTTGGGGGTATAATTTTCCTTTAATTACACAGGTTGGAGCCATTATGTAGCATAGAAAGAAAACTTACAGAAGACAAAAAGAATCCCAAACTATTGCAGTCAAAGCAAAGTGGATGGGGTTTCATACACAGTATCTTTATTATAGAGAGATTACAAACTTTGCCCATTGCTTTAGACACTTTGCTTATACAAAACAGTCCATCTGGGAAGGAATTTTGTCATTGCAAAGGTTTCTCTATATGTAATATACTGATTTGCATATGCACCTTGTGATCTCCCCAGGTCCTTACTGCTCCCAACTCTAGTTGCAGGAACAAAGAACATGCAGTCAGATTCACACAGATCAGCTGGGATTCTCATTGGAGGATTATTATGCATATTAATAGAGCCACTGGCTTTGGAGAGCTTGGAGAAGTTTTATTAAACAATACAAAACAAAAAAAAAACACTTTTTACACGGCAACACAAGAACCAGTGCAGTCTGCATATTCTGATTATTAATCAGCCTTGCTGTTATCTGTTATGTTACCTGTTACTGTTCTGATTTTTTTTTTTTTTTTTAATTATTTGCTGCCTTCTTTTAAGCTTGCAAACTGACCCTGTCTAAAAAACAAATGCTCTGTAAGGCTATATATCTATCGTTATTGCTACTTTTTATTCTTTATTCTATCTTTCTATTCAGGCCTCTCCTATTCATTTTCCAGTCTCTTATTCAAATCATGCATGGTTGCTAGGGGAATTTGGACCATAGCAACCACATGGCTGAAATTGCAAACTGGAGAGCTGCTGAATAAAAAGCTAAATAACTCAAAAACCACAAATAATAAAAATTAAAACCAAATGCAAATTCTCTTAGAATATCCCTCTCTACATCATACTAACAGTTAACTCAAAGGTGACCAACCCTCTAATGTATCAGCCTGTACCACTTATTCACTTCCCAGCTCTCCCTGTAACACCCCTTTCCCTCCTCTAATCTCATTGGCTCCCTCCTGTCTGCTGGGAGGAGCTACTGGTGAATAAAGCATCCGACCCTTCCTTGTACCTATCTAATGTATCAGCCTGTACCCCTGATTCACTTCCCAGCTCTCCCTGTGACACCCCTTTCCCGACTCTAATCTCATTGGCTCCCTCCTGTCTGCTGGGAGGAGCTACTGGTGAATAAAGCATCCGCCCCTTCCTTGTACCTATCTAATGTATCAGCCTGTACCCCTGATTCACTTCCCAGCTCTCCCTGTAACACCCCTTTCCCTCCTCTAATCTCATTGGCTCCCTCCTGTCTTCTGGGAGGAGCTACTGGTGAATAAAGCATCCGACCCTTCCTTGTACCTATCTAATGTATCAGCCTGTACCACTGATTCACTTCCCAGCTCTCCCTGTAACACCCCTTTCCCTCCTCTAATCTCAATGGCTCCCTCCTGTCTGCTGGGAGGAGCTACTGGTGAATAAAGCATCCGACCCTTCCTTGTACCTATCTAATGTATCAGCCTGTACCACTGATTCACTTCCCAGCTCTCCTTGTAACACCCCTTTCCCTCCTCTAATCTCATTGGCTCCCTCCTGTCTGCTGGGAGGAGCTACTGGTGAATAAAGCATCCGACCCTTCCTTGTACCTATCTAATGTATCAGCCTGTACCCCTGATTCACTTCCCAGCTCTCCCTGTAACACCCCTTTCCCGACTCTAATCTCATTGGCTCCCTCCTGTCTGCTGGGAGCAGCTACTGGTGAATAAAGCATCCGCCCCTTCCTTGTACCTATCTAATGTATCAGCCTGTACCACTGATTCACTTCCCAGCTCTCCTTGTAACACCCCTTTCCCTCCTCTAATCTCATTGGCTCCCTCCTGTCTGCTGGGAGGAGCTACTGGTGAATAAAGCATCCGACCCTTCCTTGTAGCTATCTAATGTATCAGCCTGTACCCCTGATTCACTTCCCAGCTCTCCCTGTAACACCCCTTTCCCGACTTTAATCTCATTTGCTCCCTCCTGTCTGCTGGGAGGAGCTACTAGTGAATAAAGCATCCGACCCTTCCTTGTACCTATCTAATGTATCAGCCTGTACCACTGATTCACTTCCCAGCTCTCCTTGTAACACCCCTTTCCCTCCTCTAATCTCATTGGCTCCCTCCTGTCTGCTGGGAGGAGCTACTGGTGAATAAAGCATCCGACCCTTCCTTGTACCTATCTAATGTATCAGCCTGTACCCCTGATTCACTTCCCAGCTCTCCCTGTAACACCCCTTTCCCGACTCTAATCTCATTGGCTCCCTCCTGTCTGCTGGGAGGAGCTACTGGTGAATAAAGCATCCGACCCTTCCTTGTACCTATCTAATGTATCAGCCTGTACCCCTGATTCACTTCCCAGCTCTCCCTGTAACACCCCTTTCCCCCCTCTAATCTCATTGGCTCCCTCCTGTCTGCTGGGAGGAGCTACTGGTAAATAAATCATTAGAGAGATTATTATATGATCCCCTTATATATTTATACATAGTTATCATATCTCCCCTTAAGCGCCTCTTCTCCAGAGTGAACATCCCCAATTTGGCCAGTCTTTCCTCATAGCTAAGATTTCCCCTTTACCAGCTTAGTTGCCCTTCTCTGTCCCCTCTCTAATACAATAATGTCCTGTTTGAGTGATGGAGACCAAAACTGTACGGCATATTCTAGATGGGGCCTTACCAGTGCTCTATACAGTGGGACCCCCTCCTCCCGTGACTCTCTGCCCCATTTAATACAAGTCAAGACCTTATTTGCCCTTGATGCTGCTGACTGGCATTACTTGCTACAGACAAGTTTATTATCTACAAGGACTCCAAGCTCCGTCTCCATTATGGATTTGCCTAGTGCAGTCCCATTAAGGGTATAAGTGGATATTGTTACATCCCAGGTGCAGGACTTTACATTTATCAACATTGAATCTCATTTGCCACTTAGCTGCCCAGATTGCCAGTTAGTCAAGATCCTGTTGCAAGTGCCACATCCTGGATGGAATTAATTGGGCTGATAGTTTTGTCTCATCTGCAAACACTGATATATTACTTACAACACCCTCCCCTAAGTCATTAATGAACAAGTTAAATGAAAAGTAACACCAAAAAAATGAAAGTGTTTCTAATTAATAAAAATATAATGTAGTGTTGCTCTGCACTTGTAAAACTGATGTGTTTGCTTCAGAAACCCTACTATAGTTTATATAAATAATCTGCTGAATAGCAATCAGGAGACAGCTCTGATGTTGAAAAGATGTGAGAGCAGAAGAACATCAGAGCAGCCTCTTTCTTTTCCACCAGCTTTTGAAAATGAGCATTTCTGGAAGTTAATCAAAGTGACAGCTTTACCTCTTGTGTTTTCATCGTTCCCCACATTCATTCTCTGCTTTTGGTTCATTCCAGCCGTCTGTTTCCTGTGCCCCAGGGTTCCTATGCTGGGCTCGGGGCTTTTTGGAGTTGGGGGCCCTCGGAAGTCGTACTCAGTTAATGGAGTCCCTGAAACATTATCTCTCCCAGCCTGGGGGTGCCCCGCTTCTGCTGTTCCCAGAGGAGGATACAACCAATGGTAGAACTGGACTTCTTCACTTTAGGTACAGACATTCCTGGGGATTTGGGGTCACTGACACATCAGCAGTTGGGCTTTTATAGAACGACATTGGCTCACTCACATTGCTATGGCTTCTTTCCTCAGCTCGTGGCCCTTCTCTCTCTCTGACTCCGTTCAGCCGCTCAGTCTTACAGTGCAGAGACCTCTCATTGCAGTGGTGAGTAGGGAATCTCACTGTATAGGGATCTAAATGCTGTCTCCTGATCTTGGGGGGGAGGGGTTGTCTCCCTCCGTTGAAATCGAATGGTGTCTCTTAACCTGGGTTGGGGGTGTTCTGATTCTAATAGCATCTCATGGAACATGGGGTATATCTCTCTACCTCTGTATGTAATGGCACCTTTCTGTTCATTGCATGCAACCTGCTCTGCTATCCAATAGCCCATGTTTTCTGGGTAATTTTGTTCTGTCTAATGGAATCCTCTATCTTTAACAACCCCCCCCCCCCTTTCCCCAGCTGCATCAGTGCTAGTCGTTGTCCCCCCCCCCCCAATGGCTACCTAACTGCCAAAGCCAATGTGTTGTGCAAAGTGAGTGCACACTGTGCTACTTTGCAGCTCCATAGGCAGTAAGAGTACAGGGGAGTTTAAGATGAAGGCACAGAAGCTGTTGGGAGAGTACAGGGGAGTTTAAGATGAAGGCACAGAAGCTGATGGGAGAGTACAGGGGAGTTTAAGCTGAAGGTACAGAAGCTGTTGGGAGAGGACAGGGGAGTTTAAGCTGAAGGCACAGAAGCTGTTGGGAGAGGACAGGGGAGTTTAAGCTGAAGGTACAGAAGCTGATGGGAGAGGACAGGGGAGTTTAAGCTGAAGGTACAGAAGCTGTTGGGAGAGGACAGGGGAGTTTAAGCTGAAGGCACAGAAGCTGTTGGGAGAGTACAGGGGAGTTTAAGCTGAAGGCACAGAAGCTGATGGGAGAGTACAGGGGAGTTTAAGCTGAAGGCACAGAAGCTGTTGGGAGAGTACAGGGGAGTTTAAGATGAAGGCACAGAAGCTGATGGGAGAGTACAGGGGAGTTTAAGATGAAGGTACAGAAGCTGTTGGGAGAGGACAGGGGAGTTTAAGCTGAAGGCACAGAAGCTGATGGGAGAGTACAGGGGAGTTTAAGCTGAAGGCACAGAAGCTGATGGGAGAGTACAGGGGAGTTTAAGATGAAGGCACAGAAGCTGTTGGGAGAGGACAGGGGAGTTTAAGCTGAAGGCACAGAATCTGTTGGGAGAGGGCAGGTTAGTTTTGCATGGGGGCTGTCAGTTTAATAATACACAGGGTGGGCCATTCTCCTTTAAAGCAGTCTAGGTCCTTTGTGTGGCTGACTTGGTGCCAACTTATTCAAAGGGTCTGCTTTTACCAGTTCATTTACTATTCAAAGCGGTTCCTGAGATATACGTTTAAGAGAGAGTGTGAGACTGGTTACTGTTAGGCAGGCTGAAAGCACTTCTTGGATTCAGTTAAGCCTTGGGTTGCTGACTTTTAATTGAGCTTAAAGCTTGATATTTGCAGTCTAAAAATGCTAAAATCACAGAAAACGCTAAAAAAGAAAAAAAATGTATGTATTTTGCAAAAGTGCTCAGAGAAGCACCGTGGGTAAGTTTGCATCAAGTAATTTTTTGGGTTTAGATGGCCTTTTAGATTGACAGTTATGATGTGTTCTTGTGCCCAGGGGCTAACACTCTTTTGTCTCTTTGTTGTTTCCAGGCTGTCTCTGGATGCTCCTGGGTTACTGAATTGTTCTGGCTGCTGTTCATCCCCTTCACAGTTTATCAAGTGAGGTACTCTGATATGATGGCATGCCCTAAATCTGTAAACCCAGTAGGGCCTGGCAATGTTGGCTAAAGGAGCCAGGAAGTAGGAGGGAACAGGGAAGAGAAGACTCAAAGAAAGGTTCCATATTTCTACTGCCAGGCTAGGAAGTAGGAGGGAACAGGGAAGAGACGACTGGCAGTTAGTGAAGGTTCCATATTGCTACTGCCAGGATAGGAAGTACAACTGGCAGTTAGTGAAGGTTCCATATTGCTACTGCCAGGATAGGAAGTAAAAAGGAACATGGAAGAGGAGACTGTACATTGGAGAAGGTTCCATATTGCTACTGCCAGGCCAGGAAGTACTAAGGAACAGGGAAGAGGAGACTGGCAGTTAGAGAAAGTTCTCTTTGTGCATTTTCAGGGGTGTCAGGCCCCCTGGTAGGTAGGTGTAGGTGGGTGAGACAGCTTGTAGACAGGGTATTGTATTTTTCTTTGGCTTTTATTGCACCAAAAAAGAGTTAAGTAGCAAATGTTATGTTTAGGGGGCTTCAGGTTATCCCAAAACTGCGTGTCTCATATCTCCCTCGATCTGTATCCCATCTTACCCCTACTCTGTGCCCCCTGCTAGCTGCGCCCCATCTACCCCTACTCTGTGCCTTCTCCTTCCACCTGTTTGTGTTCTGTATCCCCATCTGAGTATTCCTCTCTCCCCAGTGCTCTGTCTCTCTTTTCCAGCATTTCTGTATGTCTCTTTCCCCTTTATCCTTCCTCTGCTTTGGAACCTTTGAGGTGTCTCTGACTTATCCCTTCCCTCTGTGTAGATGGCTCCCATCTGTCTGTCTCTTTTCTCTGTATCCTTCCTCTGCTTTGGATCCTTTGTGGTCTCTTGGACTTATCCCATCCCTCCGTGTAGATGGCTCCCACCTGTCTGTCTCTTTTCTCTGTATCCTTCCTCTGCTCTGGAACGTTTGCTGTCTCTCTGACTTATCCCTTCCTTTCGTGTAGATGGCTCCCGTCTGTCTGTCGCCTTCCCAGAGAGTCTGATGAAGATTTTGCATGTCGTGTGCAGCAGGTAAGTGACGTGGTGCTGTGGGGGGCACCCATGTCTCTGCTCACACAGTAATATCACTTTATCACATCCTCGTGTCACTAGTGTGTCTGACAAAACCAAAAAGAAGTCAGAGGTAACATATAACCATATTGCACCCGTATGCACCAATGATTGTGGGTTGGAGGAAAGCCAGTGTGAGTAAAAGGGATTACCTTCTCCACTTGTCGGATGTAGGCCTTTAAGTCTGACCATCATATTGACATATATCACATACATATATCACATACATATATCACATACATATATCACATACATATATCACATACATATATCACATACATATATCACATACATATATCACCAGTTGTCTAGCGTCTCTGTCCCAAAACAAAGGGATTCCTGTGCAGCTGCTTCTCCTGTTAGTAACTAGACAAAGGGGTTCAGCTGAGTTCTGTGCCGCTCCCATCTCCGCAAATTCCTCCTGCAGGACCTTGTGCATGCCCCCCCTCCCCCGTTCCATAGTAGGAAGTGTGGCATTATCCGGAATTTATTGTTTACTTAGTGACAGGTTCTGCCCACTTCTATTGATTGATTTATTTTATTGACACCATGGATGCATCCCTGCACATTCAATTAGATAATATTACTACCCTCTTTCCCATTGGTGGGGATATTTGAGGTGCTGGGGGGATGGGCAGCCAGAAGGATGGGGCTAATTGAACAGCCCAGGGATGGGTGGGGCTAAATGAACAGCCCAGGGATGGGTGGGGCTAAATGAACAGCCTGGGGATGGGTGGGGCTAAATGAACAGCCCGGGGATGGGTGGGGCTAAATGAACAGCCCGGGGATGGGTGGGGCTAAATGAACCGCCCAGGGATGGGTGGGGCTAAATGAGGAGACAGTAATATGAAGGGTGAACAAATAAAGATGAGTTGCAGTAGAAGTGGCACACAGTGGGGCAGGAACTGTGAGCTGCTAAAAAGTAGTTGAAGCAGAGAGGGCAATCCAGCTGCAGTGGCATGATGTTTATAAGAGTAGTGCTGTGTGCCCATGTCTGTGCCCCTCACTCATCTCTTTTTCTCCCTTAGATTGTGTCTCTGTCGTTGGGAGTCATAGCAACAAGACACACAGCCGCAGACAGAGCCGAGTATGTGAAGAGGAGAAGGTGTGAGCTGCCGGCTCCCAAATCTCAGCCCCTCTCCCCCACACACATCCAGATGGCACAACATGTGAAGGAGGTGCTTCCTCAGGTGCCCCTCTCAGCCATTCATAGAGATCTGGGTGAGTATAATATTTCCCATCCTGCCCCCCCCCCCCACAGCCTCATAATTATCATGGTCCCTTATTCTGCCTCCCCTGCAAGAAACCCAATATTGTGGGTTCTTTCTCCCCCCTGTAGGCCACACAGGGTGCGTTGATACAACAATCACCAATTTCCTGGAGGGGCGAGTGACTTTTGTAGCAGAAGAAGAAACAACGGGGGCGGCTGAAGGGACTTCAAAAAGCAGAGTCAGTAGGGTAAGTGTTCTCCCCCTTGGGACTGAAGCTGGTCTGTAGCAGAACTACAACTAACCCCTTAGCCTTTTGTACCACAAATTCCCCCCTATGTCTTTTATATGAGGGTAAATATCAATTCCGTGCCCCATGGGACATCTATATGCGCCCCCCCATCCCTGGACTGAGACTTTTGCTATTTCAGCCGCTTCCACAAGGATTTGCCAAGAGACCTGAGGATCGTCACCTGTCCCTCCAGGAGCGCAAAGAAATTCTGTATGAGTGTGCCCGAAGGTGAGACGCTGTTTGTCATGGCGCTTGCTTGATCCACATACTGCTCCCCCTCCCCACATACTGCTCCCCTGCACCCTGCTCCCCCTCCCCACATACTGCTCCCCCATATCACTTGAATCATTGTCCCTTTCCCTACAGGAAGTACCTGGAGAAGTTTGGCTCTGTACCCGGAGAAGAGGAGGAGGAAGGAGTGCGGGGTTGAGCGTGTGTGTGGGGGGGTCACTGTGGGGTATGGGACAATGAGGAAGGGGCACTGGAAATGACTTTTTGCAAGGGAAGAAAAATCAATGTAATAACCATTTGCTGTTGCTCTTTGTGTTTCTGTACTCAGGGTTGGCTGCACACAAAAGGGTTAAACAGGTTCCTTTTGGAGGGGGGTGTAGGTGGCACATGCCCGTGGCTAGGGGAGAAGATTGGACTTACCATAGAGACGTTGGATGGGGGGGGGGGGTGTAGATAGAGATGTCAGGCACATGTAGGATTTGGGGGCTGTGACTATATTTCACCCTTTGCTACAAAAAAGCACATTTACCCCCCAGCGTTGCACTTTGTCTCCTTTGCTTGTGTGACATTTTCCTCAATCACTACTTGCCCCCCCTGTGAGTTACATAGAGTTGTGTAGTTCATGTAACCGTCAGCTCATGGGACAAGCACAGATGCCAGGGGGAGTCGGAGGAACAAACCAGGACACTGACGGCTGCGGTGCCACAAATATGGGGGTCACTGTTGGATCTGGGAACATTGTTCTCGCTGGAGCCACTGGACCCCCTTTATCTATATGGCCGGGTTACACTCACAGGAGCGGGGGGCTACACTCGCAGGAAAGTCGTAAAATATGAAGATGTTTAGTATCTGCAATTTCCTTACCAAACCCCTTCGAGTATCATCACTTGTACCCCCCCCCTGGGGTATTTCTTCTTGCCCCTTCAATTGCAGCACCTTGTGTGTTAACCCTTTCACTGGCAGACCATTCTTAAACATTTTCATGTTTCACCTTACGGCCCTTTCCTGGGGGGGGGGGGGGGGACTTTTAATTTACCCAGGAATTTTTTTTTTTCCCAGAACAATATACAGTATAGATAGATGGAGAGAGAGAGAGATATAGATAAAGGAATGAGCTGAAAGGACTATGAGATAGAGGGCCAAGCATGCAGAGCTGCCTATATGCCCTGGGTACACATAAACATTGTGGCTTTTTTCTAGGAAATAAGATTAGAATGGAGTCGGGCAGGCATTGTTGCCTATATACCCTACTTGCATGCAGACAAGATGATCTAGAGCAGTGGACCCCAACCAGTAGCCCGTAAGTAACATGTTGCTCTCCATCCCCTTGGATGTTGCTCTCAGTGTCCTCAAAGCAGGAGCTTATTTTTGAATTTCAGGCTTGGAGGCAAGTTTTAATTGCATAAAAACTAAGTATAGTGCCACATAGAGCCTCCTCTAGGCTGTCAGTCGACGTAGGGGCTACCAACTAGCCAATCACAGACCTTATTTGGCACCCCAATTGACTTTGTCATGCTTGTGTTGCTCCCCAACTCTTTTTACATTTGAGTGGGGCTCACGGGTAAAAAAGGTTGGGGACCCCTGATCTAGCGTGTAAGGTATGCATTGCTGCCTATATACCCTACATGCATGCAGACAAGATGATCGAGAGTGTAAGGGATGCATTGCCGCCTATATACCCTACATGCATGCAGACAAGATGATCGAGAGTGTAAGGGATGCATTGCTGCCTTCATACCCTAAATGCAGGCAGACAAGATGATCTACAAGGGTGAATGGCTGGGGACAGTGTAAGGTATGCAGAGCTGCCCAACTAGCATTCAGGGCAATATACAATTGGGTGATTATGGGCATGGAGGCACATTCGGGGAGATTAGTTGCCAGGCAATAAATCACCTCTTCTTCACGGCAACTAATCTCCCCGATCTGCCTTCCCCCGGCTAAAATGTAAATCGCCTGGGGGCAGGCACACGGAGTGCTTTGTTTTCCAAAGTTTCCTCGTGAGGCAATTATGAGCAACTTCGGAAAACAAAGCGTTCCATATGCCTGCCCCCAGGCGATTTACATTTTAGCCGGGGGAAGGCAGATCGGGGAGATTAGTCACCACAAAGAAGAGATTTGTTGCCTGGCGACTAAACTCCCTGAATCTGCCTGTGTGGCCAGACCCTTATAATGTGCCAACGGAACTGCTGTTCAACGGGTACAAAGTCATGATTACCCCACAAGGAGGAGGCAGTAGGGCTGCAGTTCAATAGTCTTCCCCTCACAGGAGAGCCGTTACAAACAGACACAAGGATATACTACATTATAGAAGCAGAACAGCCACAGGGACTGTCACGGGAGGTACCGTGAATAAATACACTCCAGCCAGTACAATTACAGTGATGATAGAAACTGTCACATGATGCTGCAACCACAGTACTACTAAGTACCATATATTTATATACTAAGTACAAACTATTAACATAAATGATCCCTGGTACATGTCACATAGACCATGTGCTTCCTTTACCTCCTTCATATCAGCTGTTAGAAATTAGGCACCAAATGACCGACGTGGTCAGGACGAGATGTGCCGACGTCGCGCAACAAGAGCAACTCCTGCCATTGCTCGACACTACGACTGCAATCCATCCTGAGTCCTGGTGCAACTGGATAGACAGATCAATGAATCCTTTCTGATTTGGGACTGCCTGCCCTGCACTAGTACAACTATGGAGAGGCCAGACTCTCTTGAATTAAAATCTGACATTCAATTAGCAAAATCTGCTAGAAAGTCCACAAGAAAATCGGACAAAATATTGATGCAAGCACACCTTAAGGAAGTCAGAAAAGCTCTATAGACCTAATGAGGCCCCAATATTCTCTCCTCAATGGACACTTCCCCAGAGTTACGTTCCATAACTGGATCTGGGGCTACAGGGTGGATCTGGGCGTCCAGGGATGGCTCTGGGGTTCAGGGGTGGATCTGGGGGTACAGAGGTGGATCTAGGGTTCAGGGGTGGATCTGAGGGTACAGAGGTGGATCTGGGGTTCAGGGGTGGATCTGGGGGTACAGGAGTGATCTGGGGCACAGAGGTGGATCTGGGGTACAGGGTGGATCTGAGGGTACAGGGTGGATCTGGGGTACAGGGTGGATCTGAGGGTACAGGAGTGGATCTGGGGGTACAGGGTTGATCTTGGGGTACAGGGGTTGATTTGGGGGCACATGTGAGGAATACAATGAATAGTGAAAGACAGAGGCGGATGTGGGGAGCACGGGAGGAGTTTGGGGTACAATAGGAGCACATGTTGGGGTGGCTGATAGATCTAGCGGGGTACAGCGGAAGAGTTGGTGGCGCGGCGTGATGACGCCAGGGAAGTGCGAGAAGCTGCAGCAGTGACGCATTAGAGCGCGCGGCGGGACAAGATGGCGGCCTCCCTGGTGCGGTTGGGCGGCAGGTGTCGGGTCTCAGGAATGAGAATAACGGGGACAGTTTGGGGGTGTCCGGCTCCAGACAGAGCGAGTGGGCTCAGGGGGGTGGATGTGGGGCGGCAGGACGGGCCGGGGGGCAGAAGCGCTTGGGCAGCAGGGACGTTACTGGGGGCCGGGCTGGGGCTGTGGCTCTGGGGGGAAGCTGGGGGGCAGCTGAGAGCGGCAAAGCCGGATATAGAGGAGCCCCCTGGTATCCGCGCCCGGAACTACTTTAACTTTATCGCGGATGTGGCGGAGAAAACTGCCCCTGCTGTGGTGAATATCGAGATCCTGGACACGTGAGTGTGGGCGGAGCTTCCTGTCATCATCACTTTTACTGTTAGTCATTGTCCTCTCACCGACCCCCAATCCTTGTCTTGTCCTCTCACCGACCCCCAGTCCTTGTCTTGTCTTGTCACCGACCCCCAGGCATTCTATTGTCCTCTCACCGACCCCCAGGCATTCTATTGTCCTCTCACCGACCCCCAGGCATTCTATTGTCCTCTCACCGACCCCCAGGCATTCTATTGTCCTCTCACCAACCCCCACTCCTTGTCTTGTCCTCTCACCGACCCCCACTCCTTGTCTTGTCCTCTCACCGACCCCCAATGTCTCTTCTCATTTATATGTCACTGACCCCCCCATTTATATGTCACTGACCCCCCCCCCATTTACAAAGTACTCCAGCACACATAATCTGCTCAAGGGTTACTACCCGTGTTTAATGGCAAGCCAAAAGGTTTCGGGGGCGTACCCCTTCGTCAGGTGATCTGTGCCTCCCACCTCCACCATTAAATACGTAAAAAGCTGTTAATCACCACCCACATAGGGAAAATTTACATATCAAGCAAAACACAATCAAATGAATTCCTTGGATTACGATAAAAGTCCAGAGTCCATGTAATAATCAAAGTATCCGTTATTTCCAATAAAGTCCAAATATAATCCAACGGCTGAAAAGTTTGAAAGCATTTTGTTTTAAAAAAACAAACAAACAAATCAATAAGGGTTGCAATCAAAATACAGGGTTATTAACGTAATGCAGTTAATCAATTTAGGAAGGAATTAATACATAGTAACATAGTAAGTAAGGTTGAAAAAAGACACGTCCATCGAGTTCAACCTTTTTTTTTTTTTTTATTAACTACCTAACTGCCAGTTGATCCAGAGGAAGGCAAAAAACCCATCTGAAGCCTCTCCAATTTGCCTCAGAGGGGGAAAAATTCCTTCCTGACTCCAAAATGGCAATGGGACCAGTCCCTGGATCAACTTGTACTATGAGCTATTTCCCATATCCCTGTATTCCCTTACTTGCTAAACACCATCCAACCCCTTCTTAAAGCTATCTAATGTATCAGCCTGTACCCCTGATTCACTTCCCAGCTCTCCCTGTAACACCCCTTTCCCTCCTCTAATCTCATTGGCTCCCTCCTGTCTGCTGGGAGGAGCTACTGGTGAATAAAGCATCCGACCCTTCCTTGTACCTATCTAATGTATCAGCCTGTACCCCTGATTCACTTCCCAGCTCTCCCTGTAATACCCCTTTCCCTCCTCTAATCTCATTGGCTCCCTCCTGTCTGCTGGGAGGAGCTACTGGTGAATAAAGCATCCAACCCTTCCTTGTACCTATCTAATGTATCAGCCTGTACCCCTGATTCACTTCCCAGCTCTCCCTGTAACACCCCTTTCCCTCCTCTAATCTCATTGGCTCCCTCCTGTCTGCTGGGAGGAGCTACTGGTGAATAAAGCATCCGACCCTTCCTTGTACCTATCTAATGTATCAGCCTGTACCCCTGATTCACTTCCCAGCTCTCCCTGTAACACCCCTTTCCCTCCTCTAATCTTATTGGCTCCCTCCTGTCTGCTGGGAGGAGCTACTGGTGAATAAAGCATCCGACCCTTCCTTGTACCTATCTAATGTATCAGCCTGTACAACTGATTCAGGGAGAGAATTCCACATCTTCACAGCTCTCACTGTAAAAAACCCCTTCCGAATATTTAGGCGGAACCTCTTTTCTTCTAATCGGAATGGGTGACCTTGTGTCAGCTGGAAAGACCTACTGGTAAATAAATCATTAGAGAGATTATTATATGATCCCCTTATATATTTATACATAGTCATCATATCACCCCTTAAGCGCCTCTTCTCCAGAGTGAACACCCCCAATTTGGCCAGTCTTTCCTCATAGCTAAGATTTTCCCTTTACCAGCTTAGTTGCCCTTCTCTGTCCCCTCTCTAATACAATAATGTCCTGTTTGAGTGATGGAGACCAAAACTGTACGGCATATTCTAGATGGGGCCTTACCAGTGCTCTATACAGTGGGACCCCCTCCTCCCGTGACTCTCTGCCCCATTTAATACAACTCAAGACCTTATTTGCCCTTGACGCTGCTGACTGGCATTACTTGCTACAGACAAGTTTATCATCTACAAGGACTCCAAGGTCCTTTTCCATAATGGATTTGCCTAGTGCAGTCCCATTAAGGGTATAAGTGGATATTGTTACATCCCAGGTGCAGGACTTTACATTTATCAACATTGAATCTCATTTGCCACTTAGCTGCCCAGATTGCCAGTTAGTCAAGATCCTGTTGCAAGTGCCACATCCTGGATGGAATTAATTGGGCTGATAGTTTTGTGTCATCTGCAAACACTGATACATTACTTACAACACCCTCCCCTAAGTCATTAATGAACAAATTAAATAAAAGTGGACCCAATACTGAGCCCTGGGGGACCCCACTAAGAACCTTACTCCAAGTAGAGAATGTCCCATTAACAACCACCCTCTGTACCCGATCCTGTAGCCAGTTTCCTATCCATGTGCAAACGACTTCATTAAGCCCAACAGACCTTAGTTTAGAAAGCAGTCGTTTGTGGGGCACAGTATCAAACGCTTTGGCGAAATCCAAATAGATCACATCTACTGCCCCCCCAGTATCCAGAATCTTACTTACCACATCATAAAATGCAATCAAATTCGTCTGACATGACCTATCCTTCATAAAGCCATGCTGATTGCTGCTCATAATGCCATTCATTAGGACAAAATTTTGAATGTGATCCCTTAACAAGCCTTCAAATAATTTGCCCACCACAGATGTTAAGCTTACTGGCCTATAATTGCCAGGCTGAGATCGTAATCCCTTTTGAAATATTGGAATAACATCAGCTTTTCTCCAATCCATAGGCACCATACCAGATGACAGTGAATCTGAGAAAATCAGAAATAAGGGCTGGTCTAAAACTGAACTAAGCTCTCTTAGAACCCGGGGGTGTATGCCATCAGGCCCTGGAGCCTTGTTTACATTCATTTGTATTAAAGCTTTTTGAATCATATCCTGAGTCAGCCACTGACTAGATTGAGCTGAACCATTAGTGCATACGAATCATACCTTTCCTTTTCTAACGAAAAATTATCAATTTAGGAGAATCTGTAGAAAGATGGAAACAAATTAGCAACGTAATTCCAAAATGGCAGAATGATACATACGAATAACATCTCAGAGACAGCCCAGAGTAACGGGAAGCAGAAGTGTCCTGCTCAGAACAATCTTCAGATTCTCTCTCTGGCTCCTCTACACAATCCTCACCGGCTTTTTTAGGTTAGCGCCAAAGCAACACGAGAGAACCAGGAGGGGCAAAAAAACGCCAGTTGCCAGGAAAGGACAAGAGAAACTGAGGTGAATAATGTCTTTAACTTGCCTTCATTTGTTTTGTCTGAATCGGAACTATCAGTGTTATTCATGTAAACGCCCCATTTGATTTTACTATTGATTTCTTTCAATTTATGCAATCTCTTAAGCTAAAGGTACATTTTTTTGATAAAAATGTGGGTATTAAGAATAAAAAGGTGAATAAAAAACTTGTCTGTAAATGACAACAAAAAAGCACATATGTCCCCCCTGGGAATTACCCCTCACTTGATGCTTTTGAATTCCTAGTGAGAATGGAAGTTGAAAAGCATTTGGGGAACAGTAATGGTAAAATGAAAGACAATGTCTCTGCCGTTGAGAGGAGGAAGCCTTTAGTTATTGTTCAGGAGAAGGACTCTCTCGTCATTTGCACAGCTGACAAAGGAGGGCGAGTTGGTGTGTTGAATAAATGCCATTATGAGAATGAAGCGTTTCGCCAGTTAAATAATGATTGTCATTAAGGGATGTCATTAAAATCTTCTTGTATTCTGCAGTTATGGAAGGTATAATCACAGAAGATACATATAATCTATTATTTTGGGAACAAGCTAAAATCTCACACATTTATTTTATGCCAAAAATCCACAAGTCCCTCATTAACCCCCTGGGCGCCACATAGTGAGTAATGTGGGCTCTTTGTTGCAGCCTCTGGCATCTACATTGATATTTCATTACAAGAAATAATTCCAACGTTGGAACACTGATTTCTTGTTACGTTTGGAAGAGATCGTAGTACTGACAGACCATTATCTCCTGTGTTCTCTTAATGTATGTGATTTATTTACTTCTGTCCCGCACAATGAAGGCATTGAATGTGTTCTTATCTGAGCCATATAAAAACACCTACACACCATATCACCTTTCTGTGCACTTTATTGGAAATGGTTCTTAGGAAAAATGTTTTCTTTTCAAAATAATTTTTTATTACAGACACAGGGCTGCGCCATGGGGGCTAATATGTCACCCGCCTATGCAAATATTTTTATGGATTATTTTGAAAACACATTTATCTTTACTAATTCGGCATTTTTGTCACATATTTTATCTTATTGGCACTATGTGGACGATACTTTTTTTCTTTGGAAAGGTGACAAAGATAAATTGTTGGAATTCCTTGGGTATTTAAATACTGTACACAGCACCTTCACTCTAGAGTATCATCCTACCAACATACATGTTTTAGATGTTCATATATGTCGATCGGATAATTGTTTTAAAACAACAGTTTTTATAAAACCCACTGACCGTAATAATTTATTGAGTCCTACCAGTTTCCATGCCCATTAGCTTGTTTAACGGCTTACCAAAAAGTCAATTAATGAGGGTTAGGAGAATTACAATCGGATTAAAGGTTATATGCATGCGAATCTGAAAAGATCATTGATAAATTCTTAGTGAGGGATTATGATAAAAAATAGCCTATTAAAAATTCGTGAAGCGGTTGGTAAGAACTCGAACTAAACTCTTACATAAACAGATAAGGACTCCTAATAATGATAAACGCATCATTTCAACTATTAATGCAAAATACATAAGGAAAACAATTTTAAAACATTGGAAGGTATTAAAAGGTGATGGGGTAAATTGGGTAAATTATTTACATTGCCCCCAGTGTTTTCATACAAACATGACACAAATGTTGGTGATATCATTAAAAAGAAAGATTAAAATGTCCCCAAGAAATATACTGACAGGGTGGGTATTTTCCCTGCCTTAGTTGTGGCCATTGTACTGGCATTATATATTAAGGGGGGATTATGTGGTACATCCCCAAAAATGCACAAAGCACAACATTAAAGGCTTTCATACCTGTAACTCCCAGGGAGTCATTTATTGTTTAAAGTGCCCGTGCGGCCTGGCATATCTTGGCCAAACAAGTAGACAGGTAAAGATAAGGTTAAACCAGCTTAAGGCTGCGATCAGAAATTTTAAACCACCACAAAAAGAACATACTAAGGAAATTCGTGACAAAAAGAAAAAACAAGAAACTGTTTTAGAACAACATTATTTTGAAGCCATAGGAAATCACAATTAAATGGCAGGTATTAGAAAAGGTACAAACACCCAGTCAAAGCCTCAAGCTGAGATTGGCACAACGTGAGGCTTATTGGATATGGCTGCTACAAACACAGACACCCAGGGGGTTAAATGAGGAGTTTACCCCGAGACGTTATTCGTATGTATCATTCTGCCATTTTGGAATTACGTTGCTAATTTGTTTCCATCTTTCTACAGATTCTCCTAAATTGATAATTTTTCGTTAGAAAAGGAAAGGTATGATTAATTCCTTCCTAAATTGATTAACTGCATTAGGTTAATAACCCTGTATTTTGATTGCAACCCTTATTGATTTGTTTGTTTGTTTTTTTAAAACAAAATGCTTTCAAACTTTTCAGCCGTTGGATTATATTTGGACTTTATTGGAAATAACGGATACTTTGATTATTACATGGACTCTGGACTTTTATCGTAATCCAATGAATTCATTTGATTGTGTTTTGCTTGATATGTAAATTTTCCCTTTGTGGGTGGTGATTAACAGCTTTTTACGTATTTAATGGTGGAGGTGGGAGGCACAGATCACCTGACGAAGGGGTACGCCCCCGAAACGTTGTAACCTTTTGGCTTAACATTAAACACGGGTAGTAACCCTTGAGCAGATTACGTGTGCTGGAGTACTTTGTTTCGCATTACTTGTTGGAGGTACCGTCCTCCTATGCCCCACGCACCGTGTACATTGAAGAGGGACCAGGTGTGCAGCTGCATTTCGTTGGCCCCCCATTATATATGTCACTGACACCCCCATTTATATGTCACTGACCCCCCCATTTATATTGGACTGACCCCCATTATATATGTCACTGACCCCCCCATTATATATGTCACTGACCCCCCCATTATATATGTCACTGACCCCCCCCATTATATATGTCACTGACCCCCCCATTTATATGTCACTGACTCCCCCATTTATATGGGACTGACCCCATTATATATGTCACTGACCCCCCCATTTATATGTCACTGACCCCCCCATTTATATGTCACTGACCCCCCCATTTATATGTCACTGACCCCCCCATTTATATGTCACTGACCCCCCCATTTATATGTCACTGACCCCCCCATTATATATGTCACTGACCCCCCATTATATATGTCACTGACCCCCCATTATATATGTCACTGACCCCCCAATTTATATTTCACTGACCCCCCAATTTATATTTCACTGACCCCCCAATTTATATTTCACTGACCCCCCAATTTATATGTCACTGACCTCCAATTTATATGTCACTGACCCATTATATATATATATATATGTGGCGGCAGGTTAGTGGCCCTCTTATTAATTCCCTGTCCATGTCACAGACACTTATTCTCACGGCGGGAGGTGGCCGTATCCAGTGGCTCGGGGTTCCTAGTGTCCCCAGATGGACTGATTGTGACCAATGCCCATGTCGTGGCCAACAGGAGTCGGGTGAGAGTCAAACTGGCCAATGGGGAGACTTACGAGGCGACTGTGAGGGACGTGGATCCGGCCAGTGACATTGCCACCATTAAGATCAATGCCAAGGTATTGAGCTGTGGCCCCTGTGCTCCAGGACATATTGGGGGGTCCCTGCAGTAAGTTCACCTCTTATGCTTTTCCCAGGTCCCACTGCCCACCCTGCGCCTGGGCCGCTCATCTGAGATCCGACAGGGGGAGTTTGTGGTGGCCATGGGCAGCCCCTTCTCCCTTCAGAACACCATCACGTCGGGCATTGTGAGCTCCGTGCAGAGAGGGGGCCACGAGCTTGGATTGGCCAACAGAGACATGGAGTATATCCAGACTGACGCGGCCATCGATGTGAGACTCTGATTGGCTGGGGGTCTGTATGGGCGTGTCTTTACTGAGAGTAACTGCTTCCTTTATTCTCTTCCAGTTTGGGAACTCAGGGGGCCCCCTTGTGAATCTGGTGAGTTCCATCTCCCCGTGACTGGGGTGAAACTGTCATGCTGATTGGGCAAATGATAGGCACAGTGCTGATCTTTTGGGTGCAGGAGGCACGGGCCAACGACTGGAGGGCTGATATCAGTTTTGGGGCATAGACTGGGCAGGTCCAGGCTTGGCTAGTGTGTTGGCATCAGTTGTGGGTCAGTAGAGTGTGGCAGTGGCCAGTACCAGTAATACCAGTGGAACCAGTAGCTCATGTGTTTCCTGCCTCTCAGGATGGGGAAGTTATTGGAATTAACACCATGAAGGTCACGCCTGGGATCTCTTTTGCCATCCCATCGGACAGAGTGCGGGAATTCCTTCAGCATGGAGAGAGGAAGAGGAGCCAAGGTGAGTGTGAGCTTAGGGTACAACTGGAGCCACAAGGGAGGGGGCACACATGAGATTGGTGGGAGAAACCAGAACCCCAACTGACTCGCCAAACTATCCAACCCAACAGACTATTTTATCAGCCCACTATGTAGATGTATCCTGGGAATCGCCCCAGGGGCAAATTTGAAGGTGAACAATCACAGGGCAGTTTCAAATTAGAAGTGATCCATCACAGAGGTTTGTCTTAAGCCAGGAACTACCCCTCCACCCACTGTCCTTACTCCCTATTCAGTGCAGGGGTTGGACTCGCCTTCCCTCATTCAGCGCAGAGGTGGGACGTCCAGCGCAGGGGTGGGACGTCCAGCGCAGGGGTGGGGCGTCCAGCGCAGGGGTGGGGCGTCCAGCGCAGGGGTGGGGCGTCCAGCGCAGGGGTGGGGCGTCCAGCGCAGGGGTGGGACGTCCAGCGCAGGGGTGGGACGTCCAGCGCAGGGGTGGGATGTCCAGCGCAGGGGCGGGACTCGCCTTTCCTCGTTCAGCGCAGGGGCGGCACTCGCCTTTCCTCGTTCAGCGCAGGGGCGGCACTCGCCTTTCCTCGTTCAGCGCAGGGGCGGCACTCGCCTTTCCTCGTTCAGCGCAGGGGCGGCACTCGCCTTTCCTCGTTCAGCGCAGGGGCGGCACTCGCCTTTCCTCGTTCAGCGCAGGGGCGGCACTCGCCTTTCCTCGTTCAGCGCAGGGGCGGCACTCGCCTTCCCTGGTTCAACGCAGGGGTGGCACTCACCTACCCTCTACAAAAAGGATTAGGACCGCTTCAACTCACGACCACTTAGCTGCTCTTCTGTAGTGCCGGGTGCTCAGTCCGCAAGTGTCTCCACTGCCATCAGTAAATATACGAACAGGAGGACAGCACTCTGGTAAAAAACAGGTTTTTATTGTTGAGTACTGCAAAGATACATAGGCCAATGTATCTTTGCAGTACTCAACAATAAAAACCTGTTTTTTACCAGAGTGCTGTCCTCCTGTTCGTATACTCGCCTTCCCTTGTTCAGCGCAGGGATGGCACTTGCTTTTCCTCATTCAGCGCAGGGGTGGGACTCGCCTTCCCTCGTTCAGCGCAGGGGTGGGACTCGCCTTCCCTCGTTCAATGTCCTGCATGCGCTGTTTGCGTGGGTAGGTGTTTGTGACTTGCCCTTTAGGGTAGGGGTGAATTAATGATCACAGTTTGTCGTGTCAGCAGGTGCTGGGTAGGGTGGGTTGCCAAGCGCAGGGGTTTCTATGGCTTTGATTGGCTGCTTTTCCAGTTCTATCTGATTGGTCCCTTACACTATCTGCTTCTTCCAGGATCCTGGTTGGGTTCTTCGAAGGTGAAGCGACGTTACATTGGGGTGATGATGCTGACCCTGACCCCCAAGTAAGTGTCACATTTTTAACATCCCTGGGGCACTTTTTCTTGTCTGCCTCTTGTCCCAGCAGCAAGTCAAGCCTCTCTATAAACCCATTCCCAACTGAAGAACATGTTGTGCCACCTGTGGGGCCAGGTTTCACGGGCCACTCAGTAATGTAAATCCCAGCAGTGCCCCCTCAGTTACTCAGTAACAGAAATCCCACAAGCCCCCACTCACTGACTTGTAAAGTAAATCCAGGGTAGGGGGTACTGTCATATAGAAGTTTTACTTCTGGTTAGTGAGTGGGAGGTTTGGGGGCACTTATAGTAAGTGTTGGGGGCTGTTGATCCTTGGGGGGCTGCTGAAACTGATGCTTTATCTCTGCAGGATTCTGGCTGAGCTCAAGTTCCGAGATCCCAGTTTTCCAGATGTTTCCCATGGAGTTTTGATCCACAAAGTCATTGTCGGTTCTCCTGCCCACAAGTGAGTTTTATCTAAATATTATCTCTCCCAGCACCAGGCCTGCGGCTCCTTGTTCTGGCCAATGGGCTGTAAGATCCATTCATGCTAACGGTACTGGTACTTCTCTCCCCCAGGGCCGGGCTGAAGGCGGGAGATGTGGTTCTGGAGATAAACGCCAAACGAGCGATGACATCAGAGGATATTTATGATGCAGTTCACGCTCAGCCTAAACTCACTATGATTGTGCGCCGAGGCTCTGAGACTTTGATGGTGACTGTGATCCCAGAGTGCACTGAGTGAGTTACCCCCGGGGGCTGTTGTGCAGAAGTTGCCCGTGGGGGCGGTGCTGTTCTCATTTAAGGCACAAACAGAAGTTGCCATGTGGTTTTACAGCTTCTGTCTCAGGGATGTGCCTATCCTGATTCTGAACCTCAGCCTCTGTTTTGTCCCCAAGAATGTGACTGGGGGTATCAAGCTCTAAAGAGAGTGCGAAATATATAGGGGTGGGGGGCAAAGCCAAAACACCATTACTGTTGCTGTTCCCTGGTACTGCCCATTGTTTGTGCAATGAAACTCCTAGATCCATGTGTAAGTGTGTCCTGTTACCCTCCTTCATGTTCCACCTTTCCACAGCTGGTCGAAAGAGTACAGCAATGTCTCCAGTGAAGGGGGCTCCCTGTGTAACAAAGGCAGCACTGAGGGGGAATAACCTTAGTTTGCTGCTTGTAGTATGAGTAGGAGAAGGTTCCTGGGCATTGATTGGTCTGGCAGAAGTTGCCCAATTCTCCTGGCCTATAATAAAGGTGCAGTGCAGGTAGGGGGACTGACACTGAACACTTGGGTCCTCTGCACAAATCCAACATGGCAGCCACAAAAGAAATGGAAACAAAAAAATACTTTACATTTCAGCCAATAAAGAGATTGAAAGAAACTGCAAGTGAAGTGGTGGAACTAATGAGCTGTAGGGGAGGCTGCAGATTGGGGAGAATCTATGTTTTATAGGAATTCCCAAAATCTCATTCAACTGGTGGAACCCACTATTCCTAAAGCTGACTGTCCTCACAGAACCGCTCCCCTCCTCCTAACCTCGATTGTTTTTCTTTCTATTCTATTAATATTCTTTAGATTTTATTTTTCTATTCTTTCTGTTTTATTTCTATTCTTCTATTATTTCTATTATATTCTATTATTTGTTTTCTTTCGATTCATGTGTTCTTTCTATTCTATTTCTATTCTTATATGTTTTATATTCTATTCTTATATTCCTACTATTCTTTAGATTCTTATGTTCTTTTTATTCTATTTCTATATTCTTTAGATTCTTCTATTCCTTCTATTCATTCGATTCTTATATACTTTCTATTATTGTTTTCTATTCTTTATTTTCTTTCTATCATTTATATTCTTTCTATTCTTCTATTTCTATTCTTCTTCTATTTCTATTCTTTCGCTTTTAATATACTTTCTATTCTTGTTCTTTCTATTCTTTAGCTTCTTATATACTTTCTATTCTTATGTTCTTTCTATTCTGTCTTTTTTTGTCTTTTTATTCTTTCTATTTTTATATTATATTCTTTCTATTTTTATATTATATTCTTTCATTTTTTCTATTTTCTTTTCTTCTTTTCTTTATATTTGATTCCTTCTATTCTTATATTATTCTATTCTTTCTATTCTTATATTTTTAAATTCTATTATATTCCTTTTATTTATTAGATTCTTATACTTTCTATTGTTCTTTCTTTTTTCTATACTTTAGATTCTGGTTTTTTTTTCTATTATTTCTGTTCTTTCTATTTTTCTGTTCTTTCTATTCTATTGTTTCTATTCTTCTGTTCTTTCTATTCTATTGTTTCTATTCTTCTGTTCTTTCTATTCTTATAATCTTTTTTTATTCTTATATTTACACTGGATTCAGCTAAAACCTCTGCCAGTGTTCCCTGTTCTCTTGAAGCGATAACCCTTTGCTAATAGAGATCAAAGAGATGTCTGAATTTGCAGAGTCATATGAGTGGGAACTGAGTGGTGTATTGGAATGTATGGGGGGGGTCCTATGCTGATATGTGTATTGAGACCCCTGGGCATGGCATAAAACTGTGTACTTCTATTTAAGAACATACACAGCTCTTAACCCTCCAATTTCTTTAAAGCTACAGAGGTGCTGAAGAATCAGTGAAGAATCTGTCCTATGAAGGCTTTTTGTATTATGGGAAACCCACCAGGTTAGAAACACAGTTTCTTTATTAGATAAAACAAATAACTTTACAGACAGAAGATACCCGGGAGTGCCCGTGAGACACAACATGCACCATGGTAAACACACACACATGCCCTTTCCTGCAGAACACTGACCCACCTGGGCTTCATTTGGCCTCAGCAGCACACTTGATCAACTTGTAGGATTAGTCACAGTGAGCCCACGTGTGCCCCAACAGGCTTCAGTTGGCCCCTTGCTGAACCCCAAATACATACAGCAAAGCCTGGTTCTGTTAGATGTGCCACATACTCTTACATATGGTTTGTCCAATCAGCTGGCACACTCACTTCCTCAACTGAGAGTAAACTTAATTTCAGACTTGTTGGTTTTACAATCTACCTCCCCTACTCCTGGCTCAGTTACTATGGATCTACCCCAAGGTTACCAGATATAAACCAGAGGCAGTTGCACTAAAGGCTTCTATCTGGGCTGCGCTAGATGAAATTAATGGATCCTTGGAATTGATTGAAATGGTGAAATGGATGCTTGGAATTGTACCATGATCTATTAAGTTCACACTTGTTGGGGAAAGAATTTCATGTTCAGGAGTCTGTGAGTATTGGGCAGAACTGCCCAAGGCATAGGCACACTAGCATTACACTTGCTGGTTACTTTGTTTTTCCCTCTCTCTAATTGCTGGTAGGTACTGCCTGTATCCCAAGCAATTCCCCTGTCCTCTGATGTGCACAGGAGATGTAATGGAGGGGTAGAGCCATAGGGTGAAAGCAATAGAGTGCCAGTGAGTGTGAAGGGGCATGCTTGGTGCAGAAACAAAATGCTGTAGTGTTTGAAACACTGTTGTCACATTAAGGACTGGTTTTGCAAATGCACCTGGGTAATCAAAGAGAAAATACCCGAACACTATGAAATGTCATAGGAGGAAAAAAAAGAAAAGAACTTTTGGATGTTCTATGTTGATAAAAGCAGAAAAACACAAACATTTCCACAGTAAGACGGATGGCATGTTGGGCACATGAGTTGCACCAGGTTGTCGGACAGTTTATGTTGGGGCACAAATTAGGGTGAAAAGATTTAAATGAAGGGACATGAGTTGGATTTGCAAGATCATCTCTACTCAGTGGGGTGATGTTAGGGGTGAATGAGTTATACAATGTTCTTGTTGCTTAGATGATTCTGATGACTATTACCAGGCATCAAAGTATCTGGTTGTTAAGTTCTCCCCTGTATTGCTCAAAACGCTTATTTGCTTCTTCACTGAATGCGTCACCTGAAAAAAAAAAACAATGACATAAATACTTTGCAGTACAACTCACATGATCATCTAATGAAACGGGGATAAGACCTGAATGTTGTTGTGCAAGGCCTGGGGAGAGAACCCTAAATGCTATGGACACACATACAGAATAAATGTGAATAAACAAGATACACTACCCGTGTAGGGGACTGTTAAATAGTATGCTCATTTATTGTGCAGACCCCTAAAGTTTGGCCAATAAAGGGCAGTTAGGCTCTGTAGGGAGTAATGCTCTTCTTGGGTCAAAGTATGACTCTTAACTTAGCCACAAGGTGGCAGTGTGCTATAATATATAAAGGAAATCCATGTACAGGAAGCTATATCCTCTCATAGTGTCTCTAGGAGAGATAGGTTCAGGACTACTTATATGAGCAGCTTTTGGCACCAATAAGAAGTGTTAGAAGGAGTTAGACTCCCCCAGGTGGAAGGGCCCATGTTAGTGCAGGAGTTAGCGAGGGACAGCTATCTCCTGTCATAGGTCTCTCTTGGAGACATGGGTGGGCAGGAGAGGGTGCAGGGAATGCACAACAGGCTCCTCCATAGATTGGAGACTGTGGGGGCTATCTTTGGTTCAGAAACTCAGAAACAGGGCTTTCAACCCAAGCATTGCTTCCTCCTTACCCAGATGGCAGTTGTGTATCCAGATTCGATGTCCATCATATTTACAGTTACATTTCATTGCGTTATTGGTGAAATCACTCTCAGCCACTTCAAAGTTTGGGTTGATAACAACCTAGAATGCAAACAGTTGTCACATTTTCTATTTAATAATTAATATGCACCTTCAAGTAGACTTTCCTATCCTAGAGACCCCCGTGTTCTACAGACTGGGAGAATGGAAATTAAGAATAGAAAGTGAGTGGAGAGAGAGGTGACTCACAGTCAGTGGGGAAACAAGAAGAGGAGTGTCAGTGGATGTTAGATAACGGAAGAGGAGTGTCAGTGGGTAGGAAATAAAGGAAGAGGAGTGTCAGTGGGTAGGAAATAAAGGAAGAGGATTGTCAGTTTACGGAAGACAGAGGAAGAGGCATGTTAGTGGACGGGAGACAGAGTAAGAGGATTGTCAGTGGGTAGGAAATAAAGGAAGAGGAGTGTCAGTGGGTAGGAAATAAAGGAAGAGGAGTGTCAGTGGGTGGGAGACAGAGGAAGAGGAGTGAGTGGGTGGGAGACAAAGGAAGAGGAGTGTCAGTGGGTGAGAGACAAAGGAAGAGGAGTGTCAGTGAGTGAGAGACAGAAGAAGAGGAGTGTCAGTGGGTAGGAAATAAAGGAAGAGGATTGTCGGTTTACGGGAGACAGAGGAAGAGGAGTGTCAGTGGGTGGGAGACAAAGGAAGAGGAGTGTCAGTGGGTAGGAAATAAAGGAAGAGGAGTGTCAGTGGACGGGAGACAGAGGAAGAGGAGTGTCAGTGGGTAGGAAATAAAGGAAGAGGAGTGTCAGTGGGTGGGAGACAGAAGAAGATGAGTACCAGTGGGTGGGAGACAGAGGAAGAGGAGTGTCATCCATCCCCAAAGCCCCAACCCTTTTAGCACTCTTGAGCCACCCATGCCACACATCTCTGGTTCCTGCCTCACCTGTAGGATGTAGTTTCCCGGTTTTACATCTGTTATATCAATCCACTGGCAGTCAATATCATGTCGATATAAATCCCAGCATCCTACTGTGATTCCTTGCTCCCCAAAATTTGCACATTCATATCTCTTACTGACTACTGCAAGGAGACATGGAGCACAGAATCATCAGGACTTGCCATCTCATATTCTCTAAAGAAGAGTGAACTGTAAATTAATGGGGTGAGTTTGCCCTTGGTATGATGAGTGAGTTGAGTAGAGAGGTGAGTGTGCTGTCGGTCTGATGAGTGAGTCGGGTACAGCGTTAAGTGTAATTAATGCAGGTGTGATGTCTGTCTGAACAATGTCACTGGAAGGTGTGATGTCACTGGGCAATGGCTGAGTGATGTCATTCACAGGATCACGTGACTTACATTCCTGACACTCTGAGTCTTCCAGACAGAAGCTGGCTTTGTGCCCTTCTGCCACCTTGGTACCATTGGGCGTTAGCATATCATAGTGGGTGAAGATGTCCATGCTGTGGTAATGCCTGTGGGTGGGAGCGAGAGAAACCCATGAACACTACCCTTAACTCTCTGTGTCCCATATTTCCAACCTATATGTGTCACTGTATGGCCCTGTATTGGGAGGGACAGATTCCATTCTGGTCTATATGAATCACATTGTCCCTCAAATCCCTTTTGTCTGTCACCACGTTCTGGAGCAGATTGGTGTCCCACTGTTCCCAAGGCGTCCCACTGGGCCCATAAATTTGTATCAAAGCCCTGGCCCTTACCCGTGACACTCATGCCAGACCCAAGAGTGGCGACCAGCCTTAGGCCTGAAGTCTGCACGACCATTGTTGTGGATCTGGGATGAAAAGCGGAGCAGGCGTCGGTGTCCATAAGGCCAGTTGGCATGGCGGGCGGAGCTGGAGAGACAGTTCTCCTCAGCAGCACAGTACAGCATGTGTAGGGGCCGATCCTCGATGTAGGCCGTCTCCTGTACCAGCGACGAGTGCAGCACCAGGTCTGAGGCCGCTGAGGGGATAATATATATAAATAGCTACATGTGAAATGTGTGTTCTAAAGGGGAAACATACCCTCAGCATAAACACCCACTGGAGTAAATGTCCCACTCACTCTCAGAGCAGATCACTCCAGCTGCGTGCCGGGTCCCAGTGTTCTTGCAGCTGACACTCGAATGGTGGCTACATTGTTCCAGGGACATTTCTCTTCCAGTGCAGCGAACACCACTCAAAACCATCTCTGTGGTGTTGCTGGCATCCCAGTACCACGTTTCCTGGTTCATATGGGCACAGGTAGAACTGAGGTCAGGGAACCTTTATACAATCCCATATATTCACTCTATGGCACGCTACCCCCTGAATATCAACCCATAACCCCAAGGAGCTCCCCATCTTCTCTTGGTGATCATTCACAAAACCAGAGTTGAGGGACTGAGCATGTGCAGTGCCAGTGGCACACAACAAGATCAGGAGATGGGGGGCTGCTGGGGGCAACTCTGAAGAAGCTGGATCAATACTATTATAGGCCTGCTTGGGCTTTCTATCCTGATTCTTTTTTAGGCTTAGGTTCTCCTTTAGGGTCCAGTTACACGGTTTGTCTCCTGCGCTTAAACTCCTCTAGTGAGGGCTGACAAAAACCTCCAAAGTTTCCTTCCCACTGGTATTAAGGTCAAAGAAATGAGTCACGTAGTGAGGCAACTTCGGGGTACACTTCAGAAACCAGTGGGATGTGAATGTTTTCCCCCAACAATTCAGACATTTTGTCATGGGTGCTAGAGGAGATTAAACGCAGAAAACATTCTGTGTGAATGGGCCATCAAACAATTACAAACCCCATCCCTCAATACACCCTTTTGTATAATCCCAAACTGACCATCCTTCATATCGTTCTGCTTCATCAGATAAGCTGCCATGTATACCACAGAGCATCATATACCCCCAGAGCAGCCCCCAATAATATGGGGAACATATGGATTACGCAGGGAGCTCTCTGTACATACCGTCACCGCATGCAGCGAGTAGCCAAGGCCAAGTTGCCGACATGCTACCATTGCCTCCTTGGTGGTCCAGCCGTCACTGCAAATGTATCCCCAGGATGTTCTCAGCTTCATTTCCACGCGCCCCTCATACTGTGTGCGTCCCCCAACAATACGAATCTGTGAGGGTAGCCTGCGGGGGTCAGCCAAGGGGTAGGAAGCCATAGACATAGACAGGGGCCAGTAATATCAGCAGGGGTCACATTAAACAGGGCAGTTAGAAGGAGAGCGGAAGTGACACAATAGCAATGAAATAATCCCACTGGTCAGTGATGCCAGCTCAAAGAGTGTGCATGAGGGGCAGAGACGGAACAACATATCATAACACCAGCTAGATGCATGAACAATGGTCTTACTGATGGAAACCCCAGCATTGGCCACAAATCGGCAATTGGCTTACACACAGCACCCTTACACAGAAATGCCCGGAACCACCAGCAGCCTATCGCCATGCCAGAGTATCAGAAACCTTCCGCTTATGGGGCACCCTACTGAGAATACTGAGAACCCACTTGTAAAAATGGACCACATACAGTAGACCTGCATGTGCCCATATGGGTATGTGGCAGCCCTGTAGTCATGAGAGGCGGGTGGGGGTGGCATGTACCCATGCACCCATAGCAGACAGTAAGGACAGGACTATCTTGCACCTGCACCCATAAATGCTCATTAAAAAAACACTTGTGCCCAGATTCTGGCCCATCCCTTGGCAACTAGCACCTACTGTATGTCTATGTCCATAGTATGCAATGAGTCCAGGGTCACTCACTAAATAAGTAGACCCAAAGCATCCCAAGTGACCTTAGCTGACACACAGCTAGTAAATAACTATAGACCTGGGGAGATCTAAAAGAACCAGAACATTTCTACAAACCCAAACTCATACAGGCCACAGAATTTCCAGAGAACTAAGTTCATGATTGGCCTCACTTCCTAAGTGTGCTCTTTGTTCCAGGTTTCCTTGTCCTGCTCCTGCTGTGTTCCCAGTTCTCCTGGTCCCTGGTCTACTGGTGTTGAACTAAACATTTCATTAGTTAGCTTTTAATGAAAACATCGTGCCCACCAACAGTCAACGCATTCCCAGGATCACATGCTCACCAATACCCAACACATTCCTGAGATCCCAAGATCACATACAGCCAAGATATTCCCAGGATCCTAATCTCACAGTAGCCAAGTCATTCCCAGAATTCCCAAAGTTACATATACTGTAGCCTACAAATTTCCAGGATCCCAAACTCACATGTACCCAACACATTCCTATGATCCCAAATGCACACATACCAAACACATTCCTAGGATGCCAAGCTCACTAATAGCCAAGACATTCCTAGGATCCCAAGTTCCATATAGCCAACACATTCCCAGTATCCCAAGCTCACATATAGCCAAAACATTCCTAGCCAACACATTCCCAGGATCCCAAGCCCACATTTAGCCAATACATTCCCAGGATCCCAAGCTCACATATAGCCAAGACATTCCCATGATCCCAAGCTCACCAATAGTCAAGACATTCCCAGGATCCCAAGCTTACATATAGACAACACATTCCCATGATCCCAAGCTCAACAATAACCTACACATTTCCAGGATGCCAAGCTCACCAATAGGCAAGACATTCCTAGGATCCCAAGTCCACATATAGCCAATACATTCCCAGGATCCCAAGCTTACATATAGACAACACATTCCCAGGATGCCAAGCTCACATATAGCCAATACATTCCCAGGATCCCAAGCCCACATATAGCAAATACATTCCCAGGATCCCAAGCTCACATATAGCCAAGACATTCCCATGATCCCAAGCTCACATATAAACAACACATTCCCATGATCCCAAGCTCTACAATAGCCAACACATTGCCAGGATCCCAAGTTCACCAATAGTCAAAACATTCCCAGGATCCTATGCTCAAATATTGTCAAGACATTCCCAGGATCCCAAGCTCAAATATAACAAAGACATTCCTAGGATCCCAAGCTCACACATAGCCAACACATTTCCAGGATCCCAAGCTCACTTATAGTCAACACATTCCCATGATCCCAAGCTCACCAATAGTCAAGACATTCCCAGGATCCCAAGATCACATATAGCCAACACATTCCCAGGATTCCAAGCTCACCAATAGCCAAGACATTCTCAGGATCACTTACTCTCCAATAGCCAAGACATTCCTGGTATCCTAAGGTCGCCTACAGCCAACATATTACTGGGACCCTAAATTGACTTGCGACAAGACATGAAGCAACAATCCAGCTGGAGACTAAGCAGCTGACACATTTCAAGCAAGCAGTGTGGATGCAGTTGAACGATACGAGGAAAGCTCTGTATGAGGTAAGGCAGGAGCTCGCCAACATAAAGGGCATGCAATCATAGCAACAAACATGTACAGAGAGACTGCACAGCAGTTGTATACAATGGGCTTTCTCTTCTGGAATATACTGGATGATAGAGCTCAACCAGCACGTAGCTCTTTTCTGGTCAACAAAACCAACTCTCCCCAGGACAATACTTTATACAGTGCCTTGCATAGGTATTCACCCACTAACTAGCTGCAAACTAGCTGCAACTGCCATTAGAAGTGAAATCATTGGCTGAATGGAGGCTATCCATGCCAAAAACACATGCCCTGTTTCTGGAAGAACCTAGAGTTCATATCAGTGATGGGCATCTTGGTGCCTGAGGAGCAATTGAAACTTGTCTGGGATAATGAGAAGCAGCAATAAGAATGGCCTTAGAAAATCCCCACAGAGCCTGGTTCAACCCATGACTAAAATATGAATATGAATAACAAGGCTCTGGGTAAAGAGGTCATTTGTCAGAGAGGCAACCAAGAGGCTAATGTTAATGCTGAAGGGGCTGAGACAGGAGAAGCAGCCCATGGGCAAGAGCCAAGTCATGGCTGGAGAGACACATAGCAAAGCCCAGATGCATGTGAGACAAAGAAGTAGTGTATGTGCGGTGGGCTTAGTGGTCCCTAACCCTATGGCACCCAGGCAGTGGTCTGACTGATATATGAATAGGAGAGGTCTGACAATAGGTAACTATAGTACTTATAGCAACTGGTTCATATTCACATCATCACTGTGTAGTTGTGTAAATCTAATGGCAAAACTCACAATTTATTTCATATAAAGACCAAGGGGGTGAATAGCTCTGCATTGCACTGTATATAGAAGCTAATCAATCAGCACCCATAGCACCCCTACTCAGTACCTACTTGCAGCGCACTGCTGGCATATCCTAGCCCCAACTGCCGACACACATTCGTTGCCTCCAGAGTGCCCCAGCCTTCTCCACACACCAGTCCCCAGCGTTCTGCTCCAGAGGGGCCCCACAGAACCTCTACCCGCCCCTCATAACGGGTGCGCCCCCCAAAAAGTCGAATCTGTCACAGAATGTGAAATGTGAATTCCACCACTCCATCCATGTGGCACAGCAACATAATGAATGGCACAAACACAAGTGAATTGCAAAATATATGCACTCTCTGAATATGTGTGTCATTTCCCTGCATAACTCAGTGACTTCTAATATCCTTATCATTTACAGTAGGGGGTACATTATCCCTTATAATACATGAGTGATACTCAGAGTTCCCTGTATAACTCAGCCTGCAGCCTTGTGCCTTTATATGGTCACAGAACAACCCCTCAGTGACTTCTAATATCCTTATCATTTACAGTAGGGGGTACATTATCCCTTATAATACATGAGTTATACTCAGAGTTCCCTGTATAACTCAGCCTGCAGCCTTGTGTCTTTATATGGTCACAGAACAACCCCTCAGTGACTTCTAATATCCTTATCATTTACAGTAGGGGGTACATTATCCCTTATAATACATGAGTGATACTCACAGTTCCCTGTATAACTCAGCCTGTAGCCTTGTGCCTTTATATGGTCACAGAACAACCCCTCAGTGACTTCTAATATCCTTATCATTTACAGTAGGGGGTACATTATCCCTTATAATACATGAGTGATACTCAGAGTTCCCTGTATAACTCAGCCTGCAGCCTTGTGCCTTTATATGGTCACAGAACAACCCCTCAGTGACTTCTAATATCCTTATCACTTACAGTAGGGGGTACATTATCCCTTATAATACATGAGTGATACTCAGAGTTCCCTGTATAACTCAGCCTGCAGCCTTATGCCTTTATATGGTCACAGAACAACCCCTCAGTGACTTCTAATATCCTTATCACTTACAGTAGGGGGTACATTATCCCTTATAATACATGAGTGATACTCAGAGTTCCCTGTATAACTCAGCCTGCAGCCTTATGCCTTTATATGGTCACAGAACAACCCCTCAGTGACTTCTTATTTCCTTATCATTTACAGTAGGGGGTACATTAACTCTTACGTCATGCCCGCGCCTCCTCAGTAGCTAGTCAGGAGGAGACATGGCTGCATGTGCCAATCAGTTTTAGAGAATGAACTTGTGGCTCTGCCCTGATTGCGCTTGGCTGAATAAAGGCAGATGACAGTTGAGGCTTCAGTGGTTGACTGTTGCTCCCTCACTGACTGCAGATGGCAGGTGCTATGTTATAGTGCTAGTCGGCCATTGTTGAGCAAAGTTCTGGGCACATACACATCATGACAGTATCATGAGATAGCCACTGCCCATGTGTGTGTGTACGTGTGTAAGCTACTCCATATATGTGTGCCCACTAAAGTGTACCATGCCAATGGGACCCACCCACTTGAGAAGGCCCCACCCACAAGGAAGCGGCTACTGACCGTTTTCTCGTAGCCCATATAGGGGATGTTACAGCGGAGGGCGGCATCCTCACTGTGCTTACAGTCCTCCTCTGTGATGTTCTTATACTGGCATTCCAACAGCGAGCCCTCTGTGCCCAAACACCTCACCTCATTCATGTGGATGGGACCCATGCCTGTGGCACAGAGCAGAGAAAGGACTACTACCAACCTAACCAGGTAGCCACAACCCTATTTAACTTCCCGGGCCATTAGTGCAGTGATGCTATTGGGATGAAATGGAGGTGCTACAGTTTGTTGTGGAATGTTTAGGGTTACTATTTGTCATGAATAGTTAGGGGTCTATTTAACTGGCGGCTGACACCTGCCCAGGTAACATAGCAAGTCAAGCTTACTGGTCTCCTGGCTGTTGGACACATACATTCCTATACATATATACACGAAACAAACCCAGGGGCCCACAAAGGTATAGGGGCCCCACCAGGCCCTAATTAATATACATTTTCAATAAATATTGGAAAAAAGGTCAATAACTAGGCATTTTGGGGGCCTAAAATATAATTGGCTCTGGGGCCCAGTAATATCTAATTACTCCACTGCTCAGCTCCCAATGGCCATTACTCACCTTGCCCCATACGTGCCCCCGTTAAGGCTTCCTTGGCACTGCCAAACCCCAACTCCCTGCACACCACACTTGCTGCCTGAAGGTCCCATCGATCATCACAAATGGTACCCCATTGTCCCTTCTTCATCACTTCCACTCGCCCCTCTCCTGGGTGGACTCCCCCCTTCAGCCGGATGAGCTAATGCAAGGAACACTGTGTGAGATGGCAGTTGCACAGCAGGGGAGGCTGGTTAACTCTATTGCTAAGGGCTTGTATAGGACTCCTAATGGCTAGGAGGGTTTCCCACATGTACTTACCTCCTCCTGCTGCTGTTGCTGCACCACTTTCTTTTTCTTGATGGCTCCTTGCACCGCCGCCCTGTGGCCCAACGCACAGCCCAGAACTACAGGTGCTCCGCCCTCACACACAGCTGTGCCATTGGTCTTATAGAATTCCATAGGGCACAGAGACAGATGCACCTCAGTTCCTACACAGCGCACCGTGTGCAGGCGAAACGACGGCTGTTGCTTCTCTAGGTAGAGCCTGTAGGGACACCCCAGGCAACAATTACACAACTAAAACAAACTTTAATAAAAGCAGATTGATGGCTGAGAGTGAGCGGGGAACTATAACTTGTAGTACAGAGTGCAGAGTGATTAGAGCTATGACTAATTGCAGAGTGAGTAGAACTATGAGTAAGGGCTGGGCACAGAGTGAGTAGACATATTAGTAAGTGCAGAGTACAGAGTACAAAGTGAGTAGACATATGAGGAAGTGCAGAGTGAGTAGACCAATGAGTAAGTACAGAGTGCAGAATGAGTAGACCTATGAGTAAGTGCAGAGTGAGTAGACCTATGAGTAAGTACAGAGTGCAGAGTGAGTAGAGCTGTGAGTAGAGCCGTGAGTAAGTACAGAGTGCAGAGTGAGTAGAGCCATGAGTAAATACAGAGTGCAAAGGGAGTAGAGCTATAACTAAGTGCAAAGTGAGTAGAACTATGAGTAAGTGCTGGGCACAGAGTGAGTAGACATATGAATGAGTGCAGAGTACAAAGTACAAAGTGAGTAGACATATGAGTAAGTGCAGAGTGAGTAGACCAATGAGTAAGTACAGAGTGCAGATTGAGTAGACCTAAGAGTAAGTGCAGAGTTAGTAGACCTATGAGTAAGTTCCAGGTACAGAGTGAGTAGACCTATGAGTAAGTACAGAGTGCAGAATGAGTAGAATTTTGAGTAAGTGCAAAGTACAGTGTGAGTACAGTGACATACAGCACAATACAGGCAGCAACACATGTTCAAGCGCTAAGTAATACATGTTTTACTGCCAGAACTATCTTGTTATGCATAAATTTATAGTTTTACAGAATTTCCAAAAATTGACTCCAACCTTCAAATTTACATGATTTTACCATCTTCATAGTTACAGAGTGATTAGAACTGTGAGCAAGTGCAGAATACAGAGTGGGTAGATTTATGAGTAATTACAGAGTACAGAGTGAGTAGATCTATGAATAAGTACAGAGTGTAGAGTGAGTAGAGCTATGCGTAAGTTCAGAGTACAGAGTGAGTAGAACTAAGAGTAAGTGTCCGGTACAGAGTGAGTAGAGCTATGAGTAAGTGCAGAGTACAGTGTGAGAACAGGCACATACAGCACAATAGAGGCAGCAACACATGTTCAAGCGCTAAGTAATACATGTTTTACTGCCCAGAACTATCTTGTTATGCATAAATTTATAGTTTTACAGAATTTCCAAAAATAGACAAACCCTTCAAATTTACATGATTTTACCTCCTTCATAGTTACAGAGTGATTAGAACTATGAGCAAGTGCAGAATACAGAGTGGGTAGATTTATGAGTAATTACAGAGTGAGTAGACCTATGAGTAAGTGCAGAGTGAGTAGACCTATGAGTAAGTATAGAGTGCAGAATGAGTAGAATTTTGAGTAAGTGCAGAGTGAGTAGAACTATGAGTAAGTGCAGAGTACAGAGTAAGTAGACATGAGTAAGTGCAGAGTGAGTAGACCTAAGAGTAAGTGCAGAGTTAGTAGAGCCACGAGTAAGTGCAGAATATAGAGTGAGTACAGATATGAGTAAGTGCAGAGTACAGAGTGAATAGATCTATGAATAAGTACAGAGTGTAGAGTGAGTAGAGCTATGAGTAAGTTCAGAGTACAGAGTGTGTAGAACTAAGAGTACGTACAGAGTGCAGAGTTAGTTGAGCTATGAGTACGTGCAGAGTACAGCATGAGTAGACCTATGAGTACGTACAGAGTGCAGAGTGAGTTGAGCTATGAGTACGTGCAGAGTACAGTGTGAGTACAGGGACATACAGCAGAATACAGGCAGCAACACATGTTCAAGTGCTTAGTAACGCATGTTTTAATGCCCAGAACTATCTTGTTATGCATACATTTACAGTTTTACAGAATTTCCTAAAATTTACAAACCTTCAAATTTACATGATTTTACCTCCTTCATAGTTACAAAGTGATTAGAGCTATGAGTAAGTTCAGAGTACAGAGTGAGTAGAACTAAGAGTAAGTGCCGGGTAAAGAGTGAGTAGACATATGAGTAAGTGCAGAGTGAGTAGACCTATGAAGAGTGAGTATAACTAAGAGTGAGTGCAGAGTACAGAGTGAATAGACCTATGAGTAAGTACAGAGTACAGAAAGAGTAGAGCTTTGAGTAAGTGCAGGTTACAGAGTGAGTAGAGCTATGAGTAATTGCAGAGTACAGAGTGAGTAGACATATGAGTTAGTACAGAGTACAGAAAGTTTAGAGCTTTGAGTAAGTGTGGGGTACAGAATGAGTAGAGCTATGAGTAAGTACAGAGTGAGTAGAGTGATTGTGCATGATATGTGTCGATGCACCATGCTGGGAGAAGAGGAAGTGCACAAGCCACAGTGCCTCCTATTTCCTTCCTGTTTCAGCTGATGCTTGCTATATCATTTAGGAAGATATTGTAACCCAGGGACATACAGGACAATACAGTCTGCAGCACATGCTCAATCGCTAATACATGTTATACTGGCCAGGACTATCTTCTTACGCATAAAGTTATAGGTCTACAGAATTTCCAAAAATTTACTCAAACCTTCCAATTTACATGATTTTATCTCCTTCATAGTTACATAGTTACATAGTTACATAGTTACATAGTTACATAGTTAAATTGGGTTGAAAAAAGACAAAGTCCATCAAGTTCAACCCCTCCAAATGAAAACCCAGCCCCATACACACACCCCTCCCTACTGTCACATAAATGATATATACCCATATCTATACTAACTATAGAGTTTAGTATCACAATAGCCTTTGTATTATGTCTGTCCAAGAAATCATCCAAGTCCCTCTTATAGTCATTAACTGAATCATCACCCGGCAGTGCATTCCCCAACCTCACTGTCCTCACTGTGATGAACCCCTACTCTGTTCCTTTAAATGAAACTTCTTTTCCTCTAGTCTGAAGGGAAGGCCTCTGGTACGTGATTCTCTTTATGGGTAAAAAGGTCCCCTGCTATTTGTCTATAATGTCCTCTAATGTACTTGTAAAGTCTAATCATGTCCCCTCACAAGCGCCTTTTTTCCAGAGAAAACAACCCCAACCTTGTCAGTCTCCCCTCATAATTTAACTCTTCCCTCCCTCTAACCAGTTTAGTTGCACTTAGTCTCTGCACTCTCTCCAGCTTATTTATATCCCTCTTAAGGACTGGAGTCCAAAACTGCCCCCATACTCCAGATGAGGCCTCACCAGGGACCTATAAAGAGACACAATTATGTTTCATCCCTTGAGTTAATGCCCTTTTTTATACAAGAACTTGATTTGCTTTAGTAGCCACAGAATGACACTGCCCAGAATTAGACAACGTGTTATCTACAAAGACCCGAAGATCCTTCTCATTTAAGGAAACTCCCAACACACTGCCATTTAGTGTATAACTTACATTTATATTATTTTTGCCAAAGTGCATAACCTGCATTTATCAACATTGAACCTCATTTTCCAGTTTGCTGCCCAGTTTTCCAGTTTAGACAAATCACTGTGCAAAGTGGCAGCATCCTGCATGGAACCTATAGTTCTGCACAATTTAGTCTCATCTGCAAAAATAGAAACAGTACTTTCAATGGCCACCTCCAGGTCATTAATAAACAAGTTGAAAAGCAAGGGACCTAGTACAGAGCCCTGCGGTACTCCACTAACAACACTGGTCCAATTAGAAAATGTTCCATTTACCACCACTCTTTGTAGTCTATCTTTTAGCCAGTTCTCTATCCAGGTACAAATACTATGTTCCAGGCCAACATTCCTTCATTTAACCAGTAACCTTCTGTGTGGCCCTGTATCAAATGCTTTAGCAAAGTCTAATTAAATCACATCCACTACCATCCCAGAATCAAGGTCCCTGCTCCTCTTCTCATAAAAAAAATTAAATTAGTCTGGCAAGATCTATTATGCATAAAACCATGCAGCACAAACTCATAGTATTATGATTTGCTATGAAGTCCAGTATCTTATCCTTTATTAACCCTTCGAAAAGCTTTCCTACCACTGACGTCAGACTAACTGGCCTATAGTTTTGAGGCTGAGAACAGGATCCCTTTTTGAATAGCGGCACCACAATTCACTAGTCTCTCGACACTATGCCAGACCTCAATGAATCCTGAAAAATTAAGCAAAGAGGTTTGGCAATCACAGAGCTACGCTGACTTAGTACCCTGGGATGAATACCATCTGGCCCTGGACCTTTGTTAATCATAACATGTTCTAGTCCAGGGATCTGCAACCTTGGCTCTCCAGCTGTTAAGGAACTACAAGTCCCACAATGCATTTGCCTTTAGACTCCTTCATTAGACTCCTTCATTGCATTGTGAGACTTGCAGTTCCTTAACAGCTGGAGAGCCAAGGTTGCAGATCCCTGTTCTAGTCTCTTTTGAATTTCCTCATGTGTGAACCATTCATCATTAGTTGTATTACTAGAATTGGTACGTTTAAGAAGGAAACCTTCATTAACTGGTTCCTCATTTGTGTAGACAGATGAAAAATATAGTTCAGAATCTCAGCTTTTTTTTTATTCCCAGCTGTCCCACCCTCTAGGAACCCAAACCCTTCCTTCCTACACCAAGACTTGAGCCACGCATTTAGCTCCCTAAGCTCCCACTGGCTTCCTAAACAAAATTTCTGAAAAAATTACATTGGAAGACCTTTCCTTAATCTTAGCGCGTAGATCCCTGAACTCACTCTTTAAGGTCTTCTATCTACAATTTATTTTGTTATTAGTACCAATATGCACTAAGACAGTTGGGTAATGCCCAGCCCCACCCAATAATTTGTCTACCCGATCAACCACATGATGAACCCTGGCACCAGGTAGACAGCAAACTGTTCAGTTGTAATGATCCAGACGACAGATTACCCTATCCACTTTCCTAATTACTGAATCCCCTACAACCACAATCTGCTTAGGCCTGACTCTGCTCTCCTCCCCACCACTACTAGAGAAACTGGTCTCCCGACTGTTAGAGCCCCATCTATAATTGCCAATCCAGAGTTCACACTCGTATCTTCTTCACACAATCTGGCGAATCTGTTGGAATGTATAGACCCTGGATCAGCCTCCATTTTCCTTTTGCCCACCTTAGATTTTCTAACTGTCACCCAGCTAGCTGCCTCAACATTCTGCTGCTGTTCTGTTCCCTCCAAACTATCTGACCCCGCTAGGTCCTGCTCATTGAGCAAGAGACTCCTTTCAAGATTGTCAATCGACTGCAGTGTTGCAATATGTTGCTCTAGTGACTCTAACTCCAGCCTCCAAAGTGGCAATTTGCTGACAACCACCACAGAGGTAAGTATTGTGGATCTCTTGTTCCAAATCTACATACATATGGCAGACTGTGCACTGAGTCAGACCTTCAATCTTGCTAGCACTCATTGTCCCAGTTACAGATCAAAACAGGAATAAAAAAAAAGACTTAGAACAAACTTTTGACCTAGTTTTAACTTCCTTTAGTTTGAAACTCCGGTGTTTATAACTCCACTTACAGATCCCCCACTTTAACAGCAAACACTTAAGAGCAACTAAACACTAGAGCAATTTCCACTGGAGTCCCAGGGCTTCTATTTATACAGTCTGTTAATGTCAGTAGGAACACCATGTCTTCTAAATACTGTGCAACCTGACATGGATAGGATTTCCCCAAATGTGTTGCATAATTACCCCCAACTTGTACTTAGTGCCTGAAACTTTTCATGCGTAACTCTTTGGTCCCCAAGAATTAAACACCTTGCCCCCCCAGTGATCTGGCACATTAGAACAAGAAAAATGATTCCCCTGTTATCCACAAACTAACCAACCTGCAGCTATAGGGGAAACTGTCTACTATTACAAATAAAACATGATGTACCAAACGTACAGCCAACTGTACCCTAAGATCTACTGGTTTAATAGTACAGATACCCCATAAATTCCCTGCCATGTACCCAATGTGCAGCCATCTGTGCCCCCAGATCCACTGGTTTAATGGCACATATGTGGGTGATCATATCAGGGAGATAATGACATTGTTCCCATGCTGTGTGGTTCATGAAAAGGATGAGTTTATTCTGAGTTCTTTCACTGAAAAGAAGTCATGTGGGAATAAACTGCACATCCCTGGTTACCTGGGCTTCACACTCGCTGACTTTGGGCTTTGCTTTGAGGCTGTCTTTTTGGTGACTGCTCTGGAAAATATAAAGTTGAAGTGACAAGGAATAAGGAATGTGCTCTAGCATTTTAGCAGGACTATGGCAGCTTTCAAGGCTCACTTACCCAACCCTATCTCTCACACTGATCTGTACCCTAATTGCTCTCTTCCACCCCCAAGTACTGCCCCCCAATGTCTCACTCATCCATACTGCCTATATCAATCCTATCTCTTTCACTGCTCTGTACCCCAGTTCCTCTCTTCTACCCCCAAGTACTGTCCCCCAATGTCTCACTCACCCTCAGTGTCTCCTCCTACCTTAATTCCATCTCTCTCACTGCTTTGTACCCTAGTTCCTCTCTTCTACTCTCAAGTACTGTCCCCAATGTCTCCCTTACACACACTGCTTACATCAATCCTATCTCTCTCACTGCTCTGTGCCACTGGAATTTAGTTCCACTCTCCGACCCAAGTACTGTTCCCCAATATCTATCCCACCTCCTACCTTAATGATTATTTTTATTTCTCTGACTGCTCTGTTCCTCTGAGATTCTAGTGCTCTCTCTCTCCCAAATACTAATGTCCAATATTTTATCAACCTGCTGTACAAACATATCTGTGTTGTGTCCCCTGTACTGTTGGTGAGGTGTCCAGCCATAGTTAGGCCCATTGATTATGGAAAGAGATGAGTTTATTCTGAGTTCTTTCACTGAAAAGTGAAATAAATATGGGAATAAACTGTACATCCCTGGTTACCTGAGCTTCACACTTGCTGCCTTGGGGGATCGCTTTGTGGCTGCACGTTTTTTAACTTTTCTGAAAAAACATAAAGGAAGATGAACTGAGGGAATTGAAGATTAAGGGCCGCACCACTTGGGGTTTGCTTATACCATTTAAAGTTTCTTGATGCAGTGGAGTCAGAATATTGGAGAGAAGCTTGAGGCACATTTATTGAGGATGGATACAATTCTGGAGCTAATGCACTTATTTATCCACATAAGGTCTGCCAATGGCAGAACCTGAAAATGTTCAGAGCAGGTCAACCAACTGGGTAAACTGGGCTTATATTCCCTAGAAACAAGGCACCTTATACAGGACTAGTAGAAAACATTTTCCTGTACAGGTTGGATTGTAAGTTGAGTTACAACTCAACTTCATGTTCCCATAATACAAAATGTTTAGGACAGAAGCTAAATTATGAGGGGAGATCCACTGAAGGCATCTGGTGAAGGTTTTGATGGTTCTACTCACTGTAATAACCAGTGAGAATGAGGATGAAGGACAGAGAAGCTCAGCAAGGATCTGTGTAGGAAAGTAGTAATGAGTTGCCAGGAAGAGATAAGAGGTGCACAATGAGAAATACAGAACACTAACACCAATGCCAAAACAGTGATAAAGTGAATGGTCCCCAGTTCTGAATGCAAAAGGAGTGCGGACAATAAAGAGACTGAAGAAGAGGTTCTTTGGGTTTTGGCCAGACACAGACCCCTGGCCACGTTCTCTGAAATTTCTCTCACTTACTTGTAGAAATTCTTATTGACTCTCTTATCTGATGGAAACCCCAGCATCCCACACACCACTCGGCTGTTCTTCTGGTTCCAACCAACATCACAGATTTGCCCCCAGCTATCTCTGTGCCGGATTTCTAAAATGCCCTCAGTGACTGGTAGACGATTTTTGGCGCTGGAGATCACAGGGCGCAGACGCACCTCCTCCACTTGTCTTTGCTCTGTCTGTTGGAAAGTAGTGATTAATAGGCAGACTAGGGTGCATGGAACTGCCTAATGTCCCCCCCCACACACACATAGTGCATATGGGTTCAAATGGCCTCATTTATAAACCATGGGGCTTTTTTTTATATGTTGCCCTCCAGAGTTGCACTTTACGGTGCACTCCTTGAATCAGGGCTGCCATTAGAAATCATGGACAGTGGGCCCTGCCAACTGAGTAGATGAGGCTGAAATAAATGAAATGCTTACCTATATAGCACACTGCCATGTTCCTGATCGCACCAGTACACTCCCACTACCCACCGTAACGCTGTCTATGTCAGCCACCACTGCATCTGTCCAGGGATTTGTACACTGTATAACCATGTAGATGGAGGGATGGAGCTATGTCTAACCTCACCTACCCTTTGGTTCCCATTATCTAAAAGAATACTTTCTCATAAGTCACCTCAATGGTGTTGTGCTCAATGAATCCAGGGATCTTCTCGTCCTTACAGATCACACCAGCATCCTCCTCATGGGTGCAGTCGCTGTTTCCCCAGCCTCGAGACTTACAGTCTGAGATGCTCTTCTCTGTCCCAGAGCAGATTATGTTATCCAGCCAAATGGGACCTTCAATGTAAAGGAAAGGAGAACATAGAAGAGAATAAGGGAAAGCAGCATACAGGCTTGTGCCTACTTCATTCTGCTCCATCACCAGCAATATCTCCTTGCCAAGCACCACACGCCCAATGCCCAGGGGCGATCCTGGCCCCTCCGTCACCTGAGTCAGCAGCAGTTTCTGTCACCCCCCCTCCCCCACACGCTTACCTTTTTGCACCTGAGGGGGTCCAGGGGGGTCTATGAGGGCAGCAGAGAGGGCCAGTACACTAGCAGAGAGAGCCTAACTGCACTCTCTTCGATAGAAGAGCCGAATTTCCAGTTTGAAAAACTGAAATTCGGCACTTAAAGTACCAGGAGCAGCATTTGTATAACAAAGTCTAGTTAGTAGAGTAGGGAGAGCACCTTTCTGTAACAAAGAATGGTCAGAAGAGTAGATACAGGGGCTGATCTTCTATTATAGAGCATTATATGCACTATGGATAACTCACTTTTGTACCTGTAATAACTAATAATACTGAACTCATCTCTAACATTTGTGTGGGTGAGGGGCATTTAGGGAATAGTGATCATAACATGGTCTCCTTTGAGATTCTGTTGCAGAAGCAATTCTATAAGGGACAAACTAAAACACTAAATTTCAGACGTGCAAACTGTGACAGTATAAGGGCATCTCTGCAACATATTAAGTGGGAAATGCTTTTCACAGGGTTAAACACAGAACAAAAATGGCAAGTCTTTAAAATGCTGCTTAATAAATCTACTTGTCAGTATATTCCACTTGTAAGCAAGGAACGTCGTTGCAAAGCAAAACCTTTTTGGTTCAATAGAAGCGTTGGTGTTGAGGTGGGTAAGAAAAGACCTGCTTTTAAGGCTTTCAAGTTAGCTGGTACAGCCGAAACATTTATAAGGTACAAGGAGGCCAATAAATCATGCAAAGAAGCTATAAGGCAAGCTAAAATTGCTATAGAAAAGGATATTGCAGCAAGCAGTAAAAAAAATCCAAAATTATTTTTTAAATATGTTAATAGTAAAAAAATGAAGCAGGAAGGGGTGGGTCCCTTAATATCAGAGGGGGGTCAGCTGGTTGATGAGAACAAAATAAAAGCGCAGATTCTGAACTCATATTTTTCATCTGTCTACACAAATGAGGAACCAGTAAGTGATGGTTTCCTTCTTAACAGTCCCAATTCTAGTAATACAACTAATGATGCATGGTTCACACATGATGAAATTCAAAAGAGACTAGAACATGTTAAGATTAACAAAGGTCCGGGGCGAGATGGGGACCAGTGTTGTTAGTGGAGTACCGCAGGGCTCTGTACTAGGTCCCTTGCTTTTCAACTTGTTTATTAATGACCTGGAGGTGGCCATTGAAAGTACTGTTTCTATTTTTGCAGATGAGACTAAATTGTGCAGAACTATAGGTTCCATGCAGGATGCTGCCACTTTGCACAGTGATTTGTCTAAACTGGAAAACTGGGCAGCAAACTGGAAAATGAGGTTCAATGTTGATAAATGCAGGTTATGCACTTTGGCAAAAATAATATAAATGCAAGTTATACACTAAATGGCAGTGTGTTGGGAGTTTCCTTAAATGAGAAGGATCTTGGGGTCTTTGTAGATAACACGTTGTCTAATTCTGGGCAGTGTCATTCTGTGGCTACTAAAGCAAATAAAGTTCTTGTATAAAAAAGGGCATTAACTCAAGGGATGAAACATAATTGTGTCTCTTTATAGGTCCCTGGTGAGGCCTCATCTGGAGTATGGGGGCAGTTTTGGACTCCAGTCCTTAAGAGGGATATAAATAAGCTGGAGAGAGTGCAGAGACTAAGTGCAACTAAACTGGTTAGAGGGAGGGAAGAGTTAAATTATGAGGGGAGACTGACAAGGTTGGGGTTGTTTTCTCTGGAAAAAAGGCTCTTGTGAGGGGACATGATTAGACTTTACAAGTACATTAGAGAACATTATAGACAAATAGCAGGGGACCTTTTTACCCATAAAGAGAATCACGTACCAGAGGCCTCCCCTTCAGACTAGAGGAAAAGAAGTTTCATTTAAAGGAACAGAGTAGGGGGTTCATCACAGTGAGGACAGTGAGGTTGGGGAATGCACTGCCGGGTGATGATTCAATTAATGACTATAAGAGGGACTTGGATGATTTCTTGGACAGACATAATACAAAGGCTATTGTGATACTAAGCTCTATAGTTAGTATAGATATGAGTATATAGAATTTAATTAAAAGTAGGGAGGGGTGTATGTATGGGGCTGGGTTTTCATTTGGAGGGGTTAGACTTGATGGACTGTTTTTTTTTCAACCCGATTTAACTATGTAACTATTTAACATGCGTATACCTTAACATCCAACTAATCTATGGGATTACTAGTGACTGATATAAGTAGAGCTTGGCAGAAATATTTCAGTATGACTGGAGGGTACTAAGGACAAGGCAATAGATCAAGGCTGGCTAGTTGTCTTTTAGTCCTTCAGGTTTTCTCCTAATTCAGTTCCAGTTTGTCCCAATAGAGTTTCCATGTGATAAAAAATGAGGTATATTTTCCTCATTGAATTGCATCTGGTTCTTAAAGGGATACTGTCATGGGAAAAAAATGTTTTTCAAAATGAATCAGTTAATAGTGCTGCTCCAGCAGAATTCTGCAATGAAATCCATTTCTCAAAAGAGCAAACAGATTTTTTTATATTCAATTTTTAAATCTGACATGGGGCTAGACATTTTGTCAATTTCCCAGCTGCCCCTGGTCATGTGACTTGTGCCTGCACTTTAGGAGAGAAATGCTTTCTGGCAGGCTGCTGTTTTTCCTTCTCAATGTAACTGAATGTGTCTCAGTGGGACATGGGTTTTTACTATTGAGTGCTGTTCTTAGATCTACCAGGCAGCTGTTATCTTGTGTTAGGGAGCTGCTATCTGGTTACCTTCCCATTGTGCTGTTGTTTGGCTGCTGGGGGTGGGGAAAGGGAGGGGTGATATCACTTCAACTTGCAGTACAGCAGTAAAGAGTGATTGAAGTCTATCAGAGCACAAGTCACATGACTTGGGGCAGTTGGGAAATTGACAATATGTCTAGCCCCATGTCAGATTTCAAAATTGAATATAAAAAAATCTGTTTGCTCTTTTGAGAAATGGATTTCAGTGCATAATTCTGCTGGAGCAGCACTATTAACTGATTCATTTTGAAAATAGTTTTTTTCCCATAACAGTATCCCTTTAATGAGAATTCTCCATGAGACCATTAAATAACTGATACCCCCCCGCATATGTGTGCCAATAACACATAATAACAGATAGATAACAGGTAATTTCCTTCAATTGCTGCAAGACATGCATACAAATACTTGTGCCAACAGTTTATCATACCTGCACCCTTGCCATACTTGGCGCTGTGCGTCCAGCCAGTTGCTGCCGTAAACCCTAGATGGCGGCACAATACATGGGCATTCTCCATTGTAAAGTCATCGTCACAGATAGTGCCCCACTCCTTATTGTAAAACACCTCAATGCGCCCTTCATTATGCTTGCGAGGATATCCTGCTAGACGGAACTTCAAGCCTGAGTTTGGCTGTGGGGCACTGGTGCTGACAGGGCTCTCCTGTGCCTGGATGGGGAGTAGTACCCATAGGATGCAGAGCACACACACACTGGTTGCCTTTCCTGACATGCTGACTAAACCTGCAGCGAGAGAGAGAGGGGGAAATAATGGAGAAGAGAACACGTATAAAAGAACCAAAGTCAGGGTGGGAGATGTCTCTCTGTGACGAGTTGGCTTCCTTGTTCCACCAGAGAGAGGAGATCAGTGACAACTTAGTCCCTAGCTATATTTCCCAAAAGGCCAATATACAGGCCTGTACTGCTATATAAAGAGATCTCAGTTACCCACAGCAGTTGCAAGCTCTAACGTTGTTAATGGATAATATATTGGGGTGCAGGTGGGGACAGGTACATATTGGGCAAAAAATGAAGGTGAGATGAGCTGTTATGTCTGAAAACTGGTGACAGTTCCACAGGGAGCGAGGTTTGGAAGCCTCACTAGTTCATGAAACTCTATTTATTCTTATATATCTACCAAGGGTTACTTGTTCTCTTCCCTCCAACCTCAATATTAATTGCTTTGTTCAGTCCCTTTAATGATGAATGCAAGAAACTGGCAATATAATTGCAATATAATTGATAAGAAAGGCACCAAAGGCATGGTGTCTGCAATTAACATTCTGTGAGATTGAGCAGTAAGGTTTATACACACAGCAAGTTGTAGCAGGTCCTATTACTGTCCCAATAGTGCTCCGTACAGGCACCCAATAAATCAATATGAATTCAAATTGTGGAACAGAAGGACAAAGTCGCAAGTGCAAATTTAATGGTCCACACATTCTGTGAGATTGGTTTTGCTGGGTTGTTGGGCCAGTTCTGCTGGATTCTCACTGCTTAAAGCAAGTGACTGTATTGGCGCTGACAAATAAGCGATGCATCAGCGTAAGTTCCGTGATGTTGCCAGCAGCTGCACAACAGAACACCATGTTCCCAGAGGGTAGGACGTGCATTTGCAAGAAATTCCATGAATTACTTATTATCCCACCATACATTGCTTCTAGAGCAGAGATCCCATGAAGACATCTGGCCTTTCATGAGACAAACAAAGAACTAAAGATAGAGCCGAAGATCATTGACTCTCCCACCAACAATTCCACACTGTCTAGATTTAGCAGGTAAAATGGCCCACCCCGACAGTCACAGGGTCTGCTGACAGGTAGCCACTGGTTGAAGATGAGACTATTAGAAAGGCACTGGCTCACTGTATACAAGGCAATGACAGGGTTTCAATTTGGGAATAATGTAGTGGTGCCAGCAAATTATAGGCCCATCATGGAATAGCAATGACTATCTTCCCTTTTTTGCCTCCCAGTCCTGGGGCAGGAAAGGCAATATCTGGGCCACATTGGGGTTTGCTGCACTTGTCATGCTCAGGGGCTGGAGGCAACTATTTAGTTGTATAGGGCCCCAGAATTTCTGATGGCAGCCCTGGGTTCTCAAACAACGACAACTTACTAGCCCCAGCTCCAAAGTCTTATCCTTCAATCAGTATTAGGATATGTTTTCCCTAATGCTCAAGCTTACACTCAATACCACAACCAGAACTGGTCCTAACTTAAGAAAGACCAATTCAAGAATCCCATCTTCTCCCAGTGAGTACTATGGCTAAACCTGCACATTCCCAACTCACTCTGTTCTAGCATTTACATGTTTGTCAACAAGCACACTAGATGCCTTTCAGCTCATCAGGGTGGGTGATCAAACTCCAATTCACCATTGACTACTAGCATTGGGACCAGCCTCAAAATCCCATCCTCCAGTGAGCACAATAACTTACTCTCCCTTCAGAGAGATCAACCCCAAACTCATATCACTCACTAAGATGCACTCCTCCAACAGAAAGACCAACCACAGTCTCCCAACTACTACCCCAGTGACCAGCTCCAAAATGTCATACTCCACTGGTAACTAAGTCTGACTCTACCTAGGACCCAATCTTATAAAACTGGTAGAGTGCATGGAACTAGTAACTAGACAACTGGCTAGGTACAGGGATTAGTATCTGAAGAGTACTTGTAGAGTGCAACAAGGATACTGGTTTGGGAGCAGGAACTAGTAGCTATGATAAAGTGAGTGAGTGCAGGATTTAGTGATGCTCCTGCCATATCACATGGTGCAATACCATTGCATTGGTGGGACACAAGGATGCATCATTTCATGTAAGGGTTTATTTCATTTCAAGAGGAGGACTCTTTTTTGGGGTGTATATTTGGGGTACAGATTATGGATTTAGGTAGGTCCTACAGGAACAGAAGTTCTGACTCTCGGACAGCTGGCCCAATGTGGCCTTTGTATAGCAACAGGGTGTAATAGACAGAAGGAACATTATTCAGTGGGAAGGGAATGGCACCAGGAAAGGGGGAAGGGAATTCAATTTCCTGAATATCCCAACAGAAACTGCAGAGAGCAGCTCACATATTCCATGACCTACATTCCATCCAGAGATTGACTTCCAAAACCACAAAATCTTGGAGTGAGAGTAACCTCTTCAGTACCAGCATCTCCGTCATCTGCCTGTGCAGTCCTCAAGAGGCTCAGACCCCTCAATTATTCACAGCATACATACTGGCAAATAAACCCCCCCCTTCCTACATACACTGACACCACCACCACCACCTAATTATTGATACTGATATATATATATATATATATATATATATATATATATATATATATATATGATACATCAGTATCAGGCTCTAGTAGATAGACCTTTTGAACCTGTGTAATAATTAGACTGCACCTTTCCTCTCCCTTTATCATCCAGATTTTAAGAGATAGAATGTTCCTCTCCATATAACACCACAACTTTAGTGAATGGACCTTTGCTCCTTGTGTAACACCCAGAAACCAAGGCATGGACTTTTCCACACCCGAACTTTAGGAAATGTATCTTTTGTCACTGTGTTGCACTCAGACTGGACTGTCCCTCTGCTACAAACCCAGGAGATGTAACACCCCCTGCTCTTATAACATCTAGACTAAGCTGGACCTTTGGTCTGTGTGTAAGAGCCCGACAGTACCTCCACTCTCTTGAGAATACAGAGGGATCCTTTAGTACAAATACAGGAGCTGGTGTGGGAAGGCTGAACGAACAATACAGGAACATCTGAGATCATTTAGAATTGAAGCTGGAATCAGATTTTGTGTTGATCTAAGAATTTAGGCAACCAGATGTTATGTATTACAGATCTGCTGTGTGAGCCAGATGGAGTGAAAGCCTCCCAGCCAACCCTGCTCATAGTTGTGCAGTTTCTGCACCCTCCCCCAATGTCGGTTCTCATTCCATGACTCCCACCATGTGTTGCACTCTCTATGCTCCCATCTGCAGGATCTTCAGGCCTCTTACTGATCTTTTAGTCACATATTTGTTCTTTTAAGCACATAGGTTATTCAGACAGAACTTACCTCCAACAACAATGCCAGAACCACATCAGCAATTTACTTTTCACCCATTTACTTACTTTTGTGAAGCCCTGTACCCTCCTCTCTGCATTCTCTAAAATGCTGGTGCTAAATGCAAGGACAAGACTACAAAGTGACTGAAAGATCTTGCAAGATGATCATTTGTCAATGACAAACAGAGTGAATCTGGGAGTGACCTGGGACATGGCAGTGGGAATGTCATATCTGGGACCTATGGACATGATTGTAGGAGAGTCTGATCTGGGACCTATGGACATGATTGTAGGATAATCAGATCTGGGACCTATGGACATGACTGTAGGAGAATCAGATCTGGGACATTTGGACATGACTGTAGGAGAATCAGAACTAGGACCTATGGATGTGACTGTAGGAGAATCAGATGTGGGACATATGGACATGACTGTAAGAGAATCAGATCTGGGACATATGGACATGACTGTAGGAGATTTAGAACTGGGACCTATGGACATGACTGTAGGAGAATCTGAACTGAGACCTATGGACATGACTGTAGGAGTATCAGATCTGGGGATATGAAATTTGGGGACGTGACTGTGGGAGAATCAGATCTGGGAGCTGGGGACATGACTGTTGGAGTACCAGATCTGGGACCTGAGGAAATGACTATAGGGTTCTAAGATCTAGATCCTATGGACATGACTATGGGAGTATCAGAGGTAGAGCTTAGGGACATGAATGTAGGAGTATCAGATCTGGGACCTGGGAATGTGACTCTTAGGGAAAATTAGATATGAGATCTTAGACATGACTGTAGGAGAATCAGATCTAAAACCTTGGGACATAACTGTAAGAGTATCAGATCTGGAGCATATGGACATGACTGTGGGAGTATAAGGTCTGGGACCTATGGACATGACTGTAGGAGAATCAGACCTGCGACCTATGGACATGATTGTAGGAGAATCAGATCTGGGACATATGGACATGACTGTAGGAGAATCAGATCTGGGACATATGGACATGACTGTGGGAGAATCAGATCTGGAACCTATTGACATGACTGTAGGAGAATCAGATCTGGGACCTATGGACATGACTGTAGGAGAATCTGAACTGAGACCTATGGACATGACTGTAGGAGTATCAGATCTGGGGATATGCAATTTGGGGACGTGACTGTGGGAGAATCAGATCTGGGAGCTGGGGACATGACTGTTGGAGAACCAGATCTGGGACCTGAGGAAATGACTATAGGGTTCTAAGATCTAGATCCTATGGACATGACTATGGGAGTATCAGAGGTAGAGCTTAGGGACATGAATGTAGGAGTATCAGATCTGGGACCTGGGAATGTGACTCTTAGGGAAAATTAGATATGAGATCTTAGACATGACTGTAGGAGAATGAGATCTAAAACCTTGGGACATAACTGTAAGAGTATCAGATCTGGAGCATATGGACATGACTATGGGAGTATAAGGTCTGGGACCTATGGACATGATTGTAGGAGAATCAGACCTGCGACCTATGGACATGATTGTAGGAGAATCAGATCTGGGACATATGGACATGACTGTAGGAGAATCAGATCTGGGACATATGGACATGACTGTAGGAGAATCAGATCTGGAACCTATTGACATGACTGTAGGAGAATCAGATCTGGGACCTATGGACATGACTGTAGGAGAATCTAAACTGAGACCTATGGACATGACTGTAGGAGTATCAGATCTGGGGATATGAAATTTGGGGACGTGACTGTGGGAGAATCAGATCTGGGAGCTGGGGACATGACTGTTGGAGTACCAGATCTGGGACCTGAGGAAATGACTATAGGGTTCTAAGATCTAGATCCTATGGACATGACTATGGGAGTATCAGAGGTAGAGCTTAGGGACATGAATGTAGGATTATCAGATCTGGGACCTGGGAATGTGACTCTTAGGGAAAATTAGATATGAGATCTTAGACATGACTGTAGGAGAATCAGATCTAAAACCTTGGGACATAACTGTAAGAGTATCAGATCTGGAGCATATGGACATGACTGTGGGAGTATAAGGTCTGGGACCTATGGACATGATTGTAGGAGAATCAGACCTGCGACCTATGGACATGATTGTAGGAGAATCAGATCTGGGACATATGGACATGACTGTAGGAGAATCAGATCTGGGACATATGGACATGACTGTAGGAGAATCAGATCTGGAACCTATTGACATGACTGTAGGAGAATCAGATCTGGGACCTATGGACATGACTGTAGGAGAATCAGTTCTGGAACCTATGGACATGACTGTAGGAGAATCAGATCTGGGACCTATGGACAAGACTGTAGGAGAATCATATTTGGGACCTATGGACAAGACTGTAGGAAAATCAGATCCGGGACCTATGGACATGACTGTAGGAGAATCAGATGTGGGACCTATGGACAAGACTGTAGGAGAATCAGATCTGGGACCTATGGACATGACTGTAGGAGAATCAGATGTGGGACCTATGGACAAGACTGTAGGAGAATCAGATCTGGGACTTATGGACAAGACTGTAGGAGAAACAGATCTGGGACCTATGGACATGACTGTAGGAAAATCAGATCTGTGACCTGGGAACATGACTGTGAGGGCATATTGTATCTCTTACCTGGAAGTACCTGTGGGGGGCGTATCTGTGCTTGCACTTGGAGACATGAAAATCTCAGGGTATCTGTATGTATCTTCATTGATATCCACACACACTCAATGCAAAGAAACAATTGAGACACAAGGGGAGACTAAAGCTTTAGTGTAATAGGAAGAGTCTGCACCAACATTCTCACTTACAGCACAGTTCTAATGTTTGACTAAAGGTTTTCCCACATTCCAGAAAGTGCAGTCTGTGACCCTCTCTTCTTCTCTCCCTTTGTGCCTAATGTCACCCTCAATGGACGATCTTGTACCATCTGGAGCTGCAAGCACTTTGCCTCCTGCAGGTTATGAACTAAAACTTCCAGCATGGGCTAGTGAAAATTGTTTCATGCACCCTTCAACCACCCTGTGCAACTGCCCTCTGCTGCAACTCCCTTATGCTGTAACCACTCTCTGCTGTAACTCCCCTCTGCTGCAACTACCCTATGCTGTATGTACCCTCTGCTGCAACTGTCCTCTGCTGCAACTGTCCTCTGCTGCAACTCCCTTATGCTGTAACCACTCTCTGCTGTATCTACCCTCTGCTGCAACTCCCTTATGCTGTAACTACCCTCTGCTGTAACTCCCCTCTGCTGTAACTCCCCTCTGTTGCAACTGCCCTCTGCTGTAACTCCCCTCTGCTGTAACTCCCCTCTGTTGCAACTGCCCTCTGCTGCAACTCCCCTCTGCTGTAATCCCCTCTGTTGCAACTGCCCTCTGCTGCAACTCCCCTCTGCTGTAATCCCCTCTGCTGCAACTGCCCTCTGCTGCAACTCCCCTCTGCTGTAATCCCCTCTGCTGCAACTGCCCTCTGCTGCAACTCCCCTCTGCTGTAATCCCCTCTGCTGCAACTCCCTTAAAATGTAACTCTCCTCTTCTGTAATCCCCTCTGATGTAACTGCCCTATGCTTTAATACCCTCATCTGTAACTGCTTTCTGTTGTAATCCCCTCTGCTGTAACTGCCCTATGCTTTAATACCCTCATCTGTAACTGCTTTCTGTTGTAATCCCCTCTGCTGTAACTGTCCTCTGCTGTAATCCCCTCTGCTGCAACTGCCCTCTGCTGCAACTCCCCTCTGCTGTAATCCCCTCTGCTGCAACTCCCCTATGCTGTAATCCCCTCTGCTGCAACTGCCCTCTGCTGCAACTCCCTTAAAATGTAACTCTCCTCTTCTGTAATCCCCTTTGCTGCAACTGCCCTGTGCACTACCCAACATTCAGCTAAAAGGCCACACTGAGTCTCATTCATTCTGGCACAGGTTACACAATAACTCTCTCTTACCGTTAGTTGATCCCTGGATTTTGTGGATTTCTTCTATCTTACACCTCACACTTTGCTTGTCTTGTCTCTGGGTGTCTCTTAGAATTCTGCAAAAGTCTCGGAGTCTCTGTGTCAGTTCCTATGTACTATGCATTCCCCCTCTGTCTCTCTGCTCTTAGAAAATGTCCCTCTGTCTCAGCGACACTCTCTCGGCTCACAGAATGTGTCTGTGTTCTCTCCTCACAGCATACTCTGTACCAGTCTCTCCCCCTCTGTCTCGCTGCTCTGTCCCACAGGATGCAATGCAAACAGGCAATACAGGGGATGGGGGTGGGAGTGTGTGCCGACTGCCACATACACACATGCACACACATACACACCTGACTAAACAGACACATTCACACACTTACACTCACAAACATTGCACAACACACTCATTCATTGACCCCACCCCAAGTATCCCAAATAAATAGCTTTAAAAGGTTTTGAATGTGAACATTTTCATGCCAAAGTCTTTAACTGTATATCATCGTCATTTTTTATACAGTGCCAGCAAGTTACCCAGCAATTACATTCATGCATAAGAAATGGGGGCTTTCAATAATTTAACAAACAAACATTACAGCATAAAAATAGGATCAGAGGGCTTACAATCTAAACTATCCCATGTCCATGAAACCCACAAGATATATAAGTTAAAAAAAATGTTTTATTGGCGTAACTTATTTAACATCACATTTCCACTAATGTTTTAGAATTATATTTAAATATTCATGGCAGCATTAAAGGTGAAAGAAGACCTAAAAATCACCTGGGGGTCGTCAAGTTATTAGACATTACCTAGAGATTCTAGTCACCAAGCTGCTACCATGGGTTTGCATTCCTCTTCTTTTAAAAATGTTCCTGGGTCCTACCTGCTACACAGAGTGGCACTGATTTCTTCAGTGAAACTCCCTGCAAAGTCATTATAAAAGCTCAGGAGTTCCTGAGAGGACTCTCTTCTGTGTTAGGGGAGTTCCACTGTCCATCTGCTGCAGAAAGTGGCACTGATATTCCTGGCCAGTCATCTGAGAAGACTTTCTTCTTTCTTAGGGTTGTTCCAGGGTCCAACTGCTGCAAAGACTGTCACGGATCTCCATGGACAGTCATTACAAAAGCACATGAGTTCCTGAGAGGACTCTCTTCTTTCTTAGGGGTGCTCCAGGGTCCATCTGCTGCAGAGACAGGCACTGAACACCCTGCTCAGTTATTATAAACTGAGTTCAGGAGTTACTGAGTGGACTTTTCTTAGGGGTGTTCAATTCCAAGTCCCTATCAGACGCCTGCCTAACCAGAAGCTAAAATGCGCCTGATGCGCGTTTCACCGCCAAGTTGTGGGCTTTGTCAAAGGCGTCTGATAGGGACTTAGAATTGATGACTGGGGTAATCGGATTGGGAGGGGACCTTTGAGGGTGAAGGGGTTGGATAATTGAACGATCCGTGGGTCTGATACTCTCTGGATACCTGTACCCAGGGTACACTTGAGTTCTGAACGAACCAAAACAAATTAAGGTCTCTGTCACCTTAAGCTTTCACTCGCTTAACTGTACACTACAAGGGAGGGATTCTGAAGTGGATGAAGGGGTTGGCTTGATGTGGGGCATCATATGGTGTACCTTATAGATGTACAGATTGATCAATGTGTTAAATAACAACTATTATTTGATCATTTCTGACCAACCATCACTTTTTAGTGATATAAGTGCATTTAGCACATTACCCCTCTAAACCTTTGTTATCTAGTCAATCAGCCTCCTATACCTAACCTTCATTTTAATGTTGCTATCTAGACCTTGCTTTTAATGATTTATTAAAAGATATGTTTTATTAATTACTTCACTTGAGTTTTGGAATTAACAGATGGGAAGGTGCAGCTAGATGGGTCAGCTCTTTTTTCTTTTTCTTATTGTAATTACCATTTGACCCTGCACACCATCCTCTGTGTTTGATGGACAGTGCTCCTCAACCACTAACTCTTTAATACTTCCATATTCATACAGTAGAACATTGACCTTTATGCTCTGGATTCCTGTGTCCTTATTTCATCACAGGATTGCAATAAAATTATCCAGAGCATATTAGTCTTGATGGTGCTAAAGCTAAAAATAATTCTCCTAAAAAAGGATCATGAGGCTAATAAAAAGACATACTAACATATTTTCATCTTAAAAGTGACAGTGTATCTTACTAAAAATCCCCATTCCTTGAGAAAAGGGTGACATATGTTACCATAAAAAGTGCAAAAATTCAATTATATGTATTTAAAGTGACAGTGCTAAAATTCAGTAACAAGATTCATCTAGTTAATTATACAATCATAAATTCACTGATAGGTTAGTCAGACATCAGCCTTATATATAGTGTCAGGGTAACATGGTAACAACATTTGCCCATGTCCCTCTTCTAGAAAGTGTCCGTGCAATACAGTGAGACTGTGTCAAGAATGGTGATATCCATTAACCATCTCTCCCATAGTTATACCAACCACTATCATAAACACCGACTAGGGGTGGTGATAGAGAACTGCTGCTGAAGCAACAGGAGCTGAGATGGATCTATAGACTTAACACCCTTTCTCCTAATGGCCTGAATGAGGACAGACAGTTGTCCCTTTTCTTTTGATTAATCTACAATGCTTTGACTTTAGCTTGAGTTGTTAATGGGTTTTAACTTATTGTGATGTTTTTAAATAATAAACTCAAGATAATTTATTTTAATACTATATGTTGTTCTTGCAGATTACATAGGATCCTGATGGTGACCTCACAAAACAATTCATGTGGATTTTAACTGTGTACGGCACTGGCACCTTAAATGAATTTCCTTTATGATAGTGGTTGGTATCACTATGGGAGAGATGGTTAATGGATATCACCATTCTTGACACTCTCACTATTTTGCACGGACACTTTCTAGAAGAGGGACATGGGCATATGTTGTTACCATGTTACCCTGACACTATATATAAGGCTGATGTCTGACTAACCTATCAGTGATTGCTTCTCGGCCTTTTGGCTAAGATAAAGTGTAGTACCTTTGGAACCACTTGGTCCTCTGGCTGGCAAGACCAAAGAGGAGTATCTGTTCTTATGATCCTATCTGAACAACTGAGAAACCATTGGTCCTCTGGACTAGGCTGACAAGCGGAAGCTTGATGAAAGCTGGGTCGCTGTGCTCCCATGAGGGAGGCCCCTGACTTGCATTTTGAGTCAGGGGAGATGCACATGCACCCATGCTTAATCATGCTTCACTTCCTGTGCTCTTACCATTAGGTGGGCGGGAAGTCTTTTCTTTTTCTGGCTGCCAACCAGAGCCTTGCAAAAAGCAACCAATGGTCTTGCACCGCCCACTCCAGTACCTTTTTTGTGTCTGGTTTGAGCACCCTGGATGGGGTCACGGTCTTTTGGCTGGACTCACAGGCCATGACATGCCCTGGGTTAAGCTTTGGCAGAACCCAGGGTAGATGGGACTCCCCCTAGCAAAGGGGGACCCACCCGTTCAAGCTGTTCACTGGCGGTAGCTGGGAACAGCTTGGGCAACAGAGCCATGCCTTCGGGTAGGACTCAGAAGGATGATTCAATAACATCAGTGAATTTATGATTATGTATGTATGTATGTATAACTTTATTTGTAAAGCGCTGTTAAGGAGCCGCAGCGATGTACATTGCATAAAAGTGCAATATATATAAAAGTATACATGGGGGAGACAAATCACATAATAAATATAAACAGAATCATAGGACAAAGAGCTTAAAGGACCAGTAACGTCAAATTTTTTTTTTTACAAAATTCGTTAGTATACATCGAAATATAAACACCAACACACTTTAAAATTTTAAATTGCAAAGCCTTTATTAAAAAATAACTTACTAAAACTCCACTTCCTGTCCTCTTCAGAAACGGCGATACGGCGACCATCCATCCTGCAGCAGTTGATTTCTTCTCCCTGGCTATCTCTCCAGTCACTTCTTGATGCAGCCGTCCTGGTCCTGGTGGTGATCATCTATGGGGCAGTTGTGGATGGCATGAAACCCGTGTGCGCTGGCCTTCTCTCTGCACACTCGGAGGGCTGCTGCTGCTGACTGAGCCCTGCTGCCCCTTGTCTCCGCTGAAGCCTGTGTGATGGAGGTCCCTGCTGGTGGTCTGCGACGGAGAGCGCTTGTTGTTGCTCCCACTGCTGGCCTGTCACTCCTGATCGCTACTCCTGCGCCATGGAGAGCCTGTCCCGCAGTACTGCTGCAGATTCCATTGCTGTACTTCTCCACCGATAACAGCTTCAGCTCAAGCGGCAGCGCCTGGGACAGCGCCACGCTGACAGGCTCTCCTGTCAGATCCATGGCGCTCTCCGCCGCCCCCCACACGCTGCAGACCCCCTGTCAGCAAGAACTAATGGAAAAATATAATCTGAACACGTTAATAAATTCCATTGCCGTACTTCTCCACCGATAACTTCAGTTCAAGTGGCGGCGCCTGGGACAGCGCCACGCTGACAGGCTCTCATTAGGGCAATACAGAACTCTTCATCGCTTTTATTTATTAACGTGCTGAAGTACGGCAATGGAATTTATTAACGTGTTCAGATTATATTTTTCCATTAGTTCTTGCTGACAGGGGGTCTGCAGCGTGTGGGGGGCGGCGGAGAGCGCCATGGATCTGACAGGAGAGCCTGTCAGCGTGGCGCTGTCCCAGGCACTGCCGCTTGAGCTGAAGCTGTTATCGGTGGAGAAGTACAGCAATGGAATCTGCAGCAGTACTGCGGGACAGGCTCTCCATGGCGCAGGAGTAGCGATCAGGAGTGACAGGCCGGGCAGTGGGAGCAACAACAAGCGCTCTCCGTCGCAGACCACCAGCAGGGACCTCCATCACACAGGCTTCAGCGGAGACAAGGGGCAGCAGGGCTCAGTCAGCAGCAGCACTCCGAGTGTGCAGGGAGAAGGCCAGCGCACACGGGTTTCGTGCCATCCACAACTGCCCCATAGATGATCACCACCAGGACCAGGACGGCTGCATCAAGAAGTGACTGGAGAGATAGCCAGGGAGAAGAAATCAACTGCTGCAGGATGGATGGTCGCCGTATCGCCGTTTCTGAAGAGGACAGGAAGTGGAGTTTTAGTAAGTTATTTTTTAATAAAGGCTTTGCAATTTAAAATTTTAAAGTGTGTTGGTGTTTATATTTCGATGTATACTAACGAATTTTGTAAAAAAAAAATTTGATGTTACTGGTCCTTTAAGTGCTATGTGGTAAGAGACATAGTGGGAAGGAGGTCCCTGCCCCATAGAGCTTACAGTCTAAGTGGATGGGAGGCTAACATATAGTTACAAATTGGAGATAAAAAAGTGCACAAGGTAAGGCATAGTCAGTAGGGACAGGACTAGGCTAATGTTCTAGTGCTCCAAAAGGTAGGCTCTTAGTTTATTCTTGAAGAGATTAAGAGAGGTTTCCTTACGGAGGAATTCAGGGCTGGAATTCTAGAGGTAAGGAACAGCAAGATAGAAGGGGTTGATACGAGAGGTGGCAGTGGATATGGATGGTGTGAAGAGAAGGGACTCTGAGAAGAGCCGAGAAGACGACCAGGAACTTATATTGAGACAAGAGAAGAAATGTAGTGAGGAGCAGAAGGGCTTTGAATGTTAGTAGAAGAGTTTTAGTGTATATGCTATCCTTTGCTTAACAGGCAGCGATGCTAAGGATTTTAGTTGGGGTTGAGCAGGTTTCCTTGAGATGGGAGTCAGGAAGACCAGTTAGGAGGTGATTGTAATAGTCTAAATGGGATAAGATAAGGGCATGGATTAGTGTTTTGGCTGTTGTTTGTGAAAGAAACAGGCGTATCTTGGCTATATTGCGGAGGAAGAAACGACAGGTTTTGGCAGTATTATTGATATGATTAGAGAAGGAGAGGGACTGGTCAAAGATGACCCCTAAGCAGCATGCTGAGTTAACTGGGTTAATAGTCATGGAATCAATAGTAATGGTGAAAGGAAGAGAAGGGCTTGGTTTGGGTGGAAAGACAATGAGCTCAGTTTTGCCCAAGTTGAGCTTGAGGTGGCGTTGGTTCATCCAGGAAGAGATAGCCACTAGGCAGTCTGCTATCTGGGTTTGAATGTCATAGGTTAGTAAGGGAGTGTCTAAATATATCTGAATGTCATCGGCATACAGGTGATATTTAAGGCCAAATGAATATATAAGGTCTCCTAAAGAGAGAGTGTACAAGGAGAACAACAGAGGACCAAATACAGAACCCTGAGGCACCCCACATTAACATGAACAGGAGGAGAGGATTTGTTTGCAAAAGTAACAGAGAAGGAGCAGTCAGAAAGCTAGGAAGAGAACTAGGATGCAGCTTGATCATTGATACCAATTGAATGGAGAACTTGCATTAGAACAGAATGGTTAAAGGAACAGTAACACCAAAAAATTTAAGTGTTTTAAAGTAATGAAAATATAATGTACTGTTGCCCTGCACTGCTAAAACTGATCTGTTTGCTTCAGAAACATTGCTATATAAACAAGCTGCTGTGGAGCAATGGCGGAAATTGAAAAAAGGCTATATGGCACAGGTTAACTAATGGATAAAAAATAACACCATTAGACAGACAGAGCTTATTTATTATCTGCTGTGTAACCTGAGCCTTTTCTCATTTGAATGGCTGCCCCATTGCCACACAGTAGCTTATTTATATAAACAATAGTAATGTTTCTGAAGCAAACACACCAGTTGTATCAGTGCAGGGCAACACTGTATTATATTTTAATTACTTTAAAATACTTTTATATTTTCACGTTACTGTTCCTTTAACAGTATCAAAAACAGAAGATAAAGTCCAGGAGAATGAGAATAGAGTAATGTCCTTTGGCCTTAGCAGTCTGGAGATCATTTGCAACTCTACATAAGGAGTCTCAGTGGAGTGAGCAGGTCGAAAGCCAGACTGCATAGGGTCAAGTAGATTATTGGTGTAGAGAAAGTTAGTAATATGGAAGATAAGACGTTCCAGACGTTTAGAGCGGTAAGAGAGAGACAGGTAGTTAGATAAACAGGATGGATCCAGTGTAGCCTTTTTCAGAATGGGCTTGACACAGGCCTGTTTGAATAATGAGGGGAAAAGTTGCAGAAGTTAGTGAGGAATTGAATATATGAGTACTGGAGTGAGGACAGGAGCACACTGTTTTAATAGAGGTGATGGGATAGGATCAAGTGAGCAAGTTGTTGAGAGGATAGGAGAAGTTTAGAGACTTCAGGCTCAGATATACGATCAAAAGAGTTGAAAATGGGAATAGAAGCTTTAGGGGGAATGAGAATATTAGTATCTAAGGGGTGGGAAAATTATTTGTGGATAGATTCAACTTTGCTTTCAAAGAAGTCAGCAAAGTCATGGGGGGGTATGTTCAGTTGCTAGTGAATCATTTGTAGAGGGATGAAGTAGCGAGTTGAATATTGATAACAGGCATCATGGGTTTGGATTTTGTTGTTATTTATGAGTGTATTGTAGTGCTGTTGTTTAGCCTGGGATAGGGCAGTACCAAGGCAGGTCATAAGAAATTTATAGTGGAGGAAGTCAGATTTTGTATGGGATTTCCTCCACATGCGCTCTGTCTCGTGTACAGGAGCAAAGAAATTGTGTCTGGTCATTAATCCAGGGACGGGGATTGTGGGCTCAACTGCATTGTGGCTGCAGAGGGGCATGAGTATTGATAGCAGCAGACAGAACCGAGTTGTAGGTATTTTCCTGAAACAAGCAGGCAGAGCATTTTTGGATACTATATTTCCTAGGTATTTACCAGTGAATCAGGATCAGAGGATGTAATGATGGAGGAGAAGCTAGAACTGAGAGAGTCAGATAAAGCAGTTATATCAACAGCATGGGTGTTGCGAACGAGAACCAGAGGGTTAGCAGAGGGGGGAGTGTGTGAGATAGATTATTGTATAATTAACTAGGTGGATCTTGTTGCTGAATTTAAGCACTGTCACTTTAAATACATATAATTGAATTTTTGCACAGTTAGTTGCACTTTTTATGGTAACATATGTCACCCTTTTCCCAAGGAATGGGGATTTTTAGTAAGATACACTGTCACTTTAAAGATGAAAATATGTTAGTATGTCCTTTTATTAGCCTCATGATCCTTTTTTAGGACAATTGTATACACTTCTTTGTATAAATGGCCATTATTGTTAATAGATGTTTTTCATTGTTGGCAAAGCCAGGTGATGTAATCTCCATACCGTGTTAAAAAGCACTTCTCCCAGTAGCAGAAGATATGATATATTCCTGCATCTTTTAATTTGGGCAGAGATTTAATGACTAAATCTTTCAATTTCTATTAGTGCAGAGTTTTGATGACTAAAACCCTTCTTTTTTCTATATAATGCGCCTCTTGTGGTTGCTATGATATGATGTACACTGATACTGTCATCAGTGTTTGCGTAGGTAGGGAGCTGCATAATTATGTTGGGCATTTACCCAGCATAATAACGCTGGCGTACGTGACGTCATGAATGCAGACGTGTGGGAAGTACGCGAAAACTGAGATTTTCGAGTCTAATTGAATGGGGTATTTATACTTTAGATAGCTTGGTGACACATGAGAATTCCCCTTGACAAAGGCTATAGTGCCAAAAGGTTGAGGTGTTCATCATTGGCAAGTGTATCTGCTCAAGTCAAGTCAAGTCAAGTAGTTATTTATTGCCTTTTGTACCAGGAGTACATAGGAATTTATTTTGCAGCACAGTGCAGTGAGGCACATATTGATTTTTACAATATATTGATATTTACAATATATGTGGGATACAGAGATACAGAGTATAAATACAGAGATACAGAGTATAAGATTAATAAATAGTAAACATAAAGTACAGGGAGTGCAAATTAGACCATTTAGTTCATTGGGACTAGATGATTGGTTGGGATAGGTGATTCCTGAAGGTTTCTTCTTTCTTATCCATGGACTTATTTGCAGTTAGTCTGACAGCTCTTGATAAGAAGCTATTAAATAGTCTTTTGATTCTGCCTTTTATGCTTTCAGGCCTCCTTTGCCTCAGTGAGTAGGTGGGCTTATGCCATATGAATATTTCATGACCTTGGTTACTCTGGTCCAGGGGTGCTCCACCAATGAGGTGAGTTGAGGCTGTCGCCTCAGGCGGCAGTGCCCCACTAGGTACCAGGGGCAGCAAAAATGCTGCTCCTGGTACTTTAAGAGTGAATTTCCGGGGAAGGGGGGCAGCAGCAACTGCTCCTGCCTCAGGTGGTGGAGGGGCCAGGATCGTCCCTGCTCTGGTCGCAGGTAATGGCTTTAATTTTGTTCTTGCATCTGGCTTTGTCTAGATCGGACAGTGATGGAAGTTTGGTGGAGATGATTCGTTCAGCAGTTTATACCACCCTCTGGAGAGAGGTTTTTTTCCTGCTGCATGATGCTACCATACCACACTGCTATGTTGCCAGTTAGAATGCTTTTGATCGTGGCTCTGTAGAAGGTGATTTGTGCAGACCTGTTGACTCAACACTTTTTCAGTTTTCTGAGGAGATGAAGATGTTGATGAGCTTTCCAGATTATGGCCTTGGTGTTATCAGTCCATTTTAAAGAATTTGCAATGTGTAGACCTAGAAATTAGATACTTTCAACCTGCTCTATTTTGATTTTTTTAATTTGTAAGGGTTCATGTTTATCTGGATGTTTTCTGAAATCTAAGATCATCTCTTTTGTTTTTGCTGTGTTTAGGACCAGGTCATGCTCTTTGCTATATTCAGTGATGTTGTACACTAGCAGTCTGTATCCAGTTTCATCATTGTCTTGGATGAGGCCAAGCACAGTCGTGTCATCTGCAAACGCATAGACTTTGCAGTTGTTTATGGAAGATGAGCAGTCAAAGGTGTAGAGGGAGAAAAGCTTGGGGCTGAGACAGCATGCTTGTGGTGTACCTGTGCTGGTTAGAATTGTGGTAGATGTTCAATTCCCAATCTTAACAAATTGAGGTCTGTTAGTGTGAAAATCAGAGATCCAGTTACAGAGGTGCTGAGGCAGAGTAAGTGTTGCCAGTTTTTTGATGAGTTTTTGAGGGTTTATGGTATTAAAAGCGCAACTGTAATCTAAGAACAGCATGCGTACGTAAGTGTTTTTCTAGGTGTAATAAAGCAAAGGGCAGTGCTAGGGCAACTGCATCTTCTGTGGATCTGTTTCAGCGATATGCAAATTGAAGTGGATCCAGAGAGTTGGGAATAATAGAGTTGATATAATTTAGAACCATTTTTTCAAGGCACTTCATAGCAACTGATGTTAATGCAATCGTTCTGTAGTCGTTTAGGCCTTCGATATTAGACTTCTTTGGTACCGGTATAATCATGGAGGTTTTGAAACAGTGGGGTATTAAAGCCTGTTTGAGGGAAGCATTGAAAATGTCAGTGTAGGTTTCAGCCAGGTGATTTGCACATATTTGAAGTACTTTAGGAGAGACTTCATCAGGACCAGCTACTTTTCGAGGATTGACCATTTTCAAGGATTTGAGAACATCTTGCTTGAAGACATGTATAATAGGGTCAGATTGTATTGAATGATGATCTGCCAGCAGGTTGGTGACTGTAGTGTCAGATTTGCCAGCTGAAGCTTTATTTTTGGTTTCAAAGCATGCATAGAAGTTGTTGAGGTTCTCCGTTAACTTGGTATCCATGTGTGTATAGCTACTTTTGTTGCCTTTATAGTTACTGATGTTTTGAAATGCTTGCCAAAGATGACGTGGGTTACCTGCAAAGTTCTTGTCTAGTTTGCTAGAGTATTCCTTTTTTGCTTTTTTGATGGCTTTTTCAAGTGCATACTGAGCAATCTTAAACTGGACAGGATCCTTAGATTTAAAAGCTGTGTGGCATTCTCTGAGTTTTTTCCATGCTTCATTGTTGAACCTTGGTTTTTGGTTAGGGTAGACTATAATATCTGTACAGGGAATGCAGATGGAAGTACACCAGTTGATGTAGCAACTGACTGTATCAGCATATTGGTGTATGTGGTCAGCTGTGTCTTAAACAAAGACCAATTTGTGGACTCAAGGCAATCTTGAAGCTGATCAATAGCACTGCTGGTCTACTTCTGGACAGTTCTAGCTTGGTGTGGTGATGACTTCAGGTGCCTCTCATAGATTGAAGCAGGCACTGAAGAGTGGGAAGGTGGGTAGCATCCGGATAAACATCAAAAGCGGTGGAGCCAGCTAATAGGTTAAAATCGATTATCTTTAATTACATCTTTAAAACAAACAGTACAGGCAGGCAGTGTGAGTATAGCTTAAGAGTAGAGTAAGCTACACTCACCCTGCCTGCCTGTACTGTTTGTTTTAAAGATGTAATTAAAGATAATCGATTTTAACCTATTAGCTGGCTCCACCGCTTTTGATGTTTATCCGGATGCTACCCACCTTCCCACTCTTCAGTGCCTGCTTTGATTGTTGTATTGCCGTACCGGACTGGCACGGAGGGCTGCATCAGGAACCGGAAGTTAAAACATTCCTTTTTCGGCTAGCGGTGATTTCATCTCTGCCTCTCATAGATTGGGCTCAGTAGTATTCCACAGTGATCAGATCTGCCCAGGTTTGGTTTAAGAGTGGCCTTATATGCTTTCTCCAAGTTGGTATAGCATTGATCAAGTGTTTTGTCGCCCCTTAGTGGGTAGCAGAATGTTCTGGATGTTTGGAAGGCATTTTTTGAGGTGCAATTGTTGAAATCACCAACTACTATGTAAGCAGCATTCGGGTATATGATTTGTAGGTTTGTGACCAGTTCATGAAGCTCATGCAGTGCTTCTTTCTCCTTAACTGATGGTGGTATATAAACAGCAACAATGAAGATCAATTGCAGCTCTCTTGGCAAGTAAAATGGTTGGCATTTTACTGCAAGAAATTCAATGTGTGGGGTGTACATAACTTTCAAAATGCTAACATCTAAACACCATGCATGTTTAATGAATATTGCGTTTCCAGTTCCACGTGATTTGCCACATAACTTGACATCACAATCTTGTCTGAAGACAGAGTAACTGGGTGGCGTAACAGCCTCATTGGGAATCAATGGAGTGAGCCATGTCTCACAAAACCCTCCCTGTGGTTTGTCCCTTTTTGCCTTGATCTTGTAACTTGGTGGTATGTATATATTTGTGCTAATACTGTTGTGCATAATATACCAGTTTGTTTGATGTATATTTGTTTGCTATACACTATATAAAAGAGAATTTTTAAAATACCACCTTTGTTTACCAAGTATTATTTTCTTTATTGAGTGTGCATATGGTTTTGGTTAACTGATTGTGGGGATATTGTGGGGTTATCCCGGGGTTATCTGCACCTCATATTTCTCAAAAAATAGCCTTTTTTCCCTTTCTAATACTGGGAGTGCCCTCCATGAAGTTATATCAGTTATTATAAAAGCTCAGGAATTCCCGAGAGGACTCTTCTTACTTAGGGGAGTTCCAGTGTCCATCTGCTGCAGAAAGTGGCGCTGAACTCCCTGGACAGTCATTATAAAAGTTCAGGAGTTCCTGAGTGGACTCTTCTTTCTTAGGGGTGTTCCAGGGACTACTGTAGAGACTGGCACTGTTTTCTTTAGCAGAATTCCCTGGGCAATCATTATAAAAGCTCAGGAATTCCTGAGAGAACTCTTCTTAGGGGAGTTCCAGTGTCCATCTGCGGCAGTGAGTCACACTGATTTCCCATGACTGTCATTACAGGAGTTCCTGAGCTCTCTTCTTCACCTGTACCCCCTCCCCTGTCACTCATCCACCTGTGCCCCCTTCCCCCTGTCACTTACCCACCTGTGCCCCCTCTCCTGTCACTCACCCACCTGTGCCTCCTCCCACTGTAACTCACCCACCAGTGCCCCTCACCCTGTCACTCACCCAACTGTACCCTCCCCCTGTCACTTTCATTTTCTCCCAGATTTCCATTCTCTTCATCTCTCTTTCCCTCCAAGATTCCCATTCTCTCCATCTCTTTTCCCAGATTCCCATTCTCTCAATCTCTTTTTCCCTCCCAGATTCTTATGCTCTTAGGGGCAAATTTACTAAAGGGCGAAGTGGCTAACACTAGCGAAAATTCGCCAGTGTGATGTCATTTTGCCGATTTACTAATGGGTACTGCCATAAATTCGCTAGCGAAGTTGACCTACTCTAGTGCTACTTCGCACCCTTACGCCAGGCACAGTTGCGCTATGGTGAAGGGACATAACTATGCTAATTCAATAACTTGCAGATTTTCATGAACGTTACCTGTTGCGCCAGACTTTACTGCGCCACCTCAGACCAGGCGAAGTGCAATAGAGTAGATAGGGATGGTTAAAAAAAAGTTAACATAAAAACGCTGCTGTCTTTTACTTTTAATAGGGTGATGGACTGAAAAAGTTCGAAATAGTTTTTTAGGGTACCCTCCTTCCCCCTACATTTGATAACATATGGCACCTAAACTATACTTTTCCCATTCCAGATACCCATTCTCTCCATCTTTCTCTCCCAGATTTTCATTCTCGTCATCTCATTCCTTCCCAGATACCCATTCTCTCAATCTCTCTTTTCCTCCCAGATTCCAATTCTGTCAATCTCTCTTTCTCCCAGATTCCGATTTTCTCAGTCTCTCACAGATTCCCATTCTCTTCATCCTCTTTCCCTCCAAAATTTTGATTCTCTCCATCATGCTTTCCCTTTCAGATTCCCATTCTCTCCAGCTCTCTCGCCTAGATTGCCATTCTCTCCATCTCTTTTCCTTTCCAGATTCACATTCTCTCCATCTCTCTTTCCCTCCAAGATTCTCATTCTCTTCATCTCTTTTCCCCTTCCAGAGTTCCATTCTCTCCAGCTCTTTTTCCCTGTTTGATTCCCATTACCTCCATCTCTCTTTCCCTCCCTGATTACCATTCTCTCCCTCTCTCCATCCCTCCCAGATTCCCATTCTCTCCATCCCTCCCAGATTCCCATTGTCTCCATCTCTCACAGATTCACATTTTCTCCATCCTGGCCATCCCTGGTCAGCATTAACACTCGGGTAGCCCTAATCTTTAAATTCCCCTCCTCCCCTAGCTTCGTGAAGAGTTTTCCCATATTTGTAGGAGGTTTTTTTCTTTGTGGCTCACCCAGTCATTGTGGCTGGATTCCGGCTCTCTCTGCCCGACGCTCAACCAGTGTGGTTGCCATAGCGCTTCCTCAGGTTGGGGTCCCTCGTAGCGGCTGGGGATTGGTGTCAGCATTGCGGAGTAGCGCTTGTCGCGATCCGATGACGTCATCCACTGTGTCTTCAGCTCGCATCTTTTAAAAGATACTGGCAGTTAGTTCCTGTGCCCTGGCAGCAAACATTTTGCTGTGGTGGTAAAGTTGAGCTGGTTGCCGAGAATTGTGCCGCACTTGAGGTGTATGGTGAGTCGCATTCAGGTAAGTCTTCCTGCGAAACGAGCCCTAAGTATTTACCCTTGGCTTTGTGTTTTCAGATGGATGAGACATCTAGCAAGCAGAAGCCTGCTGTGGAATTGGATGCTGAAATGATTGTTGCATGCAGCGCTTGTAACAAACCTGCTGCCAAGGGAAAGAGATTATGCAGGCTATGCATTGTAGAACAGCTAGATGGTGATCTGGAGCAGTCTTCCCCATGCAGGAAGAGGAGTAGAGCTCAGTCTCAGGAGACTCATTCTCTTTCAGCTAAGTCTGATGTTACTTCGGGGGAGCCTTCCTCTGTGGATATGCTGACCTGGATTTCTCAGGCGTTTGCACAAGGTATTAAGGAGGCTTCTGTGCAACAGTCTTCTGTGGCCCCAAAAGATAAGCAAATAGAAGTAGATGAGGAATCAGAGGTAGATGTTTCAGACAAAGAAAGTGACTCAGTTTTTGATATGAAGCTGATTCCAGCATTAATTACGGCTGTCAAGCAGACGTTAGTTATTCAGGATGAGGAACAGCCATCTACGTCTATGTTTATTCCTAGGAAGAGGAAACAGGTATTTCCGATGCATAAGGAAGTGCAAGAATTGTTGTCTGCAGAATGGCAGAGAGGCTCTAGGAAGGTGCCAGTTGAACCCAGGCTGGAGAAAATGTATCCTTTTCCAGTAGAATGTACAGAGATTTGGGATACACCACCAACTGTTGACGCTCCAGTGGCACATTTATCGAAGAAAACAGCACTTCCAATAGACGATCTATCTGCACTCAAGCATCCTATGGAAAAGAGAATGGAGACGGAGTTGAAGAAAACTTATATGGTTGCTGGAGCCATGTGTAGGCCTGCAGTGGCTTTAATTTCAGGCCATGGCTTTATGGTCGGACGAGGTTGCCTAGGGCTTCGATGGAGGGACAGCGAACGAGCAGTCCATGCAGTTTATAAATGACATCAAGATGGCCTGTAAATTTTTGTTTGGAAGCTTCGGTAGACCTGGCGAAATTAGCTGCATGAAGTATGGCTTTTTCTATAACTGCTCGGCGTGCTTTGTGGTTGAAGGCATGGTTTGCGGACACTACGTCACAGAATGTCCTTTGTAAGTTTCCTTTTGAGGGGAAGATGTTATTTGGGAAAGCACTGGATGAAATTATAGTTAAACCTTCTGGGGGGAAGAGCACCTTTCTACCCCAAACACCTAAATGTTTTAAAAATGTTCAGAGGCATCAGGATAGATTCCCATTTTGACGCAGAGAAGAATCGAAGGCTTATAAGCCGGGAAGAGAATTTTTTCGAACAGCTTCTTGGAAGACAGGCCAATGAAGTTTTTTCAGAGGTAAGGCCAGGGAGGCTAGATCTCCAAAGGGCCAACCGAAGCAGCAATGAGAAGACGCCTGTCCAGATTCCTGTAGGAGCAAGGTTGTTGCAATTTGCGGGAGTCTGGGCAGAAGAAACGGAAGATGTATGGGTGACTTCAGTAGTCAAAGGGGGGTACAAGATAGAGTTTTCTTGTACTCCAATTCAAGATTTATTTGTTGAAACAAAGGCACCGATAGAGGAGCGAAAGAGGATTATTTGCTCGATTATATCGAAAAATTAACTTTGAAGAAGGCAGTGATGCAGGTACCAGAAGTGGAGAGAGGAAGGGGATTTTACACGCCCCTCTTCCTAGTCCGCAAGGCTTCGGGCGAGATGAGGCCCATCTTGGATCTCAAAAGACTGAATCAATTTATACAGTCTCAACATTTCAAGATGGAGTCACTACAGACAGTGAAAGCAGCAGTAAACCCAGGAGATTGGCTAATTTCTATAGACCTAAGGGACGCTTATTTACATGTTCCAATGGCAAACATTCATCAGCACTTCCTCAGGTTTTGTTTCCAGAATTAACATCTGCAATTCAGATGTCTTCCATTTGGGCTATCCACCTCACCCAGGACATTTACAAAGGTTTTGATAGTGGTGATAGCAAGTTTAAGAAGAACAGGGATAGAGATATACCACTATCTCGACGATCTACTTTTAGTAGCAAGAGATCCAGAGACATTGGTCAATCATCGAGAATTAGTGATGAAGGAGCTACAGAGATTCGGATGGATTCTCAATCTAGAGAAAAGTCAGTTAGAACCGACTCAGACGTTGGTCTATTTTGGAACATTGATAGATACTTGTTTAGGTCTGATATCTCTTCCAAAAGAGAAGATTCTCAAGATTACTGGCCAGACAGTTTATGAAGTTCCTGAGTTCTCTGACGTCTACGATTGCCATGGTTAAGTGGGCAAGATGGAACATGAGAATCATACAGTATCTATTTCTTTCTCAGTGGGACAGGGTGAAGGAGGACTGGGGACAGCCCATTCACCTGTGCAGGGAGGGGAAGGAGCAGATGTTATGGCGGATGACACCAGCAAATCTCCGGAGAGGAATCTCTCTTCAAGAAGAGCGGCAGCTGGATATTTTTACAGATGCTTCAGGTCCAGGATGGGGAGCCCATATTCAGGATGTTTTCATCCAGGGTGCTTGGGGCCAAGACTTGTCACATGTCCAGTCGAACCTGTTAGAACTCAGGGCTGTGGTTCAAGCTCTTCAAGGTTTTAACCTTTAATCTGGGGAGAAGAGGTCTGTATAAGATCGGACAACGTGGTGGCAGTGTCCTATATAAAGAACCAAGGAGGTTCAGGAAGTCTGGCAATGATGAAGGAAGTGGAGCCAATAATGCTCTTTGCACAGAAGTTCTTGACAGGAGTGACAGCAGTGCATATTCCAGGGGTTCTGAATCAGCAGGCCGACTTCCTCAGCTGTCACAGATTAGATCAAGGGGAGTGGAGTTTGAACAAACAAGTGTTCAGACTAATAACAAGAAGATGGGGGATGCCAGTGGTGGATCTCATGGCGGCCTGAACAACTGCAAGGTAACAAAGTTTTATTCCAGGTCTCCCCATGTCCAGGCATTAGCAGTAGATGCTTTGGCACAGGACTGGAACGGTCTCTGGGCGTATGTTTTTCCACCACTCCCCATGATATTCAAAGTCCTGAGAAAGATTCTTTCATCCAGGATGGAGGTAATAGCTATTCTTCCAGACTAGCCTCAGAGGCCTTGGTATTCACTGTTGAAAAGGTTGACGGTGGAGTCCATTCTTTCATCCAGAGCCAAGACAGTCAAGACTGGCAGCATGGAGACTCAGTTCTGCAGGTTGAGACATCAAGGATGTTCAGAGGCAGTCATTCCAACACTGTCGAAGTCTAGGAAAGAAAGCACGTCCAAAAGATATGATAAGATTTGCGACTGCTTTTGCGCATGGGCATCATCCAGAGGAATCAATCCCCAAGTGCTGGAAGTGATGCAGATTTTGGAGCTCCTGCAGTCAGGATTGGAAAGAGGCTTGAGTGCCAGCACTTTAAGGGTGCATGTATCAGCATTGTTAGCGATATTAGGCAGAAGTTTTTCGGCAGAGCCGTTAGTCATACAATTTCTTAAAGCAGCGGTGAGAATTAAGCCTCCAGTGAGGAGACTTGCTGCTCCGTGGGAGTTACCACTTGTATTACAGGTCATTTCAGAATCACCTTTCTGGCCTGTGGAGAAGATCTCTTTGTGGAATTTGACTTTAAAAGCTCTATTCTTAGTGGCTAGTGGTTGTAGAATGTCAGAGATTCAGGCTCTATCAGCTTGACCTCCACATACAACTTTTAATGAGCAAGGTGTCACACTCAGACCAGTTTTGGAATTTTTGCCGAAGGTTGTCTCAAGTTTTCACATTAACGAGCCTATCATCATCATCATCATCATGATCATCATCATTCATTTATATAGCGCTGTCAAGATACGCAGTGCTTTACTGCAGTTATAGCAAACAGGGAATAAATGGTGGATAACAGACAAGGATTACAGAGTACAATAGGGTTTACAAACTAAAAGGTTAGGGTACAATTGAGACATTAGGATTGTATAAACAATTTGTCATTTTTGATACAGCAATGATTAATTAAGGTAGATCGAATAGGCCTCTTTAAACAGATGGGTCTTTAAGGAGCGCTTGAAAGTTTGGAAGGAAGGAGAAAGTCTGACAGCTTGTGGCAGAGAGTTCCAGAGAAAAGCAGAAGCCTGAGAGAAGTCTTGTAGGTGAGAATGGGCAGAAGTGACCAGAGGAGAAGTGAGGCGAAGATCAGAAGCAGAGCGTAGGTTTCATGAAGGAGTGTATTTGGAGATTAGAGATGAAATATAGGGAGGGGTTTCATTATTAAGGGCCTTGAATGTGAGTGTAAGTAATTTGAATTTGATTCTAGAAGAGATTGGGAGCCAGTGAAGGGACATACATATGGGAGCAGCTGATGTTGAGTGGCTAGCTAGATGAATGAGTCTAGCGGCCACGTTTAGAACAGATTGGAGTTGTGAAAGGTGACTTGTTGGAATACCTGTGAGGAGTAAGTTGCAGTAATCAAGGCGGGAGATGATGAGAGACTGAATCAGTGTTTTAGTTGATTCTGAACTGAGATATGGTCGTATTCGAGCAATGTTGCACAGTTGAATACGGCAAGATTTTGCAAGTGTTTGAATGTGTGGTGAAAAAGACAGATGAGAGTCTAAGATGACTCCTAGGCAGCGTGCCTGTGTGGTGGAATGAAAGGTGGTGTTGTTTACGGTGAGTGATATCTGAGGGACAGGGGAAGATCTTGGAGGAAATATGATGAGTTCTGTTTTAGAAAGGTTCAGTTTCAGGTGGCGCTGTGACATCCAGGAGGAGACAGCAGAGAGACAGTCTGTGACTTGGGAAAGGACAGAATTAGAAAGATCAGGAGTAGACAAGTAGAGTTGGGTGTCATCAGCATAAAGGTGATACTGAAGTCCAAATGACTGAATGAGTTTTCCTAGTGAAGTTGTATAGAGCGAGAACAGCAGGGGGCCAAGAACAGAGCCTTGAGGAACTCCAACAGAGAGTGGGAAAGTAGTAGAAGTAGAGTTAGAGAAGGAAACTGTAAAGGAACGGTCAGACAGATAAGATGTAAACCATGAAAGAGCAGTGTCCCGAATGCCAGCTGAGTGTAGAATGTCAAGGATGAGTGTGTGGTCAATTGTGTCAAAGGCTGCAGAGAGATCTAGAAGGATTAGAATGGACTAATGACCTTTAGACTTTGCCAATAGAAGATCATTGGTTACTTTGGTGAGTGCAGTTTCAGTTGAGTGTGATGGGCGGAAGCCAGATTGCAAGGGGTCGAGGAGGGAGTTGTGAGTGAGATGCTGGATCAGGTGTTTGTAAACAAGCCTTTCTAGTAATTTGGACGCAAATGGAAGAAGGGAGACCGGTCGATAGTTAGTGGGAGAGCTGGGATCAAGGGAAGGTTTTTTGAGGATAGGAGTGATTAGTGCTTGTTTGTATAATGATGGAAAGGTACCAGTAGAGAGTGAAAGATTGAATAGGTGGGTAAGTGCAGGAGAGAGTGTATCAGAGATTGGGTGGAGAAGGTGAGAGGGTATGGGGTCAAGGGAGCAGGTGGTGGGTTTTGAGCTGGCTAGAAGTTTGCTAACTTCATCTAGAGTTGCAGGGGTGAAGGAGTGCAAAGTAGAAGTGAGTGGACCGCACGTTGGTCTGAGATTGTTGTCAGATGGTATGCTCAGCCTAATGAGATTGATTTTTTCATTAAAGAAATGAGCAAGGTCTTGGGCGGTAACATTAATAGGTGGAGGAGGTGGAGGGGGGCATAGGAGTGAGTTAAATGTGGCAAACAGCTGCTGTGGTTTGGAGGACATAGTAGATATTAGATAAGAGAAGTATCGTTCTTTGGCTAATGATAGAGCTCGGTTATAGCAGGAGAGCATGAATTTGAAGTGGATGAAGTCAGGATCAGTTCGTGACTTTCTCCACCGTAGCTCAGCTGATCTACTACATCTTCTGAGATACCATGTTACACTAGTGTGCCAGGGTTGGGGTTTAGCTGGCCGGCTGTGACGGGTGGTAGAAGGTGCAAGGAAGTCAAGTGCTGTTGAAAGGGCATCGTTGTAAAGAGAAGCTGCCATATTGGGACAGGAGAGAGTATTAATATGAGACATAGATTGTGCTGATACTGTTGATAATTATTGTGGTTCAAAGGCATTAAGGTTTCTGTACGTGTGGGTAGAGAGAGATAGTTGTGAAGGTGCAGGTGAAAGCAGTATCTGAAAGGAGAGTAGATGATGGTCAGACAGAGGGTAGGGAGAGTTAATTAAGTTGGATGGGCAGCATGAGTGGCAGAATATAAGGTCAAGAGCATGACCCTCGATGTGGGTAGATGAGTCGGTCCACTGAGAGAGACCAAAAGAAGCTGTTAGAGAGAGAAGTTTAGAGGTGGCAGCAGAAGCAGAGTTGTCAATGGGGATGTTGAAGTCCCCTAAAATGAGAGCAGGTGTCTCACTGGAGAGAAAGTATGGAAGCCAGGCAGCAAAGTGATCCAAGAAGGTGGAGTAGGGACCTGGGGGGCGATATATGACAGCAACACGCAGAGAGATTGGAGAAAACAAACGTATGCTGTGGACTTCAAAAGAAGTGAAGGAGAGAGAAGTCAGTGTAGTTAGATTTTGAAACCTACATTTGGGGGAGAGAAGAAATCCCACCCCACCGCCATGACGCCCCTCTGGTCTAGGAGTGTGAATAAGTGAGAAGCCTCCATAGCAGAGGGCAGCAGGTGAAGTAGTGTCTGAGGGGGAGAGCCATGTTTCAGTGATTGCAAGAAGGTGAAGGGATTTAGCTATAAAGAGGTCATGGACTGCTGTTAGTTTATTGCAGATTGACCGTGCATTCCAGAGGCACATGAGAAAGGTGGGGAGGGTGTTGGTTTTATGTGAATTAGGTTTGCAATATTAAAAGTGCGTAAAGTCTGAAAGACTGGAAAAGACCTTGTTGAATGCCTGAGAGTAGGAATAAGTGAGGGAACAGATGAGCGAGTTGGACTAGGGTTTGGGGAGATATCCCCAGCTGCAAGTAACAGTAATAATGAGAGTGAGACAAGGTGTGAGCAGTGTATTGTTTGATGGGATGAGAGGGGATAATAGATTTAACAATACAAGATAGTGTGCATAGATTGAGAGAGGGTGATGGAAGCAGTGAAGAGGAGATTTCAATTTCCGGATAGTTTGATGGATGTTGGAGTGCAGAGGATATATGCAGAAGTATAGAGGAGAGAGAGAAAAAGAAGGCAATCACATTAAACATAGTTAGACAGTATAATCCGGCTTATCTTGTTGATAGAAGAATTGATGAGCAGTGATGTCCAATGTTTGCTTGGAGCTTCCAATTCAACTCTGATCCAACTGCTGTCCAACTCTGTCTAACTCTATATGTTGTACTTAAACTTCTGTACTTAACTCTGTCTAACTCTATATGTTGTACTTAAACTTCTGTACTTTAACTTGATGGACTTAAGTTGTTAAATCTGCCATGGCTCTCCTGCCATGCTCACCCCTGCTATGCTTCCCCTAGAATGAATGTCCTGATATACAGCAAGATTTGCAGTAGAGTTGGATGGTGAGATGCAGAAAGGTAGGAGCAGTAAGTTCAATTAGCAGGAATTAGACATACCCCACAATTGAATAATTGGCAATGGTAATACAAAGATTTGCAGCAGAGTTCATTTGCAGATTTGCAGCCTATTCATTTACCAGCAAAAGTGATGGAGGTTACTGAGGCTCTGAATGTAAAGAAATGTTTGGAAGACTACCTATTACATTACAGAGCCTATTCGTAAGTCAGATAGGCTCTTCGTAATTCCGGCAGGAGCAAGAAAGGGTGAGATGGCTTCCACAGTAACATTGAGAAGGTGGATTGTAACAATCATCAGGAAGGCTTATCTACTGAAAGGAGAAAATACACCTGAAAGTATGCGACCTCATTCTACAAGAGGTGTGGCGATGTCTTGGGCGGCAGAAGCAGGCGTCTCAGCGGATGACATCTGTAGAGCAGCCACTTGGGCCAGTCCTAATACTTTTGTTAAACATTATCGACTGGACGTTAGAGCCAAGAATAAGGCTTCTTTTGGTCGGAAGGTTATTTTAAGTGTGACCAGAAATTAATTAAATTCTTAAAGCATTCGTTTCCCTCCCTTTTTTGATTGCTTTGGTATATCCCGAGTGTTAATGCTGACCAGGGAAAGGATAAATCCCTATCATACTTACCATGATTTTCCTTTCCTGGACATCCCCCTGGTCAGCATGCCCACTCTTACTCACTTGCTTTTTACATAGACACGGTGGGTAGGGGAGGAATTTAAAGTTTGCTAGGGGATGAGTCTACACGGAGTTGGGGGCAGGGCTACCCAAGTGTTAATGCTGACCAGTGGGATGGCCAGGAAAGGAAAATCATGGTAAGTATGATAGGGATTTATCCTTTCCCTGCCAATGGCTGAAAGATTGGTGTAGGGAGGAGGGTTTTGGGTTCTTGGAGAACTGGGCTGATTTTTCAGTCGGCTACAGGCTCTTTGCTAGGGATGGGCTGCACCTCAATGATGATGGGGCAGCTGTTTTGGGAGAGAAGATGGCTAGAGGGTTGGAGGAGATTTTAAACTAGGTGTGGGGGGGAGGGTTCAGTAAAAGATTCAGTGGAAGACAGGTTAGATGAGATAGTGGGCAAAGAAAGGGAAAATGGGGGAGGAGATTTGGCTGGGGATACTGTTAAGGATAGGGAGGAGCACATGTCATATGTTCAACATGGTACCAGTATTAAATGTATGTTTACAAATGCAAGAAGTCTGGCTGGTAAAATGAGAGAGCTGGAGCTGCTGGTATTGGAAGGAAAATATGATGTGATTGGTGTGGCCGAAACATGGCTGAATGAGTTACATGACTGGGCAGTAAATATCAGTGGCTATACTTTATTTCGGAGGGACAGAGGCAATAGAAAAGGAGGAGGGGTATGTCTGTTTGTTAGGCAGGATTTAAAAGCTCATATAAAGGAGGAGGTTATGTTAGAAAATGAGGGGGCAGAAGTCATAGGGGTGGAGTTCTTCACCAATTGTAAAGAATCCAGCAAATTAATTGTAGGAGTCGCTATAGACCCCCTAATGTAAGTGAGGAGGAAGAGACAAAGCCGCTAATGCAAATAGAAAAGGCTGCTAGTTTAGGTAAAGTAATGATAATGGGGGATTTTAATTACCCAGATATTGACTGGAGCAACAGTACTGCTAGATCAGTTAATGGGAACGAGTTTATAAACTTATTGCACGACAATTTTTTAGCACGGGTTGTTGAGGAGCCAACCAGAAAAAATGCTATTCTTGATTTAGTGATCTCAAATGAGCCAGAACTTATAGCAAATGTGCAAGTCATTGAACCCCTGGGTAATAGTGACCATAATGTTATATCTTTTAATGTCTGGTGCAAAAAACAAAAATATACTGGGGCAACAAAAACCAGGAATTTTGGAAAAGCTAATTTTAGTGCCTTGAGGGCTGCCCTACAGAGCATTGATTGGGGCATTAAGTTTTCAGCTAAAAACACAGAACAGAAATGGTTGTCCTTTAAAATTATATTAAATCATTACTGTTCTCAATTTATTCCCTTAAGGACTAAATGTAGAAGCTCTAAGAATCATCCTGTGTGGCTTAATACAGAGGTAAAGAAGTTAATGGGAAAGAAGAGAAAGGCATTTAATAACTACAAATCTGTAGGGACAGAAGCTGCATTTAATGAATATAAACACTGTAATAAATGTTGTAAATCAGCAATCCGGAAGGCTAAGAAAAGAAATGAAGAGTTAATTGCGGTGGAGGTGAAAACTAACCCTAAAAAGTTTTTTAAATATATAAATAGTAAAAAGATGCAGGTTGAGAGTGTTGCTCCAGTAAATAATGGTACCAGTATGGTTGTAACAGATACAGATAAGGCAAATGTGTTAAATCAGTTCTTTTCTTCAGTGTATACAATAGAGGAGTGTGAGTTCCCAGGCTCACTTTATAACTGTACTAATGGCTCAGCTCAATCTAGTCAGTGTCTGACTCAGGATATGATTCAAAAAGCTTTGATACAAATTAATGTAAACAAGGCTCCAGGGCCTGATGGCATACACCCCCGGGTTCTAAGAGAGCTTAGTTCAGTTTTAGACCAGCCCCTATTTCTGATTTTCTCAGATTCCCTTTCATCTGGTATGGTGCCTATGGATTGGAGAAAAGCTGATGTTATTCCAATATTTAAAAAGGGATTATGATCTCACCCTGGCAATTATAGGCCAGTAAACTTGACATCTGTGGTGGGCAAATTATTTGAAGGCTTGTTAAGGGATCACATTCAAAATTTTGTCCTAATGAATGGCATTATGAGCAACAATCAGCATGGCCTTATGAAGGATAGGTCATGTCAGACGAATTTGATTGCATCTTATGATGTGGTAAGATGCTGGACAGTGGGGGTGGCAGTAGATGTGATCTATTTGGATTTTGCCAAAGCGTTTGATACTGTGCCCCACAAACGACTGCTTTCTAAACTAAGGTCTGTTGGGCTTAATGAAGTCGTTTGCATGTGGATAGGAAACTGGCTACAGGATCAGGTACAGAGGGTGGTTGTTAATGGGACATTCTCTACTTGGAGTAAGGTTCTTAGTGGGGTCCCCCAGGGCTCAGTATTGGGTCCACTTTTATTTAACTTGTTCATTAATGACTTAGGGGAGGGTGTTGTAAGTAATGTATCAGTGTTTGCAGATGACACAAAATTATCCAGCCCAATTAATTCCATCCAGGATGTGGCACTTGCAACAGGATCTTGACTAACTGGCAATCTGGGCAGCTAAGTGGCAAATGAGATTCAATGTTGATAAATGTAAAGTCCTGCACCTGGGATGTAACACTTATACCCTTAATGGGACTGCACTAGGCAAATCCATAATAGAGACGGAGCTTGGAGTCCTTGTAGATAATAAACTTGTCTGTAGCAAGTAATGCCAGTCAGCAGCATCAAGGGCAAATAAGGTCTTGAGTTGTATTAAATGGGGCAGAGAGTCACGGGAGGAGGGGTGTGACAAGAGCTCTGATAATGCTGGAAGCTGCAGGCCTGAAGGGGTGGGGCAGGGAGATCACATGGTGAGGAAGCTGTTTGCTCAGAGAGGTCAGGAGGAAGTGGAAGTGCATGCTGGGAAAGAGGTAACAGGAAAGATTTGCTGCAGTGTGGGCTGGTGGCTGCACAACAGAGTGGGATAAGCTGCGGCGTCCCCTCCATTTGAACTGTGATTCGTCAGAGCTGCACCCCATGTTCTGTTACTGGACTGTTAATCTATAAGCCTGTTATACACAAGTGCAGCTGGAATTCTCACACTCACTTTCCCTCTTGCTGGACTGCCTGAAAGAGACTGGAGGTGAATCTTACTTTATATGAGAATCTGAGACTGAAGGGACTAGGCCACAAATATACACTGACTTGTGCTCCTGTTGAGCAGTTCTTCCCTACCAGATACATAAAGGGATTGTTTGTTATTAAAGTTTCCTTGTACTGTTACCTGCCTGTGTGCTTCTTATGTGCCCATAAACCAGTCCCGTGCTCTGGGACGTCACAAAGTGGTTGGCAGCCGTGGGATAACACACTGGGCACCATGCGCAGGCAGGAACTGGAAGAATTAACCCTTGCTACGCTAAGAAAGTGGTGTCGCAATCGGGGTATTGCCCCTGAAGGGAAGAAAAAGACAGAAATCATTGCTTTACTACTACCACTCCTACCTTCAGATGCAGAGACTGTTACATCTGAGAGTGCAGTTGCTGGGGGCCCCGAAATGGTCCAGGGGCCACCCATTAATCCTACCCGGGATCGGGTTGGAGAGGTGTTTAAACAAAGGCTGGAGTTATTCAGTGAGGATCTTAACGTTGCGGAAAAGATGGAGCTGATGAGGATGGTACAGGAGGAGGTAGCCCGTGAAAGATCTGATTAAGGGGAGCACGGCAGGCTATCAGTGTCTTCAGTGGAGAGTCGGGCCAGAGACATTCTAAAGTTAGCCACGGCTTTCCCTACATTTCAAGAAGGGCAGGACAGCATTGATGCCTTTCTAGAGACATTTGAGATTATGTGCAGGGCCCACAACATCACAGAAGAGGATTGGCCCCGTATCCTGTCTGGCAAACTAACAGGAAGGGCCAGCGCAACATTCCGGGCCTTGTCCGATGAACAAAGACTGGACTATGAGGAGATTAAGCAAGCTTTACTGATCCGTTACGCTATCACCCCAGAGTTTTACCGGCAAACTTTCCGTTCACTGCTAAAGACCACCCAGGATACCTACCTGGAGTTTGGAAATAAGTTGTCAAGGGCCCTTGATCAGTGGATTAAAGGGACTGGGGCTGAAACCATGGAGGACTTAAGGCAATTATGCCTGAAAGAGCAATTTTTGGAGAGGTGCCCCCTAGGAATGCGGGAGTGGATTATGGACCGTGAGCCACAGACAGTAGAAGAAGCTGCCCAACTGGCCGACAAGTATACAGAGACCAGGACCCTCACCAAAAGGGCAACCCAAGCACAAAGTACTACAGGTGCCAAGGCTAGAGAGTATCCAGGCTCTCAACAACGGTCCTCTATCACCACTTCCACACCCCGCCAACTGCTACCAGGGGCTGGGCCCAAAACCTGTTTTGGATGCGGGGCTCCAGGTCACTTTCAAGCTACTTGCCCTCTTAACCAAAGGGCTGCTTCTCCTTCAGGGCCCTCTAAACTGACTCCTGCTCGACCTGTTGCCACTATTCGGAAGGAGAGCACAGAGTGTGACCCGGCCCAAATCAACCTCAGTGAGACCCCTGAATTTGCAGTAATGCAGATTCATTGGGCAGATCAGTCAAAGCGAAGATGTCATGTGGTGCCAGTGGACGTAGATGGAAACCGCGTAGAAGGATTTCTGGATTCTGGTGCCTTTATAACTTTGGCAGAGCCTCATGTGATCACACTCAATCGCATTGTTCCAGGCAAAATGGCCCGGGTGATCCTGGCTGGGGGACAGAGGAGAGAGGTTCCAATTGCTCAAGTGACTCTGGACTGGGGGGAAGGGCCTGTGCTGCATGAGGTGGGAGTCATGGATCAACTGCCTGCGGATGTGCTGCTGGGTAATGATGTTGGAGACATCTGCTGCAGCATCACACGGAGACAGGCAGAGTTGGGCGAGCCACCGGCAGTTGTCCAGGAGGTAAGCGGGCAGACAGATGTGACAGGTGACCATTTTGACATAGGAAACTTGCAGGATTTTAGGGCTGAACAAGCCGCAGACCCTACACTGCAGACATTAAGAGATAGAACTGTCCCTGGACTGGAGGGCCCTGATGCAGGGGAACAAATAGTGCAAGAGAATGGGTTGTATTATAGAGTCCTCAAAAACTCTAGGGGGCGACAAAGGGAAGCATGCCGTCAGTTGTTGGTGCCTGCCAAATTTAGGACCCAGTTACTTCACCTTGCACATGAGGTACCCCTTGCAGGTCACCAAGGGATTTCCCGCACCCGCTATCGCCTGCTACAAAATTTCTATTGGCCAGGGGTGTCACAACAAGTGGCACATTTTTGCCGATCCTGTGACAGCTGTCAGAGGGTTGGGAAGAGTGGGGACCGGAACAAACATACATTACGACCCCTACCAGTGATTGGTGAACCGTTTCAGAGAGTTGCTGTTGATGTAGTAGGACCCCTTAGCCGGCCCAGCAGGACAGGCAAGCAATATATACTTACAGTGGTGGACTATGCCACCCGTTACCCAGAAGCAGTGGCTTTGAAGAAAATTGATGCCCCAGCCGTTGCAGATGCACTAATTCAGATTTTTACACGGGTAGGATTCCCTAGTGAGATCTTATCTGACCAGGGACCACAGTTTATGTCACAGCTGCTTCAGTGTCTATGGCAGCGCTGTGGGGTCACCTCACTTCGCTCAACCCCATATCACCCCCAAACTAATGGGCTATGTGAGCGTTTTAATGGAACTCTTAAGAACATGCTCCGAACTTTTGTGGAGGATGGAGAAGGGGACTGGGAAAAGTTTCTGCCCTGTCTTCTGTTTGCATATAGGGAAGTTCCCCAAGAGTCTACTGGGTTTTCCCCTTTTGAGCTGTTGTACGGGAGGCGTGTTCGGGGCCCCCTAGACTTGCTAAGGGAGTACTGGGAGGGGGGAGCCCAATTCCCTGATTTCCCTGTAGTGCCCTATGTTCTACAATTCCGAAAACGTCTCGAGCAAATGACTGCTCTGGTGAAGGAACATTTGTCAGCAGCTCAGACCAAACAGAAGGTCTGGTATGACAGGAATGCCAGAGATCGGCACTTTGTTCCAGGGGACAAGGTGTTACTGCTGATACCGATGCGGTCAGACAAGTTGAAAGCAGCTTGGGAAGGGCCCTATGTTGTAGTGCAGGCCATTCATGATACTACTTATGTGGTCTCCCCTATTGATAACCAAGACCAGTATAAGACAGTCCATGTCAATATGATGAAACAGTACGTAGAAAGGGAAGCCACCGTGTCTGCCATTTGTAGTCTGCTAGAAGAAGGGCGCAATGAAGAGGCTTTCCCTGACCTCTTACAAGAGGCACTGGGGGTTAAGACTTGGGAGGATGTTACTATTAGTGAGCAGTTAACCCCTGAGAAATATGAGCAGTTGTGTCAGCTGCTCCAAAAGTTTCAGTCTCAGTTTTCAGAGAGGCCAGGTTGCACCAACTGGGTTGTCCATCAGGTGAATACAGAGGGGCATGGCCCAATTCGCACATCAGCCTATCGGGTGGCAGAATCCGTACGGGCTGCCATGAAAAAGGAAATCGAGGAAATGTTGGTATTAGGGGTAATTGTTCCCTCTCAGAGTCCTTGGGCATCACCAGTTGTCTTGGTTCCCAAGAAGGATGGCAGCACTAGGTTTTGTGTAGACTATAGGAAGCTGAACCAAGTGACTGTGACAGATGCCTATCCAATGCCCCGGGTAGATGAACTTCTTGACCGTCTGGGGAATGCCAAATATCTCACCACTCTAGATTTAAGCCGGGGATACTGGCAGATTCCTCTAGCACCAGAGGACCAAGAGAAGTCAGCCTTTATCACTCCATATGGCTTGTTCCATTTTACTGTTATGCCATTTGGCATGAAAAATGCCCCAGCCACGTTTCAAAGGGTAGCAAATCAGTTGTTGGAGGGGTATCAAGAGTTTGCTCAAGCGTATCTGGATGACATAGCCGTATTTAGTAACACCTGGGAGGAACATGTGCAGCACCTACAGAGTGTTCTGGGAAGGATTATGCAGGCTGGGCTTACCCTAAAGCCAGGGAAGTGCCATTTTGGGATGGCCGAGGTCCAGTATTTGGGTCATCGTGTGGGAAGTGGGCGAGTAATGCCAGAACCCGCCAAAGTTGAAGCCATAGTAAACTGGCCCACTCCCACCACACAGAGACAGGTGTTAGCCTTCCTGGGGACAGCAGGGTATTACCGACGCTTTATCCATAACTACAGTGCAATTGCTAAACCCCTGACAGATCTGACAAGTAAAAGACGCCCACGTACTGTAACCTGGACACCCGAGTGTGCTGCTGCCATGTCTGCATTGAAATCTGCTTTAGTGAATGCCCCTGTACTGGCTGCCCCTGACTTCAATCGGAGATTCATCGTCCATACAGATGCCTCCACCTATGGGATTGGTGCTGTTTTGTCCCAGGTTGATGAGAAGGGCAATGAGCACCCCATTGTATTCCTGAGCCGGAAGCTGCTCCCCCGGGAAGTTGCTTATGCTACCATTGAGAAAGAGTGTCTGGCCATTGTGTGGGCCTTAAAGAAACTGCAGCCCTATCTGTTTGGCAGTGACTTCACTGTGGTCACTGATCATAACCCTCTGAGCTGGTTGCAAAGGGTTTCTGGGGACAAGGGGAAATTGCTGAGGTGGAGCCTAGCTTTGCAGCAGTTCAACTTTACTATACAGCACCGCAAGGGGAGCCACCATGGGAATGCTGATGGACTCTCAAGAAGGGACGGTGAGGACTGTGCAGGGCAAAGGCGCCCTACGGTCTTCCCCCCGTCTGGGGGTTGCCCGGACGGCCGCCCATTGGGGGGGGAGAGATGTGACAAGAGCTCTGATAATGCTGGAAGCTGCAGGCCTGAAGGGGTGGGGCAGGAAGATCACATGGTGAGGAAGCTGTTTGCTCAGAGAGGTCAGGAGGAAGTGGAAGTGCATGCTGGGAAAGAGGTAACAGGAAAGATTTGCTGCAGTGTGGGCTGGTGGCTGCACAACAGAGTGGGATAAGCTGCGGCGTCCCCTCCATTTGGACTGTGATTCGTCAGAGCTGCACCCCATGTTCTGTTACTGGACTGTTAATCTATAAGCCTGTTATACACAAGTGCAGCTGGAATTCTCACACTCACTTTCCCTCTTGCTGGACTGCCTGAAAGAGACTGGAGGTGAATCTTACTTTATATGAGAATCTGAGACTGAAGGGACTAGGCCACAAATATACACTGACTTGTGCTCCTGTTGAGCAGTTCTTCCCTACCAGATACATAAAGGGATTGTTTGTTATTAAAGTTTCCTTGTACTGTTACCTGCCTGTGTGCTTCTTATGTGCCCATAAACCAGTCCCGTGCTCTGGGACGTCACAAGGGAGTCCCACTATATAGAGCACTGGTAAGGCCCCATCTAGAATATGCCGTACAGTTTTGGTCTCCATCACTCAAACAGGACATTATAGTATTAGAGAGGGGACAGAGAAGGGCAACTAAGCTGGTAAAAAGGTATTGAAAATCTTAGCTATGAGGAAAGACTGGCCAAATTGGGGATGTTCACGCTGGAGACGAGGGGCTTAAGGGGTGATATGATGACTATGTATAAATATATAAGGGGATCATATAATAATCTCTCTAATGATTTATTTACCAGTAGGTCTTTCCAGCTGACACGAGGTCACCCATTCCGATTAGAAGAAAAGAGGTTCCGCCTAAATATTCGGAAGGGGTTTTTTACAGTGAGAGCTGTGAAGATGTGGAATTGTCTCCCTGAATCAGTTGTACAGGCTGATACATTATATAGGTACAAGGAAGGGTTGGATGCTTTATTCACCAGTAGCTCCTCCCAGCAGACAGGAGGGAGCCAATGAGATTAGAGGAGGGAAAGGGGTGTTACAGGGAGAGCTGGGAAGTGAATCAGTTGTACAGGCTGATACATTAGATAGCTTTAAGAAGGGGTTGGATGGTGTTTAGCAAGTAATGGAATACAGGGTTATGGGAAATAGCTCATAGTCCAAGTTGATCCAGGGACTGGTCCGATTACCATTTTGGAGTCAGGAAGGAATTTTTTCCCCTCTAAGGCAAATTGGAGAGGCTTCAGATGGGTTTTTTGCCTTCCTCTGGATCAACTGGCAGATAGGTAGTGAAAAAAAAAAAAAAAAAAGGTTGAACTCGATGGACATGTGTCTTTTTTCAACTTTACTTACTATGTTACTATCTTTCCCTCCAAGATTCTCATTCTCTTCATCTCTTTTTCCCTTCCAGATTACAATTCTCTCCATCTCTCTTTCCCTCCAAGATTCCCATTCTCTCCATCTCTCCTATATTCCCATTTTCTCCGTCTCTCACAGATTCACATTCTCTCCATCTCTCTTTCCCTCCAAGATTCCCTTTCTCTCCATCTCTCCTTTATTCCCATTTTCTCAATCTCTCACAGATTCACATTCTCTCCATCTCTCTTTCCTTCCAAGATTCCTATTCTCTCCATCTCTTTTCCCCTGCAAGAATCCCATTCTTTCCATCACTCTTTTCCTCTCTCAATCACTTTCCCTCCCAGATTCCCATTCTCTCCAGCTCTCTAGCCCTTATTCACATTCTCTCAATCTCTCTCTCTCAGATTCCCATTCTCTCCATTTCTCTCATGCAAATTCCCATTTTCTCCCTCTTTTCCCCTTCCAGATTTCCATTTTCTCCAGCTCTCTTTCCCTCCCAGATTCCCATTCTCTCCAGCTCTCTAGCCCTTATTCACATTCTCTCAATCTCTCTCTCTCAGATTCCCATTCTCTCCATTTCTCTCATGCAAATTCCCATTTTCTCCATCTCTTTTCCCCTTCCAGATTTCCATTTTCTCCAGATCTCTTTCCCTCTTAGATTCCCATTCTCTCCATCTCTTTCACCCAGATTCCCATTCTTTCAAGCTCTCTCACCCATCTAGATTATCACTCTCCATCTCTCTTTTCTCTTCCACATTTCCATTCTCTCCATCTCTCTCTCTCCAAGATTCCCATTCTCTCCATCTCTCATTCCCTAAAAGATTCCCATTCTCTCCATCCTTTTCCCTTCCAGAATCCCATTCTCTCAATCTCTCTTTCCCTCCCAGATTCCCATTTTCTCCATCTCTCTGTCTTCCACATTCCCATTCCATTCATTTCTATTTCCCTCCCAGATTTGCATTCTCTCCAGGTTTCTTACAGATTCCCATTCTCTCCATCTTTCTCTCCCAGATACCCATTCTCTCCATCTCTCTCTTACATCCAGATTACCAATCCCCCATCTCTCTATTCTCTCCCACATTTTAATTCAATTCATCTATTTTTCGGTCCCAGATTCCAGTTCTCTCCATCTCCTTTTGTCTCCTAGATTCCCATTCTCTCAATCTCGTTCTCTATCCTAGATTCCCATTCTCTCCATCTTACTTTCCCTCCCAGATTCCCATTCATTCCATTTCATTTTCTCTCATAGATTCCCATTCTCTCCATCTATTTTTCCCTCCAGATTCAAATTCTCTCCATCTCATTTTCTATTCCTAGAATCCAATTCATTTGATCCCTCTTTCATTCCCAGATTCCCATTTTCTCTATCTCAGTTTCTTCTAGATTCCCAGGCTGGCATGTGAGGAAGTACAAAGATTAATACAAGGGGAGGAGAGTGGAGGGCATATTGCCAGGCTGGCATGTGAGAAAAACAAAGATTAATACAAGGGGAGGAGAGCAAGGGGCATAGTGCCAGGCTGGCATGTGAGAAAAACAAAGATTAATTCAAGGGGAGGAGAGCAAGGGGCATAGTGCCAGGTTGGCATGTGAGGAAGGGGAGGAGAGCAGGGGGCATAATGCCAGGCTGGCATGTGAGAAAGTACTCAGATTAATATAAGCGGAGGAGAGCAGGGGGCACAGCACCAGGCTGGCACCTAAGGTTTCTGTTCAGAAAGGGACCCCATTCAGTTCCATTGGTTCTGTAAATAAACTTTTTTTATTGCCTTATAAATTTGTATTTCTCATTTGTGGTAAAGAAAAAAACATGTTGTCCCATGAGTGTTACATCAGGAGATGCCACAGTGTGTGGCTAATTCTGACCAAGTGCCTCCTCACAGCTCTCCATCCAGCACAATTATGGCACTTCCTCATATACTTATTAGCAATGTGGGAAAAACCTCCTGAAGAAGATCATGTCTGATCATGTGTGTATTGCTCTCATTGGTCTGTACCATCCCCATGTGATCCGTTCACTGACCAACCGCAAGAACAGAGTCTCCATGTACAGGTTTGTGTATTGGTACCATTGTATCTCATGGGGCAGTGTGTAGCCAGGAGTGATACCTCCACATTCATAGGTTACTTTACATGGAATGGGGGAGAAGATACAAGAGGAAAGGGAATGGGGGGAATAAGACACTAGAGGAAGGGGAATGGAGGGAATAAGAAACTAGAGGAAGGGGAATGGGGGAGGAGTAAGACATTAGAGGAAGGGGAATGGGGGGAGAAGACACTAGAGGTAGGGAAATGGGGAGAATAAGACCCTAGTGGAAGGGGAATGGGGAGGAATAAGACAGTGATCCCCACCCATTAGCTCGAGAGCAACATGTTTCTCTCAGGATCCTCAAAGCAGATGCTTATTTTTAAATTCCAGGCTTGAAAGCAGGAAGGGGAATGGGGGGAATAAGACACTAGATAATTGGGAGAATAAGTCACTAGAGGAAGGGGAATGGGGAGAATAAGACACTAGAGAATGGGGGAATAAGACACTAGAGGAAGAGGAATGGGGGAATAAGACACTAGAGGATAGGGAATGGGGGGGAATAAGACACTAGAGGAAGGGGAATGGGGGGGAATAAGACACTAGAGGAAGGGGTATGGGGGGGAATAAGACACTAGAGGAAGGGGAATAAGACACTAGAGAAAGGGGAATGGGGGAAATAAGACACTAGAGGAAGGGGAATAAGACACTAGAGGAAGGGGAATAAGACACTAGAGGATAGGGAATGGGGCGAATAAGACACTAGAGGAAGGGGAATGGGGGGGAATAAGACACTAGAGGAAGGGGAAAGGGAGGAATAAGACACTAGAAGAAGGGGAATGGGGGAGGAATGAGACACTAGAGGAAGGGGAATGGAGGGAAAACGACACTAGAGTAAGGGGAATGGGGGGGAATAAGACACTAGAGGAAGGGGAATGGGGGGAATAGGACACTAGAGGAATGGGGGTAATAAGACACTAGAGGCAGGGGAATGGCGGGAGGAATAAGACACTAGAGGAAGCGGAATGGGAGGAATAAGACACTAGAGGAAGAGGAATGGGGGTAATAAGACACTAGAGGCAGGGGAATGGCGGGAGGAATAAGACACTAGAGGAAGGGGAATGTGGGGAATAAGACACTAGAGGAAGGAGAATGGGAGGAATAAGACAATGGAGGAAGAGGAATGGTAGGAGGACTAAGACACTAGAGGAAAAGGAATGGGAGGAATAAGACACTAGAGGAAGAGGAATGGGGGGGGAATAAGAGACTAGAGGAAGGGGAATTGGAGGAATAAGACACTAGAGGAAGGGGAATGGGGGGAATAAGACACTAGAGGATAGGGAATGGGGGAGGAATGAGACACTAGAGGAAGGGGAATGGAGGGAAAACGACACTAGAGTAAGGGGAATGGGGGGGAATAAGACACTAGAGGAAGGGGAATGGGGGGGAATAAGACACTAGAGGAAGGGGAATGGGGGGGAATAGGACACTAGAGGAAGAGGAATGGGGGTAATAAGACACTAGAGGCAGGGGAATGGCGGGAGGAATAAGACACTAGAGGAAGCGGAATGGGAGGAATAAGACACTAGAGGAAGAGGAATGGAGGTAATAAGACACTAGAGGCAGGGGAATGGCGGGAGGAATAAGACACTAGAGGAAGGGGAATGTGGGGAATAAGACACTATAGGAAGGAGAATGGGAGGAATAAGACACTTGAGGAAGAGGAATGGCAGGAGGAATAAGACACTAGAGGAAAAGGAATGGGGGGGAATAAGAGACTAGAGGAAGGGGAATTGGAGGAATAAGACACTAGAGGAAGGGGAATGGGGGGAATAAGACACTAGAGGAAGGGGAATGGGGGGAATAAGACACTGGGGAATGGGGGGAATAAGACACTAGAGGAAGGGGAATGGGGGAATAAGACACTCGAGAAAGGGGAATGGTGGGAATAAGAAACTAGAGGAAGGGGAATGGGGGGAATAAGACACTAGAGGAAGGGGAATAAGACACTAGAGGAAGAGGAATGAGGAAATAAGACACCAGAGGAAGAGGAATGGGGGAATAAGACACTAGAGGAAGGGGAATGGGGGGAATAAGACACTTGAGGAAGGGGAATAAGACACTAGAGGAAGGGGAATGGGGGGAATAAGACACAAGAGGAAGAGGAATGGGGGAATAAGACACAAGAGGAAGGGGAATGGGGGGAATAAGACACTAGAGGAAGGGGAATGGGGGGAGGAATAAGACTCTAGAGGAAGGGGAATGGCAGGAGGAATAAGACACTAGAGGAAGGGGAATGGCAGGAGGAATAAGACTCTAGAGGAAGGGGAATGGGGGGGAATAAGACACGAGAGGAAGGGGAATGGGGGGAATAAGACACTAGAGGAAGGGGAATGGGGGGAGGAATAAGACTCTAGAGGAAGGGGAATGGGGGTGAATAAGACAAGAGGGGAAGGGGAATGGGGGGAATAAGACACTAGAGGAAGGGGAATGGGGGGAGGAATAAGACTCTAGAGGAAGGGGAATGGGGGGGAATAAGACACGAGAGGAAGGGGAATGGGGGAATAAGACACTAGAGGATGGGGAATGGGGGGGAATAAGACACGAGAGGAAGAGGAATGGGGGGAATAAGACACTAGAGGAAGGGGAATGGGGGGGAATAAGACACGAGAGGAAGAGGAATGGGGGGAAGACACGAGAGGAAGGGGAATGGGGGGAATAAGACACTAGAGGAAGGGGAATGGGGGGAGGAATAAGACTCTAGAGGAAGGGGAATGTGGGGAATAAGACACTAGAGGAAGGAGAATGGGAGGAATAAGACACTTGAGGAAGAGGAATGGCAGGAGGAATAAGACACTAGAGGAAAAGGAATGGGAGGATTAAGACACTAGAGGAAGAGGAATGGGGGGGGAATAAGAGACTAGAGGAAGGGGAATTGGAGGAATAAGACACTAGAGGAAGGGGAATGGGGGGAATAAGACACTAGAGGATAGGGAATGGGGGAGGAATGAGACACTAGAGGAAGGGGAATGGAGGGAAAACGACACTAGAGTAAGGGGAATGGGGGGGAATAAGACACTAGAGGAAGGGGAATGGGGGGAATAGGACACTAGAGGAAGAGGAATGGGGGTAATAAGACACTAGAGGCAGGGGAATGGTGGGAGGAATAAGACACTAGAGGAAGCGGAATGGGAGGAATAAGACACTAGAGGAAGAGGAATGGGGGTAATAAGACACTAGAGGCAGGGGAATGGCGGGAGGAATAAGACACTAGAGGAAGGGGAATGTGGGGAATAAGACACTATAGGAAGGAGAATGGGAGGAATAAGACACTTGAGGAAGAGGAATGGCAGGAGGAATAAGACACTAGAGGAAAAGGAATGGGGGGGAATAAGAGACTAGAGGAAGGGGAATTGGAGGAATAAGACACTAGAGGAAGGGGAATGGGGGGAATAAGACACTAGAGGAAGGGGAATAAGACACTAGAGAATGGGGAATGGGGGGAATAAGACACTAGAGGAAGGGGAATGGGGGGAATAAGACACTCGAGGAAGGGGAATGGTGGGAATAAGAAACTAGAGGAAGGGGAATGGGGGGAATAAGACACTAGAGGAAGGGGAATAAGACACTAGAGGAAGAGGAATGAGGGAATAAGACACCAGAGGAAGAGGAATGGGGGAATAAGACACTAGAGGAAGGGGAATGGGGGGAATAAGACACTTGAGGAAGGGGAATAAGACACTAGAGGAAGGGGAATGGGGGGAATAAGACACAAGAGGAAGAGGAATGGGGGAATAAGACACAAGAGGAAGGGGAATGGGGGGAATAAGACACTAGAGGAAGGGGAATGGGGGGAGGAATAAGACTCTAGAGGAAGGGGAATGGCAGGAGGAATAAGACACTAGAGGAAGGGGAATGGCAGGAGGAATAAGACACTAGAGGAAGGGGAATGGCAGGAGGAATAAGACACTAGAGGAAGGGGAATGGGGGGAGGAATAAGACTCTAGAGGAAGGGGAATGGGGGGGAATAAGACACGAGAGGAAGGGGAATGGGGGGAATAAGACACTAGAGGAAGGGGAATGGGGGGAGGAATAAGACTCTAGAGGAAGGGGAATGGGGGTGAATAAGACAAGAGGGGAAGGGGAATAAGACACTAGAGGAAGGGGAATGGGGGGGAATAAGACACGAGAGGAAGGGGAATGGGGGGAATAAGACACTAGAGGATGGGGAATGGGGGGGAATAAGACACGAGAGGAAGAGGAATGGGGGGAATAAGACACTAGAGGAAGGGGAATGGGGGGGGAATAAGACACGAGAGGAAGAGGAATGGGGGGAAGACACGAGAGGAAGGGGAATGGGGAGAGGAATAAGACTCTAGAGGAAGGGGAATAAGACACTAGAGGAAGGGGAATGGGGGGAGGAATAAGACTCTAGAGGAAGGGGAATGGGGGGAATAAGACAAAAGAGAATGGGGCACAGGGGGGAAGTTACTAGAGGAAGATAATTTAGGAGACATCGAATATAAAGTTAAGCACAAAAGAAGAAAAAAGGGGGGTAGAAGAGGCAGAAAAAGCAGAGGTTGGGGGATATTGGGGCCCACGCGGGATAGAAACACGTGGGGTTCCAAGTAGAGGAATGAAGAGAAGGGGCGGGACGCTCAGCACAAGCAGAGATACTCTGCACTCACCCCGCGGTCCCCTCCCATAACGTCTCCTACAACAGCGAATCAATTCCCGGGTTCTATGACTGGGCGTGGCTCACGCTGATGGGTGGGGCGGGTGCAACAAGTCGAGGCGGTAACAGGAGGAATGAAGAGGCTGTACATGTCCTGAGGGGGCGGGGTTAGGGCGGACCTGGCAATTGGAGGCGGAAGTGGAGGGAAAAGCAGAAGCGAAGAGAGAAGTTTTCCGGGTGGGCAAGTTCTGGGGGATTCGGAGGGTTTTTGGCCTCACAATGTCTGGATCGGACCGGCCGTTACTGGAGGGGCAACTGTACGTCAAGCAAAACAAGTTTGGGAAGGTGAGAAACTCCACTGTGTCCTCCTGTGTATTTCCTCTGTACTAGAGTTGCCTAGTGTCTGTACCCCAAACTCTCTCTGTTGAACCCCCAGTGTCTCCCCAACTCTCTCTCTGCTGAACCCCCAGTGTCTCCCCAACTCTCTCTCTCTGCTGAACCCCCAGTGTCTCCCCAACTCTCTCTCTGCTGAACCCCCAGTGTCTCCCCAACTCTCTCTCCTGAACCCCCAGTGTCTCCCTAACTCTCTCTCCTCAACCCCCAGTGTCTCCCCAACTCTCTCTCCTCAACCCCCAATGTCTCCCCAACACTCTCTCTCTCCTGAACCCCCAGTGTCTCCCCAACACTCTCTCTCTCCTGAACCCCCAGTGTCTCCCCAACTCTCTCTCCGCTGAACCCCCAGTGTCTCCCCAACTCTCTCTCCTCAACCCCCAGTGTCTCCCCAATTCTCTCTCCTGGGCCCCCATTGCCTCCCCAACTCTCTCTCCTCAACCCCCAGTGTCTCCCCAACTCTCTCTCTGCTGAACCCCCAGTGTCTCCCCAACTCTCTCTCTGCTGAACCCCCAGTGTCTCCCCAACTCTCTCTCTGCTGAACCCCCAGTGTCTCCCCAACTCTCTCTCTGCTGAACCCCCAGTGTCTCCCAACACTCTCTCCTCAACCCCCAGTGTCTCCCCCAACTCTCTCCTCAACCCCCAGTGTCTCCCCAACTCTCTTTCTCCTGAACTCCCAGTGTCTCCCCAACTCTCTCTCCCCTGAACCCGCAGTGTCTCCCCAACTCTCTCTCCTCAACCCCCAGTGTCTCCCAAACTCTCTCTCTCCTTAACCCCCAGTGTCTCCCCAACTCTCTCTCCTCAACCCCCAGTGTCTCCCAAACTCTCTCTCTCCTCAACCCCCAGTGTCTCCCAAACTCTCTCTCTCCTCAACCCCCAGTGTCTCCCAAACTCTCTCTCTCTCTCCTCAACCCCCAGTGTCTCCCCAACTCTCTCTCTTCAACCCCCAGTGTCTCCCCAACTCTCACTCCTCAACCCCCAGTGTCTCCCCAACTCTCTCTCTTCAACCCCCAGTGTCTCCCCAACTCTCACTCCTCAACCCCCAGTGTCTCCCCAACTCTCTCTACTCAACCCCCAGTGTCTCCCCAACACTCTCTCTCCTGAACCCCCAGTGTCTCCCCAACTCTCTCTCCTCAACCCCCAGTGTCTCCCCCAACTCTCTCCTCAACCCCCAGTGTCTCCCCAACTCTCTTTCTCCTGAACTCCCAGTGTCTCCCCAACTCTCTCTCCCCTGAACCCGCAGTGTCTCCCCAACTCTCTCTCCTCAACCCCCAGTGTCTCCCCAACTCTCTCTCCTCAACCCCCAGTGTCTCCCAAACTCTCTCTCTCCTCAACCCCCAGTGTCTTCCAAACTCTCTCTCTCCTCAACCCCCAGTGTCTCCCCAACTCTCTCTCCTCAACCCCCAGTGTCTCCCAAACTCTCTCTCTCCTCAACCCCCAGTGTCTCCCAAACTCTCTCTCTTCAACCCCCAGTGTCTCCCCAACTCTCACTCCTCAACCCCCAGTGTCTCCCCCAACTCTCTCCTCAACCCCCAGTGTCTCCCCAACTCTCTTTCTCCTGAACTCCCAGTGTCTCCCCAACTCTCTCTCCCCTGAACCCGCAGTGTCTCCCCAACTCTCTCTCCTCAACCCCCAGTGTCTCCCCAACTCTCTCTCCTCAACCCCCAGTGTCTCCCAAACTCTCTCTCTCCTCAACCCCCAGTGTCTTCCAAACTCTCTCTCTCCTCAACCCCCAGTGTCTCCCCAACTCTCTCTCCTCAACCCCCAGTGTCTCCCAAACTCTCTCTCTCCTCAACCCCCAGTGTCTCCCAAACTCTCTCTCTTCAACCCCCAGTGTCTCCCCAACTCTCTCTACTCAACCCCCAGTGTCTCACCAAGTCTCTCTCTCCTGAACCCCCAGTGTCTCCCAAACTCTCTCTCTCCTCAACCCCCAGTGTCTCCCAAACTCTCTCTCTTCAACCCCCAGTGTCTCCCCAACTCTCACTCCTCAACCCCCAGTGTCTCCCCAACTCTCTCTCCTCAACCCCCAGTGTCTCCCCAACTCTCTCTCTTCAACCCCCAGTGTCTCCCCAACTCTCACTCCTCAACCCCCAGTGTCTCCCCAACTCTCTCTACTCAACCCCCAGTGTCTCACCAACTCTCTCTCTCCTGAACCCCCAGTGTCTCCCCAACACTCTCTCTCTCCTGAACCCCCAGTGTCTCCCCAACACTCTCTCTCTCCTGAACCCCCAGTGTCTCCCCAACTCTCTCTCCTCAACCCCCAGTGTCTCCCCAACTCTCTCTCCTCAACCCCCAGTGTCTCCCCAACTCTCTCTCCTCAACCCCCAGTGTCTCCCCAACTCTCTCTCTCCTCAACCCCCAGTGTCTCCCAAACTCTCTCTCTCCTGAACCCCCAGTGTCTCCCCAACTCTCTCTCTTCAACCCCCAGTGTCTCCCCAACACTCTCTCTCCTGAACCCCCAGTGTCTCCCCAACTCTCTCTCCTCAACCCCCAGTGTCTCCCCCAACGCTCTTCTCAACCCCCAGTGTCTCCCCAACTCTCTTTCTCCTGAACTCCCAGTGTCTCCCCAACTCTCTCTCCCCTGAACCTGCAGTGTCTCCCCAACTCTCTCTCCTCAACCCCCAGTGTCTACCCAACTCTCTCTCCTCAGCCCCCAGTGTCTCCCAAACTCTCTCTCTCCTCAACCCCTAGTGTCTTCCAAACTCTCTCTCTCCTCAACCCCCAGTGTCTCCCCAACTCTCTCTCCTCAACCCCCAGTGTCTCCCCAACTCTCTCTCCTCAACCCCCAGTGTCTCCCAAACTCTCTCTCCTCAACCCCCAGTGTCTTCCAAACTCTCTCTCTCCTCAACTCCCAGTGTCTCCCCAACTCTCTCTCTTCAACCCCCAGTGTCTCCCCAACTTTCTCTACTCAACCCCCAGTGTCTCACCAACTCTCTCTCTCCTGAACCCCCAGTGTCTCCCCAACTCTCTCTCCTCAACCCCCAGTGTCTCACCAACTCTCTCTCTCCTGAACCCCCAGTGTCTCCCCAACTCTCTCCCCTGAACCTCCAGTGTCTCCCCAACTCTCTCCTGAACCCCCAGTGTCTTCCCAACTCTTTCCCCATAACCCCCAGTGTCTCCCCAACGCTCTCCCCTGAACCCCTAGTGTCTCCTCAACTCCCTCTCTCCTGAACCCCCAGTGTCTCCCCAACGCTCTCTCTCCTGAACCTCCAGTGTCTCCCCAACTCTCTCCCGAACCCCCAGGGTCTTCCCAACTCTTTCCCCATAACCCCCAGTGTCTCCCCAACTCTCTCTCTCCTGAACCCCCAGTGTATCCCCAACGCTCTCTCTCCTGAACCTCCAGTGTCTCCCCAACTCACTCTCCTCTACCCCCACTGTCTCCCCAACTCTCTCTCCTGAACCCCCAGGGTCTCCCTAACTCTCTCCCTATCTCTCTCCTTAACCCCCAGTGTTTCCCAAACTCTCTCTCCCCTGAACCCCTAGTGTCTCCCCAACTCTCTCCTTAACCCCCAGTGTCTCCCCAACTCTTTCCCTTGAACCCCCAGTGTCTCCCCAACTCTCTCTCCCCCCACCCCCAGTGTCTCCCCAACTCTCTCTCCTGAACCCCCAGTGTCTCCCCAGCTCTCTCTCCTGAACCCCCAGTGTCTCCCCAGCTCTCTCTCCTGAACCTCCAGTGTCTCCCCAACTCTCTTTCCTCAACCCCCAGTGTCTCCCCAACTCTCTCTCTCCTGAACCCCCAGTGTCTCCACAACTCTCTTCCCTGAACCCCCAGGTTCGCCCCAACTCTCTCTCCTGAACCCCCAGTGTCTCCCCAACTCTCTCTCTCCTGAACCCCCAGTGTCTCCCCAATGCTCTCCCCTGAACCGCCAGATCTCCCCAACTCTCTCTCTCCTGAACCCCCAGTGTCTCCCCAACTCTCTGCTGAACCCCTAGTGTCTCCCCAACTCTCTCTCGTCCCCCCACCCCCAGTGTCTCCCCAGCTCTCTCTCTCCTGAAACCCCAGTGGCTTCCCAACTCTCTCTCCCAAGTTTCTCCCCAACTCTCTCTCTCCTTAATCCCCAGTATCTCCCCAACTCTCTTTCCTGGACCCCCACTGTCTCCCCAACTCTCTCCCTTGAAGCCCCAGTGTCTCCCCAACTCTTATATGTATACACAATAGAAGGTGGTGATAAACTTCAATCAAACACAGTGGGTTTCTGCAAAATTTGTGCTGTTTATTGAACACAAAGTGTCTCCCCAACTCTTTCCCCTGAACCCCCAGTGTCTCCCCAACACTCTTTCCTGAACCCCCAATGTCTCCCCAACTCTCTCTCTCAAGTGTCTCCACAAACTCTCTCTCCTTAAAGGAACTGTTCATTGTAAAAATAAAAACTGGGTAAATAGGCTGTGCAAAATAAAAAAAAAATGTATCTAATATAGTTAGTTATCCAAAAATGTAATGTATAAAGGTTTGAGTGAGTGGATGATTAACATATCAGTCAGAACACTACTTCCTGCTTTTCAGCTCTCTTGGTTTACACTGACTGGTTACCCTGGTTACCAGGCAGTAACTTGAAGGGGGGCCACATGGTTCATATCTGTTGCTTGTGAATCTGAGCTGAATGCTGAGGATCAATTACAAACTCACTGAACAGTTATGTCCCATGTGGCCCCCCTTATAGTCACTGACTAACTCAGAGTTAGAGAGCTGAAAAGCAGGAAGTAGTGTTCTGGCGATTATATTACACATCCAGTCACTCCAGCCTTTATATATTACATTTTTGGCTATCTATATTAGATACATTTGTTATTTTGCCCAGTCTATCTATTTACACAGTTTTTATTTTCACACGGAACTGTTCTTTTAACCCCCAGGGTCTCCCCAACACTCTCTCCTAAACCCCCAGTGTCTCCCCAACTCCCTCTCTCCTGAATCACCAGTGTCTTCCCAACTCTCTCCGCTGAACCCGCAGTGTCTCCCCAACTCCCTCTCTCTCCTGAACCCCCAGTGTTTCCCCTACTCTCTCTCTCTCCTGAACCCCCAGTGTCTCCCCAACTCTCTCTCTCTCTCTCCTGAACCCCCAGTGTCTCCTCAACTCCCTCTCACTCCTGAACCCGCAGTGTCTCCCCAAACTCTCTCACCTGAACCCCCAGTGTCTCCCCAACTCTCTCTCTCCTGAACCACAAGTGTCTCACCAATGCAGTCTCTCCTGAACCCCCAGTGTCTCCCCAACGCTCTCTCCTGAACCACCAGTGTCTCTCCAACTCTCTCTCTCTCCTGATCCCACAGTGTCTCCCCAACTCTCTCTCTCTCCTGAACCCCAGTGTCTCCCCAACTCTCTCCTGAACCTCCAATGTCTCCCCAACTTTCAGTTGAGTGTGGGGGGCACAGAGGATTTGTATGTTTAGTTGTACAAGACTCATGCAGTCTAATTGCTAATAGGTTGCTGAGAGCCATGTAATACCTAGTGCTTGCTGCTGATTGGTGCACGTGGGTTCCTACTAATTAACCATCCTGTATAAATAAAGGGTTAATTTTCCCCAACAGAAATGGAAGCGCTGCCATGCACTACTGTACCCCGACTCTCCCTTCGGCGTGGCTCGCTTGGAGTTCTATGACTGGAAGGAGGGGCCCATGGTAGGAGAGAAGGGCTACACCCGACGAGCCACAGATCGTAAAGTGGTGCGTCTGGCAGAATGCATTTGTGTGGCTCCATCAGCTTCCGAGAGTGGCCCTAAGGACAACATGGTGGCTTTCACTCTGGAAACTAACGACAAGACAATTCTCCTGTCCAGTGACTGTGTTGGTGCCAGTGCGTGGGTTCAGAAACTGTGTGAGCTGTCATTCCCGGTGAGTACCCTCCCTTTCTTCATTTACCCATCAGCCCCTGTAGGGCAAATTATTGTCCCCCTTAGCAAAGCAAGCCCTCATTTGGTTTGGCAGTCTGACCATGCATTATTACATATGGCACTTCAGGGGCGGGGCTGGTTTAGACAGACCATCCTATTGGCCACAGTCATTGGTTGATGAGACAGAAGAAGCAGTGTCAGGATCCACTGTCCCTCTCAGGTCAGGTTCTTGGACCATTGTGGCTGGTCAGTTGTTTATTTGGGTCAGAAACCCCCAAGCGTGGCCCATGTCTGCTCACTGACCTTCCATTGCTGCAGAGTAACTAACCTTGTAATGTTTACCCCACCTCTTTACCCCAACTCCTTATCTCCCACCTCTTTACCCCACCTGTTTACCTCCACACTTTAACCCCACCACTTTACCCAAACTCTTTATCGACCTCTTTACCCCAACTCCTTATCCCATCTCTTTACCCTACTGCTTCACCCCACCGCTTTACCCCAACGCTTTACCCCCAGCGTTTTACCCCCAACGCTTTACCCCTGCTTACTTATGTTCATGCTACCCCTAATACACCTGCTAGATTGGCGGACTCCAGCGTCTGGCAGCAGTTCGCATATAGTAGCACACTTGTCTGATAATATCAGTGTTAGGTTTAGTAACAGAGTTATTAACAATTTCTATCTCAGACAGTGATGTGACTGTGATCAGTCTGTGCCCACACATTGAACTGCCCTGTGCTTGGCACATCTTCAGGAGAGACTGTGGGACTATACTTTATGCATACGGCCCTACCTGTCAGTGCAGGACGTATGGGGTTAAGGTCTCCTCTCTGGATGCAGGACAAACAATTGATGAATTCTTAAGCTCCTCCTCTCCCTGTGTCGCCCTCTACTGTCAGTTTTTTGTTTGTCCTGCTTGAAGGTGGACACCTCATATATTTGGCTTCACATTGGATTTTAATTTATTAGGTGAGCTCTTTGAGCCCTCAATGGTAGCGTGCTCTCAGTTATTTGAGCCCCTATATTATCACTGGTACCTTCATGTGAGCCCTGCTGCAGAGTGCTCCATATTGGATCATTTAGATACATGGGTATACATGCTTAGAGTATATATATATATATATATATATATATATATATATATATATATATATATATATATATATATATCTACCTTGGTCAGGGGACCACCATGATCCAAGGGGACTAGCGTTGCTCCACTTTCAACGACCAATTGTTCTGCACCTAGGGAGCAATTCTGGATGACCGTCAGAAACTCCCCTGGCATCTACTAAACCCGTCTCTGGTTACCTTACCGCACTTGCCAGCCTCCCGCCAGTATTAACTACTGGAGTACGGGTAGACGCGACTTCTGCTTCTCGGATGCATGGGTGAGTGAGTCACTTCCGTTCACGCTTGGCACTAACAGAAGCGCGCCAATTCGGCTGGAGCTTACAGTGACATCACCACGGCGTGCGCATCGTATGGAACGGAGATCCGCAGCTAAGTCAAATAACTTATGACTGTTATATTTGAAGCATTGCCATACGATTTAACGGAAGGGATTTAGCCTGTAGTACACGGCTACATACAGGAGGGAAAGATATCATGGCACAATCTAAAGAACTTTTCGATTTCATTGAGGATCTTTCATCAATCCCTATTGAGACCCAAAAGAAGCCAGCAAGGGCAGTCAAAAGGAGGGGTAAAAGAAAGGAGACATTAACTGCATCTCCTTCTCCACCTATTCTGCCTAAAATTGGTAGATCTGCACAATATGCTGAGTCAGATACTGATTTAGGAGCTCCTTTACCACTGTCTACCATTGCGATGGTACATGCTAGTCAGGACCCTCCTACCCCCCCCCAAATATCTCCTGGCCCTTCGAGTCCAGCACCTGTCTCTCTTCAGCCACAATCTCAGGATTTTTCTGCTACCAATACAGCATCTTCAAATCAGCAATTTTCACAGTTTTTGGGATGGTTACAATCCCACATACATTCTTCAGTGCAGCAAGCAGTAGCTAGCCAAGTACAAGTCCCTACTAAACACAAGGCCGAGTCCAAGACACCTGTGGTTATTCTGTCTGACGCATCTGACTGAATCTGACTCGGCTTCAGAATCTGACACGCAACACAGTGATTTTTCAGAATCAGATACTGCCTCTTCTGATGGGGCCTCTACTAATAAGCAGCCTGACAATGTCAAATTACTGCTTAAGTACCTGTGTGATACCTTAGAAATCAAGGAATCACATTTACCGATATCTAAACTTGATAAGGTTCTCAATAACACTCCAGAGCAAAACCAGAGCATTTCCCAGATCAGCCACTCAGATAATATCTGACGAATGGTCCGAACCGGACAAGCGGAATAATTTACCACAAAAATTCCACTCTAAGTATCCCATAACTAATGAACATAAGCAGCTTGGGGATAAATCTCCAAAAGTTGAGTCTGCCATTGTACACTTATCTAAAAATACTACTCCATCTGAGGATGCTGGCTCTTTCCATGACCCCATGAATAAGAAAATGGAGTCAGCACTTAAAAGAGACTTTATGCATTCAGCAGCCATCATATGCCCAGCCTTTTCATCCCTTAGTGTGGTAAGCACAGCTAGAATTTGGTGTGAAGAGCTTAAGAGATCTCCTCTTAACAAAAAATACGACGGCAACTGTAGATAAACTCACTTTAGCTCTTTCATTTTAAAGTAACACATTGCTTGAGATTACCAAGTTAGCCACTAGAGCTTCAGCGGCATTCATAACAGCTAGAAGGCCTCTATGGTTGAGACAGTGGTCAGGGGACGCTGCTTCCAAAAACAGATTGGTATCCCTCAAATTTGAAGGCTGCAACCTTTTGGCCCTGAGCTAAAAAAGATAATTTCGGAAGTCACAGGTGGGAAAGGAGCATTCTTGCCCCAAGGCAAGAGAACCTGGGGTTCATCACGTAAAGATATGTCCAAGCGTAACTGTCATCATAGAACCTGGGGTTCCTACTTAAGACAATCTAACAGAGGTAGACCTAGTAAATAATCCTTTAATAAGAAATTCAAACCATGGCTTTCACAGCCAAAGAACTCTAGAAAAGGGTCAGGTCAGGTTTGTTCCATCAAAACAACCTACAGATCCAGTCAAGGCAGAATCCACCACCATCATTCTTTGCGACCTTCTAGAGAGAGGGTTAGTGACCTTAGTCCCGGTTTTTACGCTAACCTTTTTTTGGTACCAAAGAAAGATGGTGGTTTTCGCCCAGTATTAAATTTGCACCCACTCAACAAATCAGTAAAATATCTAAGTTTCAAGATGGAAACAGTACGCTCCATAACAGCATCCATACCAATAGGTGCATTCATGACAAAGCTAGACCTGAAGGATGCGTATTTACATATCCCTATACATCCTCAACATCACAAATATTTCTGTTTTTTTATCAAACAGCAACATTATCAGTTACAAGCAATGCCCTTCGGATTGACGTCAGCTCCAAGGGTATTCACAAAAGCGTTAGGAGCTCTAGTAGCAAAGATTTGCTCACTAGGAGTTCACATTTATCCATTTCTCGACGACATATTAATATTCGCAGAATCAAGAGAAAAATTGCATCACGACCCTCAAGTATGTATTCAACATCTCACAAGACACGGCTGGATAATAAACCAGCATAAAAGCATTCTGACCCCCAGTCAGATTCTCCCATTTTTGGGGTTGGTAGTCAACTCCAAACTTCAGAGTCTTTTTCTCCCTGCAGAAAAAATTACCAAGATTCACTCTTCCTTGCGAACATTGCAAGACAGCAGAGTAACCGCTTCAAAACTGGCAAGCGGACTACCTTAGCCGCAACACTCTAGATCCAGGAGAATGGAAGCTCAAGGACACAGTTTTTCAACTGATTACATACAAATGGGGGCCTTGTGTGGATGTCATGGCATCCAGACACAGCACTCAACTGCAAAGATTCTTCTCCAGGATCAGGGACCCAATGGCAGAGGCTGTAGAGGTGCTGGCTCCACCTTGGTCCTATCAAATGGCTTATGCCTTTCCACCCATTCCGATGGTGCAAAAAACTCTCACAAAGATTCGACAGGAAAGGGTCCCAACAATTTTAGTGGAACCAGCATGGCTGTCACGCAGTTGGTTTGCAGACGTGATAGACATGCTAGCAGACCAACCATTCCAGTTGCCTTTACACCCAGGCCTTCTGACGCAGGGTCCCTCTTGGTACCAAGACGTACACAAGCTGAGTTTAACGGCTTTTCTATTGAATCCGATATCTGGAAGCAAAAAGGATTTCCACCAACAGGGATTAATACGTTGCTATCAGCAAGACGACCAACAACAGCCAGAACATACCATACCAAGGCCTGACATGGAACACTTGTCATTTTCCACAGATCCTACAATTCCTTGCAATAAGGATTTTATATTCAGTTAGGCATTACATCCTTAAAAGTTCAAACTTCAGCCCTAGCAGACTTATTTCATATACAATGGGCATTACTGCCAGAATTCAAACATTTTTTTCAAGGTCTCTACAGACTTAGACCACCATCAAAAAGTCCAATCCCTCCTTGGGATTTAAATTTAGTTTTAGATACCTTACAGGAACCTCCTTTTGAACCCATTGAGTCTACAGAATTGAAATTCTTGACTCTTAAGACTGTTTTTTCTTCAGCAAGGAGAGTATCTTTAGCTTCAGCAAGGAGAGTATCTTGGTTAGCATCACTATCTTGCAAATTTCCATGGCTAAAATTTCAACCAGACAAGTTATTACTTCGTACTAACCCAGCCTTTCTTCCTAAAATGTTCTCTGCCTTCCATTTAAATCAAGACATTGTGATACCATCACTGCAATCTCTAGACTCAGCGCAACATTCTGACATCAGTCTCAAGTTAGACCCAGTCAGGGCCCTAAAAACTTACGTTAGGAGAACCGACTCCCTTAGGCAGACAGAGGTTCTATTTGTACTTTTTGGGGGGCACAGCGGGGGCTCCCACCTCTAAGAGATCCATAGCTAGATGGTTAGTTGAATCTATATCTCAAGCTTATAACAAAACAGGAATGACCCCTCCAATACCTCTTAGGGCACATTCCACTAGGAAGGTCAGCACTTCATGGGCCTTTCAGCAAGAAGCTTAATTGGAAGCAATATGTCAAGCAGCCACCTGATCATCTCCACACACATTTTCAAAATTTTACAAGTTTGATATTTTAATGCAAACGAATCAGAGTTTGGCAGGAAGGTGCTACAAGCAGCGGTATCACGTAGATAGCTTCCTGACTAATGGTAGAGGGAGACACAGGAAGAGGAGGAGCTTAGGAATTCATTAATTGTTTGTCCTGCCTCCAGAGAGGAGAACTTAACCCCCATATGTCCTGCACTGACAGTATGGGCCTATGCAAAAGATATTTACCAGGTAAGTAAATATCCTTATGTTTTCTGCGGAACTATACTGTGTTCTCTGTGGTACTATACTGTGTTCTCTGTGGTACTATACTGTGTTCTCTATGGTACTATACTGTGTTCTCTATGATATTATACTGTGTTCTCTATGGTACTGTACTGTGTTCTCTATGGAACTATACTGTGTTCTCTATGGTACTATACTGTGTTCTCTGTGGTACTATACTGTGTTATCTGTGGTACTATACTGTGTTATCTATGGTAATATACTGTGTTCTCTGTGGTACTATACTGTGTTCTCTGTGGTACTATACTGTGTTCTCTGTGGAACTATACTATGTTCTCTGTGGTACTATACTGTGCAGCCTGTACATGTGCGCCACCCCGAAAAAACCCATAGAGCGAGACTCCAGCCAGCTAACATTCCCAATACACGAACCGCACAGAAACCGAGTGACAAGGGAACCAGCCTTTTCCCCCATGCTGAACAGCCACTCGGAAGAGGTACTGCATTAATTCTATTTAGTAGTTGTCGGCTGGGTGGGATACAGAACCGCATTGAAATAAGAGCAGATATCAAGCGGACCGTGCATATATATTGAAGCTGCGGGTCCCTCGCTGCGTGTGTGTATATATATATATATATATATATATATATATATATATATATATATATATATTTTTTTTTTTTTTTTTGCTGGCAAAGGACAAGCGGCTGGTGGCTGAATATCACAATATTGGGACTGAAGGCTATGTGAGTGCTCCAGGTCACGGGAATGAAAACCAGGAACTTGGTGGTGGTGATTTGAATGTGTTGGAAGAAGTGGATGACATTTTAGCCTGATAGGCTCATGTGTGAAATTCGATATGGTTTTATACAACCTATTTGATTACACTTTCCAACACACATTGCTAAGGATCAGGGGATTCTAGCAGAGGAATTAACCCCTCCATACTCACATAGTCAAGGGAATCACATCTAGCATGCTGCTATCCAATACCTATTTACACTGATTCAAAGGAAATACTGGTTGAGAAGATGGGACCCGGATTGGGGAATTAACCCCCCCCTGTACTCATACACTCATATTTCTATATATGTATATTTGTAATCAAAACCTGTAAGGTTATTGGAATTGAATTATTAACCCTGCTCCTCCCACTACTCGCAATAAATGGATGCGGCCTTGCCAAGCCCATGTGAGGTATACTTAAGCCATACTGGGGGTATTTGACCCAACAAAAGAACATTAATCCTATATACCTGAGATATATGAAAATAGAGGATTTAGGAAAGATAAAAGGAATTCCTCTTGGTGATTGTATATTGTTATATCCCAGGTAAAGGAATCCACCATTTTTTAAGTACATCCTTGTTAAAGAATGTTTCTCTTTTTCCCTTTCTATTTTTTATTTTAACGCCAAGTGGAAAGTATTGAAAATTATTACAAAGCCTTTTATGTATAGAATTGAACATGGCGAATAGTAAGACTGCTGAGGTTTTAACACCAAACTGACTTTATGCTCTGGAGAAATTGGAAGATAGAGTAACCAGATTTAACCAGTTCGAAACTGTCTTGAGTGAAGCCAATTATGAGGAGGAAGAGGATGACACTATTCCTGAGATATTTAAAAACTTAGAAAAATACATGTCACAAGAATTGCTGCTTTGCTGGGATATTATTACTCTTGAGAAATATGTGACCATGAATATGATCCCAAGAGGTCTAAGGATCAGGAAGTTCCCTACATTTTCCAGAGACGATGAGATGTTTGTAAATGAATGAATCGACATCCTGTCAAAATTCTGTATGGAGCTAATGGGACTCATCAATTACAGAAAACAAGACTTGACTGTGACAAGGGAAAGTATTAATCAGTCCCAACTTCTCTTGTCAAGGTGACTTGCTGTTCATATGGGCTCACTGAAGACCATTGATGAATTTCACGGATATTTAAATAATAATCAGTACAATCTTCAGTTTTCACGTGAATATCACAAGGTAGAAATTAACTTTCTAGATCTGACACTGAACGGGAATCCCCATACAGGGACGGTTGATATGGAAATTTTCAGAAAGCCCACATTGGGCAATACGATCCTTAAGTACAACAGTTGTCACCCCAAACATATACTAAACAGCATTCCTTACAGCCAATTTGTGAGGTATCGCAGGAATTGTAGCCGAGATGACACCTATATGAAACAGTCTAAACAATGAGTTGGTACAATTGCGGGTATTCTAAAGAATTGATTAGAACCTCATATGAGAAGGCGAGCAATATAGACAAATACAAGAGTCCTCTGCACTCAACCCATTATCAATATATTTAAGACAGAGACATTTTGTGCATACTGCTACTGAAAGGGTAAGGCATTTTTGAGTAGCAGTAGCACAAAATGTCTCTGTCTTAAATATATTGATAATGGGTTGAGTGCAGAGGACTCTTGTATTTGTCTATATGTATTTTGTGGTCACACCCTCATTGCACCCCTGCCTAATGGTTTTAAAAATTAGTGGTGAGCACAACTTTCCCTTGTTTGTTAAAGGCGTGCAATATATCCACATCTGAGAAAGGGAACATCAAGAAGGGAATAGAAAAACTTGAGAATTAAAAACAGAAAGTGTTCTTTGTTACAGAGTACAGTGAGGAGTACAGGCAAATCTGCAGCATCATTAAGAAATACCTGTATTAAATGGAGATAGCAAAGTGGCAGAGATCCTGTCCCAAAAAGATCTAACATTTGTCTCAAGAAAAGCACCCACTTTTGGGAAAATGCTAGCCCCGAGTCAAGTATCGATTCCAACTTATCCTACAGGAATCTATCTGGCTGTCAGTGAAGGGTACATACAGATGTGGGCCACAGTTTGTAAAACGTGCAAAGTAATTTCTATAGACACAGAGTTTGAATCGAATGTTTCGGGGAGATCAAGAACAGAGGGTTTTATAACTGTAACACCAAGAATGTCGTTTATTTCTTGGAGTGTGGACGCTGCAGTAAATAATATGTAGGCCGTACCAGCCATACATTGAAAGAATAAGGGAGCATATAAGGACCATCACAAATGAAGATCAGACAATTTATGTGATAAAAGAAAAGACATAACAAGATAGTGAAATATATATATATATATATATATATATATATATTTTTTTTTTTTTATTATTATTTTATTTTTTTTTATTATACTCGGGAGAGTGAAATGTGGGGACTTTACAGTATCCACTTCTTTTTCCCCCACCCTTTTTTCCCTTTTCCCCTCTCTTTCCTCACTTTTTTCTTTTTTTTCCTTCCCTTTTTTTCTTTTTTTTTTCCTTTTCTTTTTATTCTTTTTCCCTCTTTCCTTCTTTTCCTTAGACAACTCAAGAACGAAATATGGATAGAACTTAATTATGAGAAGTAGGGAAAGTGAATTTCCCAAGAAAATCTTCCAAAAAATTAGATTTTAAAGAAAGAATAACCATACAATATGTTATGATGGATAAAACCTCCCACAAATTTAGAAACATGAGAGTATACAACACTGTTTGGTTTTTAGTGATTAGATGTTGTTTTAACGTTCCCCTACAGGCAGAGTATGGCACACACAGGGAGCATAGTACAGGTAGAGTATGGCACACACAGGGAGCATAGTACAGGCAGAGTATGGCACACACAGGGAGCATAGTGCAGACAGAGTAGGGCACACACAGGGAGCATAGGGCAGGCAGAGTATTGCACACACAAGGAGCATAGTACAGGCAGAGTATGGCGCACACACAAGGAGCATAGTACAGGCAGAGTATGGCACACACGAGGAGCATAGTACAGGCAGAGAATGGCACACACAAGGAGCATAGTACAGGCAGAGTATGACACACACGGAGCATAGTACAGGCAGAGTATGGCACACACAGGGAGCATGGGGCAGGCAGAGTATGGCATACACAGGGAGCATAGTACAGGCAGCGTATAACACACACAGGGAGCATAGTACATGCAGAGTATGACACACAGAGCATACTTCAGGCAGAGTATAACACACACAGGGAGTATAGGACAGGCAGAGTATGGCACACAGGGAGCATACTATAGGCAGAGTATAACACACAGAGGGAGCATAGGACAGGCAGAGTATGGCACACATGGAGCATACTACAGGCAGAGTATAACACACACAGGGAGCATAGGACAGGCAGAGTATGACACACAGGGAGCATAGGCAGGCAGAGTGTGACATACACAGGGAGCATAGTGCAGACAGAGTATGGCACACACAGGGAGCATGGGGCATGCACAGTATGGCACACACAGGTAGCATAAGGCAGGCAGAGTAGGGCATACACAGGAAGCATAAGGCAAGCAGAGTATAGTACACACATGGAGCATAGGGCAGGCAGAATATGGTACACACAGGGAGCATAGGGCAGGCAGAATATGGTACACACAGGGAGCATAGGGCAGGCAGAATATGGTACACACATGGAGCATAGGGCAGGCAGAATATGGTACACACAGGGAGCATAGGGCAGGCTGAGTATGACACAGCAAGCAGACTTTCATGTGGGGGCCACACAAGAGGGGGGTCAGGGGGCCACATCTGCCAGTTGGACAGCCCTGATGTATAGAAACGAGTTAGCCCCACTCCCTTTGTATTTTTCCTGCCTTTCCATATGGGGTAATAGTGTAACATATCTGCTCCCCATGTAGCCTCTTCTCCCCACGTCTCACTCCCTCCCTCATTCTCTCCCATAGACCAAATCAACATCTCAGGACAAGGATCCCACAGACCATGCAATCTCCTCATCCCTCGAGATGTCTGTCAACAGCCTCTACATGTCCCGAGAGGACGGTGAGAGAGACTTTCTACTATGCACATACCAGTGGAATTGGAGTGCGAGTGGAGAGGGAGCGGAATTGGGGTGTGATTGGAAAGGGAATGGAATTGGGGCACGAGTGGAGAGGGAGCGGAATTGGGGCACAAGTGAAAGAGGGAGTGGAATTGGGGTGCTAGTGTAGAGGGAGCGGAATTGGGGCGCAAGTGAAAGAGGGAGCGGATTTGGGGAGTGATTAGAAAGGTAATAGAATTGATAAATGAGTGGAGAGGGAGCGGAATTGGGACACAAGTGAAAGAGGGAGCGGAATTGGGGTGCTAGTGTAGCGGGAGCAGAATTGGGGCGCAAGTGAAAGAGGGAGCGGAATTGGGGTGTGATTGGAAAGGCAATGGAATTGGGGCACGAGTGTAGAGGGAGCGGAATTGGGGTGCAAGGGAAAGAGGGAGCAGAATTGGGGCGCTAGTGGAGAGGGAGCAGAATTGGGGCACTAGTGGAGACGGAGCGGAATTGGGGTGCAAGTGAAAGAGGGAGCGGAATTGGGGTGCAAGTGAAGAGGGAGCGGAATTGGGGTGCTAGTGGAGAGGAAGCAGAATTGGGGTGCATGTGAAGAGGGAGCGGAATTGGGGAGCCGGTGGAGAGGGAGTGGAATTGGGTGTGAGTGGATAGTGGATTTGCTGTACTAATGCTTCTGTGTTTGTGGGTCCCCAGTGAGTGAGTTTAAGGTCACAGTGCAGAGGGAGTGGAATTGGGGTGCTAGTGTAGAAGGAGCGGAATTGGGGCGCAAGTGAAAGAGAGAGCGGATTTGGGGAGTGATTAGAAAGGCAATGGAATTGGTAAATGAGTGGAGAGGGAGCAGAATTGGGACACAAGTGAAAGAGGGAGCGGAATTGGGGCGCTAGTGGAGAGGGAGCAGAATTGGGGCACTAGTGGAGACGGAGCGGAATTGGGGTGCAAGTGATAGAGGGAGCGGAATTGGGGTGCAAGTGAAGAGGGAGCAGAATTGGGGCGCTAGTGGAGAGGAAGCAGAATTGGGGTGCATGTGAAGAGGGGGCGGAATTGGGGAGCCGGTGGAGAGTGAGTGGAGTTGGGTGTGAGTGGATAGTGGATTTGCTGTACTAATGGTTCTGTGTTTGTGGGTCCCCAGTGAGTGAGTTTAAAGTCACAGTGCAGAGGACAGAGGCTGCAGAGCGCTGCTCACTACATGGTTCCTATCTACTTAAGACAGAATCAGACTGTTTGTTGCTGAAGGATCCCAACACCAAGGAAACACTTTACTCCTGGCCTTACAAACTGCTCCGCAGATACGGGAGAGACAAGGTGGGTGCCACATCACGTCTTTACCTGCTTTATTTCCTTCCTGTATATTCCACTGACAGAGTAGTTTCAATGTCTGTTTTATATTGTCTAAACCAACCTTCCCAGCATTCCTGGCTGCTTCAGGACCTCCCATACCACAGAACCCACCTTCCCTAATGCAGCAGGACTTCCCTTACCATAGAGATGACCTTCCCTAGCTGCAGCAGAACCTTCCTTACCATAGAGATCACCTTCCCTAATTGCAGAATGACCTCCTTAACCATAGAGATGACCTTCCCTAGTTGTATCAGGACCTCCTTTACCATAGAGATGACCTTCCCTAGTGGCAGCAGGACCTCCCCTGCCATAGAGCTGATAGAGCAAAAGGGGGTGAGTACATAGATGCAGTAAATGTCCCTGAAGAAAGGTTAAGGGGAGTAAAGTATTAGGGTTAGGGGGGATCGCAATGTCCATGTATCCATGTACTTGGGTCATTGTGGCTGGTCAGTTGTTTATTTGGGTCAGAAACCCCCAAGCGTGGCCCATGTCTGCTCACTGACCTTCCATTGCTGCAGAGTACAGAACTAAAACATATAGTTACCTTGGATCAGAGGCGTAGTAAAAATTATTGTAGCACGTTGGGAACCTCTAGTGGCCAAACAGAGGTACAACCATAACTTTCGAAAAATAGTCCCAAAACATGCTTGTAGATAAAAGATATAAGTTTATTCCATGTTATAAAAAAAATCAAACATTCCCCCTATGGTGAGTACAGAACTAAGGCTGATAAATTAACATGGAGAACAGGTGAGATACATTATTGTGTTTCTAGAGTTTTACAGTTATTCCTATTCTTACACTTGTAGGTGATGTTCTCATTTGAGGCCGGCAGGCGGTGTTCCTCAGGTGCCGGTAATTTTACATTTGAGACTTCCCAAGGCCATGAGATCTTCCAGCGGGTTGAATCATCTATCCGAGCCCAACAGGGATCTGAGAACCGTTTAAGCTGCCCAACTCTGGATTCTGATTGCACTATAGATGTCTCTGATGTCTCTTCAGAATCTTGTGTCCCTGAGGCTCCAAATAAATCTGGACCAGTCAGGAAGGATCCAGAGGAGAAACCTCTGAAAGGTCGAACACTTCCCAACCTACCCGGGTCTAAGTCTGTTGCCCCTCAACTCCTTCTTGACCACTCTGGTCTTGGAGCAAAATCTGGTAGCTCCAATACTCCTCCTTGCTCACCAGTCTCTAGATCTGCAAGTCGCCACCTAGAGGTGGATCACGAGCAGCTTGTAGGAGTCTATTCTGAGCCCAAGGATTCTGTTAAGGTCATAAAACCTCACTTTGACCCCCTTTATTCTGACCCAGTGGACTGTGTAGCTGGTAAAGTTCTGAAAGGAGAACGGTCTAAATTGGATCCCAGTGAGAGATCGCCTCTTTACTCAGACCTGTATGAACATGTGGGTTATGAGACTGTAGGAGCAACAGTTTGTGTTCCCCATGCAGGTGAGGAGCACATCTATGATGAACCAGAGGGAATGGCACAAGCACCCCAGGTGTATTCGGAGGTGTGCATGGAGGGAGGTGCCTGGAAGAGGCAAGCCACCGATGATAAGCTGGGCTATGAGTACCCTTACAACCCCAACACTGATGATTATTCTGTTCCAAATTTCCAGGGGCAACGAGGTCAAGGCCGAAGTAGAGGTCTTGGCCCCAAGCCTGTCCCGGCTCCCAAACCCCAGGGAATAGTCATTCCCAGGACAGTGACAGGGAAGGAAGGGGGAGAATGTGGCTTCTCCAACTCAGCCAATAACAACAACAATAACAGCAACTTAGAGGCAATATACAGCCAGGTACACAAAAAGGAAGCTGCCAAATGTGCCACACAACATACCTGCCATTCTCTGCCCTCTATACCCGCTCCAACTCTGCCCTACTCTGTGCCATCCAGACCTCAGCAAGTGCCACCTCCAGCCAAATCTGTGCTGTCAACTCCTCATTCTACAAAGCTCCCACCAGCAATGCCCCTGCCAGCCATCCCTTTGTTACCTAAAAATCATTCTCCTGCAACAGCACCACCTAGAGTGAAACCACAGACTGCAGCCCTCCAGCCTTCATCTGCCCCCCCAGCAGGTTTAGCCAATGAAAACAATATTCTGTCTTCTGTGAAGATCAGCCAAGCAGCATTGGCTAAAGGAGAAGAGCTTCCTGATGATGAAAGGAAAATCTCCTCCATCTACGAAGATATGGGGGTCCTGTGAGGAGCTGTGGCCCCAGAGGAGCTCGATCCAGGTGATTGTTTCCCTGGGAGATGTGAGACCCCCTGGATACAGACTGCTGCTTCTCTTGTTAGGTGTCTCCTGGGTTTTGTAATGATATTTGTATTATATTGCTTCTGCTCATGTCAGGTCACTTCTACTGCACTGGGGCAATTAAATGCCGGAGACAGTCACACAACTTGCACTTATTGGGCACAACCTACATGTTACCATTTATTCTAGGCTTAACTTTATGGCCCCTTTTATCCTCTGCTGAACAGACGTCATTACTAATCGTCTTTCTTGTTCCCCTTATCCCCCCTGCTTTTTATCAAATGTAGAACCTGCTGCTGGTGTGCTAATAAATATTTTTCCCCTGCTGCCCGTGTGTGTTCCACCATGTTACAGTGGCAACCAGTGTCATTTGCTTCATTATCTCTTTCCTGGAAACCCCATTCCTTTCATTACTGCCCCCGTTCTATATTTATATATAGTGATCATATCCCCCTTATATATTTATATATAGTGATCATATCCCCTTATATATTTATATATAGTCATTATATCCCCTTATATATTTATATATATTCATCATATCCCATAATATATACTGATCATATCCCCTTATATAGTTACATATAGTGATCGGATCCCCTTATATATTTACAGTATATATATATAGTGATTATGTCCCCCTTATATATTTATATATAGTCATCATATAATCTTATATATTTATATATATTCATCATATACCCTTATATATTTATATATAGTCATCATATCCCCTTATATATGACTATGAAGATTTTCATTCATCCAGGTCATAGTATATCTGGTATAGGTCAATCTAAAAACAACTGGACTTGCTGAGTAATCAATGAAGACGTTTCACTACTCATCCGAGCAGCTTCTTCAGTACAACTGACTGGTGTGGGAAATTCTCGGCATATAAACTCTTCCACTAATCCATTTACAATGGCACATTGTAACTCTTCAAAGAGGTGACATCTGAAGAAACTCACAGAGGTGTTGATTCTGTGTAGTTGTGATAGGATTATCCAATGTGTCATGTGACTCCTAGATACAGGTGTTACTTGTGAGAGTTGCATGAATGGATGTGTGAAGTGTTCTGAATCCGCCGGGGTACAGATGTTAGAACAGCATTGTATGTAGCAGACAGGTGGTGTCGAAGGCCCCCACCTCTGTTCAGAGATGGTCTCTCCACCTTGACATGAATCGCCTCTTTCACGCCTCGTTCAAACCAGCGGTCTTCTTTATCCAAGATTTGGACCTTGCTGTCTTCAAAGGAGTGTCCCTTGTCTTTTAAGTGTAGAAAGACAGCTGAGTTTTGCCCTGTAGAGTTCTCCCTCCTGTGCTGAGCCATTCGCTTGGAGAGCAGTTGTTTTGTCTCCCCGATGTATAGATCTGTGCTCTCCTCGCTACACTGGACTCCGTATACCACATTGCTTTGTTTTTCTTTTGGTGTTTGATCCTTTGGGTGTACCAGTTTTTGTCTCAGTGTGTTACTAGGTTTGAAAAACACAGGGACATGGTGTTTGTTGAAAATCCTCCTGAGTTTCTCTGACACTCCAGCTACATATGGGATGACTATGTTTCGCCTACTATGTGTCTCCGGGCGGTTATTGGTGTTCCTGTTGGGCTTGGTTGCTGCTGTTTTGACAAACGCCCAGTCTGGGTAGCCACACGCTTTCAAAGCTCCTCTGAGATGTTTTTGCTCTTTGTCTTTGGACTCTGTATCAGTTGCCACACATTCCGCCCGGTGGTGCAGGGTTCGAATGACACCCAGTTTGTGTTCCAGTGGATGGTGGGAATCCAACAACAGATATTGATCCGTATGAGTGGGTTTCCTGTATACTTCCGTCTTCAAGTTACCCCCCTCTTGGATACATATCAAACAGTCCAAAAAAGCAAGTTTGTTCTCATGGACATCTTCCCTTGTGAACTTGATATTATTGTCCACTGAGTTAATGTGTTCTGTGAAGGCCGCCACTTCATTGGATCTGATTTTAACCCAAGTATCATCCACATACCTGAACCAGTGAGTCGGTGTAGTTCCCTGGAAAGTAAGTAAGGCCCTCCTTTCCACTTCCTCCATGTACAAGTTTGCTACAATGGGAGAGACTGGAGAACCCATTGCACAGCCATGTTTCTGTCTATAAAAAAGGTTCTTGTACTTGAAGTATGTGGTGTTAAGGCACAAATCTAGCAACAAACAAACTTGGTTGGGACTGAGCTTCGTTCTGCTGCTGAGGGTGTTATCATGTTGCAGTCGATTTCTTACAGTCTCAATTGCCTCTGTAGTAGGTATACATGTGAACAAAGAAGTGACATCATATGATACCATTGTTTCTTGTGCCTCTAGTGTAACGCCGTGAATCTTGGTTACAAACTCTTTGGCATTCTGGATATGATGCACTGTATTGCCTACCAACGGGGCTAAGATGTTAGCCAAGAATTTTGCAATGCTGTATGTCACTGAATTTGTGCTGCTGACAATGGGTCTTAGTGGGGCTCCTTCCTTGTGTATCTTGGGGAGTCCGTATAAGCATGGTGTGGCTTCCCTGGGGTACAGACGGTGGTATAAAATTCCATCAATGGCTTTCTCCTTTTCAAGTTGTTGTAGGCAACCGATCACCTTTTTCTTGTAACCACTGGTTGGGTCTTTCCCTAAGGGTTCATATGTATTGCTATCACTGAGCAGAGTAGTTATCTTGCAGTCATAGTCAGTTGTGTTGAGCACAACTGTGCATCTCCCTTTATCTGCTGGCAGGATAGTGATGTTCGGGTCCTTACTCAGAGAGCTGAGTGCTCTCCTCTCTTCTGTAGTAAGGTTAGAGGAAGGTGTTCTGGCACTTGACAAAGCAGCTGACACTTTTAGCCGGAGTTGTTCTGCTTCTTCATTTTTCAAGTTATTATTTTTGATAGCAGACTCTGTGGCTGTGATGAGTTCAACTACTGGTATGTGTTGTGGTGTCACTGCATAGTTTAACCCCTTGGCTAACACATCCTTTTCAGGCTGGGTTAGTACCCTATCTGATAGGTTCCTAACCCAAGTGTCTTTGGTGTTCTTTGGTGTCTCATCTTTCTGCCTCCAGGTTAGTTCTTCAATCCTTTTCCAACTGCTGCTTCGTGACAGTAATGTGGTGAATTTGCTTATTTGTCGCTCCTTACTCTTAATGTGTTGGGCAATCTGTGCATGTTCAACGAACACAACCACCCTTTCCAGAGTTCCATCAGGCAGTTCTTTTGCCAGACTCCATTTTAGATGTTCTACTTTCTGCTTAAGGGCATCAATGGTAAAGTTGATCTGTCTGACTCGTACATTTAGTAGATGTTTTTGGGAATTTTGTAAAATCTTGTTGGCTCTGTGACTTTTTTCTGTGACTTTTTATCTTGGATAAAGAAGACCGCTGGTTTGAACGAGGCGTGAAAGAGGCGATTCATTTCAAGGTGGAGAGACCATCTCTGAACAGAGGTGGGGGCCTTCGACACCACCTGTCTGCTACATACAATGCTGTTCTAACATCTGTACCCCGGCGGATTCAGAACACTTCACACATCCATTCATGTAACTCTCACAAGTAACACCTGTGTCTAGGAGTTGCATGACACATTGGATAATCCTATCACAACTACACAGAATCAAAACCTCTGTGAGTTTCTTCAGATGTCACCTCTTTGAAGAGTTACAATGTGCCATTGTGCCATTGCCATTGTTGTACTGAAGAAGCTGCTCGGATGAGTAGTGAAACGTCTTCATTGATTACTCAGCAAGTCCAGTTGTTTTTAGATTGACCTATACCAGATATCCCCTTATATATTTAGTCAAATACAAGAGTCCTCTGCACTCAACCCATTATCAATATATTTAAGACAGAGACATTTTGTGCTACTGCTACTGAAAAATGCCTTACCCTTTAAACAAAACAGGGATTGTTTGTCCATACATTACAATATATTTAAGCTGAACAACTACGTCAAAGTCATCCCATATCTGGCCAGTCCTATGCTCAATTTTATCTGATTCATTAAGAATTCTATTGCTTCATTATACATTTTACAAAGGGACTAGGTTGTACCTGCAACACACTGGCTGCTTTCAAAGTAAACCTCCATACTTGGCTGCCCTTTTATTAGACACCAGTGGGATCACCTGACTATAGTTGGGAAGGGTGGGAGCTACAACATGTAGTTGGTCACTGCTCCTGTATAAACTATATTTTGTCGTCACAGCCTCATTACACCCCCGCCTAATGGTTTTAAAAAACAGTGGTGAGCACAACTTTCCCTTGTTTGTTATCGCTTATATATTGTCATCATATCCCGTTATATAGTTATATAGTGATCTTATCCCCATTATATATTTATATATAGTGATCATATCCCCTTATATATTTATATATAGTGATCATATCCCCCTTATATATTTATATATAGTGATCATATCCCCCTTATATATTTATATATAGTGATCATATCCCCTTATATATTTATATATAGTAATCATATCCCCTTATATATTTATATATACTGATCATATCCTCATATATTTATATATAGTGATCATATCCCCCTTATATATTTATATATAGTGATCATATCCCCTTATATATTTATATATAGTGATCATATCCCCCTTATATATTTATATATAGTGATCATATCCCCCTTATATATTTATATATAGTGATCATATCCCCCTTATATATTTATATATAGTGATCAGATCCCCTTATATATTTATATATAGTGATCAGATCCCCCTTATATATTTATATATAGTGATCATATCCCCTTATATATTTATATATAGTGATCATATCCCCCTTAACTGTCTCTTCTCCAGTGTAACAAATCCCAACTTGCCTTTGCCCATAACCGATCCCTTCCATTCTCTTAATCAGCTTAGTTGCTCTTCTCTGTACTTTCATTACTGCCCCCTGTTGCTCACCCATAGCATTAAAATGGTACAGTGACCATCTGTAGGAATGACCAAGTGACTCCCTGGAATAAGTGTGGAATGCAGACATTATTGTGCAGGGTGCAAAGTACAAAAAACTATGCACCGATTTTTTTACAACCTGGCCAGTAACCTTCCAGTTACTGGCAACATTGGAAGAAAAGAAGAGAAGTGGAGCCATTGTTGTGCAGAACATATATTTAAGATAACTGCACACACTTCCTCTCTCTTTCCTTTTCTTCGGGGATCCACCTCTCTCCTTTTTAATAATCCCTGTTCCACCACCCCTGCTGGGAGTCTGTTCCCTGTATCAACCCCCCTTTCGGTAAAATAACACTTCCTTATTTTCACTTTCCCTCCTATTCCTTTACTGTATTAGTCCCACCACCCCTGCTGGGAGTCTGTTCCCTGTATCTAACCCCCTTTCTGTAAAGTAGCATTTCCTTATGTTCCCTTTCACTCTCCCTCCTATTCCTTTACTCTATTAGTCCCACCACCCCTGCTGGAAAGCAGATGTGTGTAATTAAGCTTGCTTGGGGATAGGCATGTGTTTTGCATAAAGGGAAAGCTAACCCTCGCATATATGGCTGAGAGGTGCCTGGGTGCTACATGTAGACAATCTCATTCCCTGGGTTCTGTCCCACAGTTTCGGATATTTCCAGATGGTGCAGCTGAATAAGCAGAGTGACAAGCCAGTTCCCTTCCCTTGGCCTGAATCTGCTCATTAATTATGTTGTCCTATTTGTGGCTGATATTTCAGTATATTGAGTCCTGGGCCAGTTCCTTCTACCTTTAGCCTTTCAGTAGAAAAGATTGGTATTCCGGAAGGGTCAGAGAATTTGGGGGAGGTGGGAGCACCTCCATGTGGCACAGCATAGTATGTGGGTATGGCTCATTCTGTTTGGCTGACCTGGATCCTACTAAGTTGAGTCCCGAGTGTATGTTGGTTAATGAAGACCAACTGCATATGTGCTGAGTGAATGGCAGTTTAGCTGCTGATTGGATCCTGTGGGAGGAAGAGCTGCTCCTCTGAGTTGAATTCATGGGAACACTAACCCTTTATCCAAATGGAAGAAGAACTGACATTCAGGGGGGACATTCTACAAAGGTGAAGTTCCACCATTAATGAACTGTCAGGGATGGGCTGAGAAAATTTGCAATTGGTCGCTTTTGGCTTTAGCTTGTCAATAGCAGATATTCAGGAGGGAATTTCAGGAGTGTTCTAGTTCCTAGGGTTAAGTGTAACCTAGTAACCAGGCCTTGGTGTGAATGAGAGACTGGAGTATGAATGGGAGGGGTCTGAATAGAAAGATAATGAATAAAAACAAACAATAGCATTGTGGCCTTACAATAAAAAGGACCCATATCATCAATAAGTGAAAATATATATATATTAATGTTGATGTAGAAAGTACAAATAACCCAAGTCTTGGCAACATGAAATATGAGTGAGGCTTGACTCTATAGGCCAGTAGAGAGCCATGAATAACCTCAGGCTCCTGTTTATCGTCTTGTGTATGAACTGAACCATTGTACCCTATGCAGCCAATAGGAACATGTGCCATAGTCCCAGGCCTTCTCAATGCTCAGAGGAACCCACTGACAACCAATCAATTACTCAGCCAATCACATGAATTAAGTGGCCAATTGGTGAGGAGATGGCTATCTCAGTGTTATTACTGGCCACTAAGAACTCTCCTTGCAGCTTTCCTGCCAAATACAATAAAAGGTGTAAGAAAAGTCTCTAGTAATAGAAGTCCCCCCCCACGCAGGTAGCACCCACTTTCTGTGGCACTGGGAAACTAGGTTTGTCTGGGGCAGTAAAGGCAACACAAGGTGCTGCTGGTGTGTCCTAATGGGTTATAGGTCAGAGCGATGAGAGACCCCCACAGAGAGTGCAAGTGGGGAGGAAAGAGAGAGTGTGGACCCCCAGCTCTACTGATATCTTCCATGAATGGCTGAGTGTTGCTCACCCAGTGGGGATGGACAAGCTCTGGTTAGTATAGGGTTAATCAATATATGCTGGTGTGGGCACATTGGCACAGGCCAGGGCTTGTAATATTTGGGGGGGGGTAGGTAATTTGTGTGGGTACAGGGCTGAGGGTGCAATACTGTTGCTTTGTTGCCTATGAAAAAGATACAATGGGGGTTATGTAATAAAAGACACTAAGTTTGCCCAGGAGCAGTAACCCATAGAAACCAATCAGCAGGTAGAATTTACTGGTCACCTGTTTAAAAGCAAACATCTTATTGGTTGCTAGGGGTTACTGCTCCTGGGCAAACTTAGCGCATTTAATTACATATGGGGGTATGTGTTGTTATGGATGACTGGAGGTGCAAGTGCAGCATTTGTGTGGGCAAACATAACACTGTTGTGTCCCTTCCTCCCAGTTGCACCTGCAGCTTCTCACTACTGCTCAGCACAACCCCCAGTACTGATGTGATAGCCCCCCATCCAGTATCACCCCATGGATCTAATACAGATACATATAGATTCAAATGAAGGCATCAGGGCTGGTTAGAGAACTTTTCCTCATGAAGGGCATCATTTCTTGGCCAAAAAGGTCAACATTAACCTTAGCAACCCCCCCAAGCAATTCCCTGATGGAGAAAACCTTCCTGAACCAAGAGCTTGACTCCCTGTGTAAAGACTGTGCAATAGGAAGCCCCTTTAGGGTCTATATAAGTCCATGTGAGCCTTCAGCCATAACCTTCTCTCCCCCTATTTCTTTCTCCTCTGTCTCCTCAAGTGATCCTCCATGCACCCTCATTACTTAAAGGGGTATATACTGTAGAAACAAGCATTGTGCATCACATGATTCTTCCCTAAGCTTGGCAGCCTGTGCCTACTAGCATGCCAGCCAATCAGCTGCTAGGTGGACTTGACAGGGAACTGCTGTTGATTGTCCATCCATTGGCCAGAGCTGTGATTGGCTCCCTATCTGCTCCAGTGCTTCTGGGAAGGAACAATACCCAAGCTGAGACCTATGAGAAATTCTATGGATAAAAAAATCTTAAAGATTGAACAGATTTTGGTGCAATAAGAACAAATGAGCTTGGATCCACACGTCACTGGCAAACATGAGATGGGCTTTCCTGTAAGAGGGCCACTTCTTGGCCAGTACTTCCCTTAGTATTTCCTGGTGTGTATATGTGTGTATATGTGTGTATATATATATATATATATATATACTGTATATAGCACAGACACTTTTCCATTGCACTTCACAGAGATTATACTGCGGATAAAGGTGGGGGAATTGTCATTTTAAATTATAGTGACTACAGAAGGGAACTTTTGACTCAACTGGCAGATGATAAGGTATATAAACGGCTCAAGGGAGATCCTGTGACTATATTTAAAAAACAAATTGATGCAATACTGCGAGCTGCCCTTGATGAGGGGTGGATTAATCAAACGCTTTATGATTTTTTACGCCAGGATTTTCCCATTTGTCCGATTTTATATGCCTTGCCGAAAATTCATAAAAGCTTAACTTCACCCCCAGGGCGACCTATTGTGTCAGCAAGAAATGGTCTATTACATCCTTTGGGTATATACTTAGATCAGATATTACAGCCGGTGGTTCAAACAACCTTATCCTATATACGTGACACTCCACACTTTTTAGAGTGTATCAAGGATCTTGTTTTACCCAAGGATGATACTTTGTTGCTGGCCACTATAGATGTGGTCAGCCTTTACACCAGCATTCCACATGGTGAAGGTTTGAAGGCGGTGGAGAAATCCCTTAAGGAATTTAATGATTATGATGGTCCCCCGATTGGTTTCATAATGGAACTGCTGACCATGTGTCTTAATTTTAACTATTTCCGATTTGAGGGGGATTTTTTCCAACAGATTTCAGGGACGGCAATGGGGGCCCCGATGGCCCCCTCATATGCAAATCTTTATATGCACCAGTTTGAGATAACCAACATTTTTCCCAAATTTTACCAACATATAGTGATGTATAAAAGATTCATCGATGACATTGTATTGATCTGGAGAGGGGGTGAGGCAGGTTTCAAGGATATGATGATAGAATTAAATAACTGCTCTGCGTCCACCAAATTTACTTCTAAATGTGGCAGGGAGGTGGAATTTCTTGATTTATTTTTAACCATTCGAGAGTCTGGTGTGGAATATTCTTTGTTCCGCAAAAAAACAGACTGAAATACCCTTCTACATGCATCGAGTTGCCATGCCCCGGCCCTCAAACGTTCATTACCCATATCACAATACTGTAGAGTTCTTAGAAACAATTCAATTTCGTCTAATTGTGATTTACAATTATCACAAATGACTGAACGTTTTATGGAAAGGGGTTACAGTAAAAATTATCTAGATAGAGCACTCGATATGGCAATTAAAAAGACCCAGCAATCTAGTGAACCTAAACGTAATACTAATTCATTAATTCTTTCTACACAATTTAATAACATCTCTCCTGCAATATGCCAGGCAGTACGATCAAATTGGAAAATTATAAAAGCAGACCCACAACTAGATAAGATCTCTCCCAATCCCCCTATGTTTGGTTATAGAAGGGGTCGTAATCTTAGGGATTTATTAGTAGTGGGTGATCCAGTGCAGTGTTATCTACCCCCAAAGCCAGAACCATCATGGTTATCTTCCAGCAAACAGGGTTGCTTTACGTGCCCAACGTGTCTGTCTTGCCGATATATGACTCCAAGCACAAGTTTTGTGCACCCACGTACTGGACATCGTTTTCTGATAAGACATCATATAACGTGTACTACTACACATGTAATTTATTTAATTACTTGTCCTTGTGGGTTGTCATATGTCGGCAAGACAGACATGATGCTCAGATTACGCATTGATGGACACAGATCGGCCATCAAGACTGCTTTTAGGGACAATACAACTACCAAACCTGTTGCCAAACATTATCTTGAGAAGGGACATGGGTTGCCTACTTTTAAATATTTGGCAATTGATCATGTTCCTTTACCTCGAAGAGGTGGTGACCGTTCTAAGATTTTACTACAACGAGAATCCTTCTGGATAAAAACTCTCGGTACTCTTACACCAAACGGTCTTAATGAATATTGCTCTTTCACTTGTTTTTTAGATCAGCGTTAAGTTTCGTAAATTATACATCTGTCCTTCATTTGAGTGTATCATGACCTTATGTTTTAGGTAAGTGTTTTGAATCACATTGTATTTTCTAAATGCTACTTTGGGGATATCAAAGGTGCAACATATTGATACATGCTATAATTAACCTATTGAGTGTTGTGATGTCATGGGGGGTGGGATTTAATTGGTTTTAAATGTTTGTAACTTTATTGCAATTTTATATGGAAAGACATCTTGAGAAAGGTTCAAGTCCAGGAACCGAAACGTTGATGTTTGTGCATCAAGTATGCTAAATAAATAAGTATTTTTTGAAACGGTGTGCGTGGAACTTTGGATCCTTATACAAGACAATCTACACACTGCACCCGCACGAGCTATTCATTGACGTGTGCGAGCTTATTTGGAGGCTATATATATATATATATATATATATATATATATATACTGTATATAGCACAGACACTTTTCCATTGCACTTCACAGAGATTATACTGTGTATATATAACCCATCTGCCCCAGTAAGCTTGTACTCTAATGCGCCAATCTCATTCCCATCAGTTCAATGAGGAGCCAAGGGCTGAACTTGGAATGGATTCACTTCTCGTATAACAGGCAGTGCGTTGTTTTGTGTTTCTATGAGTGCAAGGTGCAGGAGTCATGCCAAGCATTGTTAGGTAAGGAGAATAATGTCAGTGGGATGTGGATCCAGCCCAGAGTTTTGTTCCTTGTGTTCCATCATTTCTAACCAAACCATGAATGAAATCTAATGACATCTTTATTGTAGTAAATGCAAGGATAGATGTTCTGCTTTACTGGTTAAGGGAGTAGCTTGGATTCATTTGCTAAATGGGCCCATTCCAAGGGTTTCTTATTGAGTTCTTACAGCGCCTACTTGTGACCAAAATGTTTTTGTATTATTGGGATGGTCCATAGTCCAGTGTGTTCCAACTGCTGGAAGTTCAATACGCTTCTCTTGTTCTATATGGATCTCGGTGCCAAAGCCTGTCCTCTCTATATCTAATTATATTCCTTCATGTTTGGAACATTGGCACCTCCCTCCCATTTTTGCTGATGTTTTCAAATGAAAATGAAGGGATGTGTTTATGCCTTTCAGGTCTTTAGGAGAAGATCATTTGTAGGACGTATAAGAATTTGGGGGATAAGGTGTAAATGCCCTAAAAATGTTACATTCAGTTTTTCACAGATCAGGAGTTTGTGTTGCAAAGAATTGATTTTCCTTCTTACATCTAATTTGTATAAATCAGTGTTTTGGGGTGTTTATATGGAGGGATTTCCTGTACTCCTTTTCTTTTCAGAGAGTGGGGAGCAATGGACTTTCAGGTTTGCCAGTTATCTGCAGTATTTCCTGGAGGGGGGCATTTAGCAAGATTCTGCGAATGCTACAAGTTTCTGGGGTGCTGGATCTGTTTCAATGTCTGGGAACTGTTGGTCGGACAAAGGGGTGTATAGCAATGTTGAAGAGTAGGGGGGGGATGAACCAAACACTTGCATCACTAGAGCTATCAACCCATCACATTGCCATGTATCAATCTATAACTAGCAAGGTTCAATGTTCCTATGTCTTACATTACTTGGCCTTTCAACTTTCCCCCATAGACCATAGGGAGAGAAAACCTACCAAGCATCTTCATTTCCATATTAGTCAAAGTTGACCAATCAAAAGTGGAGTTTCCAATTGATGCCAAACAAAGGCTATCAACAACATAGCCCTTTGCCTAGCCTCTTTGACTATTAGAGATTGCCCACTTACATGAAAACATATAGGAAGAACCAAACACATCCATCACTAGAGCTATCTTTTATTACTTGCAGCTTTCACAGTTACTTTCCAAAAATAACTCAATGATTCTCCAGAATATTGAAAGAAAACTTCTAAAAAAACATTATAAAGGAATTTGTTTTCATTTATTAAAATTAATATAAGTCTTTAAATTTTCAATTCATTTTCAACAATTTACCATATCTTTTTTAATCAATCAAAAACAAAATATACAAGTTACTTAATGCAATTTTAATACAGTCAGTCACTATCTCTCCTCCATACTAAGATTTTTCTGCACTTCCAAATTGTTTATTTTGTTACATTTATTATTTGCCAAGCTTTAATAATATTTTCATCTTTACATTTTAATTTGAATCTGAAAAAAACGACTTCATAACGCAAGGCATCCAACCCAGTAACATATTTAAGAAAGTACCCATTTTTTCCATACGATTTGCACAAAACCATGATTCCAAAATGTATGCATTTCTATATACATCCTCCATGTCAGCTATGTGCGGGTAAGTTCCTCTCCTTGACCCCAGATAGAAGACAGTCCCCTCCCAAAAACTTCAAAGCCTCTCCACTCCCCTACAAAGGTGTCTAAGTAACAAGCTACCAGGTTGCTGACATGGAGGATCACCAGGAAAGTAAAATCACGGTTAGTATGATGTAATTTTACCATGGCCATCTTCATGTCAACTACGCATGGGATGTACCCAAGCTTAACTTATTGGTGGGGTATTATAAGTAAATACTATAATGGATATCTGAAGTCTTATAAACGGTTGAAGATTGCACATGCGGATCCTGCAAAAATAAAAAATAGAGGTTAGAGCACAAGATCTGCATATAAGAAAATTAAAAAAAACAGATGGCAACAAGTGCCAGTACTCATTGCCTCCCTGATAATATATAGGCATTGTATAAACTAAAACCCCCAAAGGAGATGTATGCTGGCAAGTGTTCTTAAAATCAGCACCACAGGTTGATTGTGAATTACTCAAACTAGGTTGAGAAAACTGACATTTCGGGCAAATGCATATAGGTATTGAGTTTCATAAAGGAATCTGAAATTATTCTATAGTGGTGGACATCTGACTTTCATAACTTGACTCCTTGACAATCTCACACAGAGCAAGCCCAAGTGAGACATTTCTGAATGGGACCTGTAGGACCCAGGCCTTAACCATACTAAATACAGAGCAAGATCTTCCGAACTGAGAAGCCAAGGCTAAATACATTGTGCTCTTTGCAAAGCCCTGATATGTAAGAAAAGAACCCTATTTAAGATTCATAGTAAATAAAATAAAATACTCAAGAGTTCCACAATGTATGGAGTAAACTATGAAATGAATGACCCCTATCAGAGAAAAACTCCCTTCAACAAGCCACTAGGGGGTAAATTTATCAAAGAGTGAAGTTCCGCCACTAGAGTGAAATTCCGCAGCTCACAATTCATTTCTATGGGATTTTGAAAGGCATATTTATCAATGGGTGAAAGTGAAAGTTCACATTTTGATAAATACGCCTTTAAAAATCCCATAGAAATGAATGGAAAGTGGCGGAATTTCACTCTAGTGGCGGAACTTCACTATTAACTTCACTCTTTGATAAATATACCCCTTGGACTTGAATTCCTGAAACAGTAGCCCTGTGCAGTTGAGGAGCAACAGCCTAAGATTATTTGTAGAACAACCCAGTTGCCGTCTGCAATTTCATGCTACTTATAACTTACAATCAACTGCAGAATATTCCCTTCTAAAAATTCAGAATACCACTGCATAATATTCCTAATAGCCTTAAGGCATCATAGTTAGATGCAGTAATGCTGGTATTGCCAACTACTGATATGCATTACCATAATACTGGTTAACTATAGCAACACCCCATACCTTATAAACTGCATAAACTTTATCTGAAAATAGATAAACTCAAAAGATGTGATGAAGTAGCAGCTGCTCCCTTGCCTCCAATATTATACTAAACTGTAGAACATCCTATAAGGTTCCATATTCATCTATGACCTGGTTATAACAAGTGTTGCCATAATGAGCAGCTTCCCTAATGTGTCCTAGACTAAAATGCTCTAGAACATAGAGAATCATTATTCTCTTTAATAATATGCAAAGCACTACAGTGCATGCATATAGCTTATGGTAATAACACTATTTTAAAGTATGACTGGTTTGAACCCAATGGACCATGAAACCCCTCACGGCCAAAATTATACAAAATGCTCAACTGCATTGAAACTTAAATGTGTGCACAGACTAGCCTAACACTAAACTGCTGATTAGTAATCATTGCAGTGGAACTAACATAATAATGGCTCTACAGACAGATGACTTGGCCTGAATCATACAACATGACCAATTAATTGGTCTATAATATAGTAATGCACATAATTATTAAGGGCCAAAAGATGGTTGGAAGGCTAATACTGCAATATACAGCATTGATATGTAAAAGGCCTATCATCTAAAGGCAGGTTATAACCCGATGTAGTGGCCCACACAAGCATAAAAAGTTTAGATAAGGCATAACCCTGACAATCCATATGCTGAATTGATTCCAACATTAATGATCATCCATGGCCCGTTGCAGTGATATCAGTGAGATTGTTCACTGGCTTTAGGCAGTTATATCCATTTTAAAAAAAAAACTATGGCCCTAATGTACAGGGCGGGTAGAGATATACAAAGTATACAATTACTGGGTGGCCTCTGATTGCAAAAAGGGCCTCTAATTATGAACACAATATAAATCACTGAGTGACCCGAAATGTAATGGCCTATAATGCCTTATAATCCTTATACATAGTGGCCACAATGCCTATAATGCTATACACAGTATCATTGAGTGGCCTGGATAATAACAAAGGGCATATAGTGCTATACACAGTATGGTATTACTGAGTTGCCCTGATTGTGAGAGCCTGTAAGTCTATACACAGTATATAATCACGGAGTGACCCCTAATTGTGTATACAATAATATCATACAGTGTATAGCATTGTACACATTATACAACCAGTGGTTGGGCCTGATTGTAAGGATATGTTGTGCTATACCCAGTATATTTTTACTGGGTGACCCTAATTGTAAGGTCATGTGATATTACACACAGTTTGATATGATTAAGTAGCTCTATAAACATTGTGCAATAACTGAATGGGCCTGATTGTAATGGGTTTGCCATGCTATAACCATTATGAAATTATTGAGTGAGCCTGGAACATTATACAATCACTGATTGGGTTGGACTATAAGGACATGTAGTGCTATACACAGTATACTTTCACTGAATGGCCCTAATTGCAAGCTCTTGTGATGCTAAACAAAGTATGATATTACTGAGTAGTTCCTAATAACCAGTCTGGTGTAACCTGTATGGAATAACTAGTAAGCTATAACTGATAAGGTATCACCAGCATTTTTGATTTCAGTATGATGTGTAACAATCCAGAAGGCAGCCCAGGCTGTGACTGTCAGTGCTAGCAGCAACTGAAATACCTGAATATTTTTAATCTTTCCCGCAAATCAAAGGAGAACAATTCCCATATTCTGTCCTAGCAATGAATATGCTTGAAAACCATACCTGGTATCCAATTGTTTCCCCAATACCAGTGCTCAACCTATGGGTAAAAGTAAACAAGTGTAAGGGCCAGAGACCTGTAACAAGATCTCCACCCCTCATAGGGTGTGTGTGGCCAGCCTTGCAGGTAAGTGGTTAATTAGCTCAGCTGTGGCTTAATAGGAATCACCATGATACTGATCAAACCAAATCTGGATACAATTCCTTAGGCCAATCTGAATCTGGAATACAGATCTGAACTGCCCCATGGGTATACTGTAGATACCTACCTATTCACTAGCACACTTACTGAGGCTTTCATCACCTACAACAAGGTATATGCTTACAGTTAACATGGAGGATAAATGGATTTCTTACCAGACGTCTCTGAGGATAACAGCACTGAGGTAAGTGTGGAATAGGCTGTTCAGGTAGTTGAGTAATTATTGCCTCCAGTCGTGACTGGTCAGTGGACTTGCACAAGCCAGAAGGTTTTTTTAAAAAAACATGCATACATACACATATTCATAAATAAATCGTGCAGTGCTGTATGTATATATAGTGCGGTAGCAGAGTCCAGATAACCTAATATTAGAAAACTGCACCACAGCCGGTATTCCTATAGATTCCTCTGTACCTGAGTTGCCACCTTTTAGTAGGCACATTGGGAGGACATACCTGAGGGTGAATGTGGAATAGCCACCTTATCAGCGAGGCATGGGGACACACAAAATCCCCAGCGGTAGCCTCCTGCCATATATAATAGTGGTAGCCTGGCAAACCAGTAGCCCATCACACCCCTTATCAGAAGAATCTTAAAACCTGACTCCCCCTAATGGCCACCTTCTTTGCTAGGCCCTGTGATGGATCCCACATAAAACAAGATACTGCCTGAGGTCCAAGGCAGAAGACAAAAAAAAACCTGTGTAGGGGATTGGGGAGGCTTTGGAGTTTTTGGGAGGGGAGTGTCTTCTGTCTCGGGTCAAGGAGAGGAGCTTACCCATGCAGAGTTGACATGGAGATAGCCAGGGTAAAATGTTTTCCCCTTCTCACCCCTAATTTGCATATGCAAATTAGGATTCGGTTCAGTATTCAGCTGAATCTTTCACGAAGGATTCAGGGGTTTGGATGAATCCAAAATAGTGGATTTGGTGTGATAGTTCTATCGCAGAAATAAATAACATTGGCGATAACGAACACCCTTGTCATACTCCTGATTTCACACTTTTTTTCACACTTTTTTTATTTATTTATTTATTTTAGTAATATATAGTTACAACAATAACATTTACATTACAATAACAACAGAAAGTGCATGCAAAACAATGCAAGAATTGATACAAGCATTCTAATAGAACATACATTTTAAAAACCAAATATATCAAATTTCTAGTACAATAAGTACTATACTATAGTTAGATTGGATATTATAGGACTATTGTCTAAAATATAGCCCTGATTTAGATTTTATAATTTTCATAATAGTACAAGCTAGTGTCATATAATAAGGATTCCATGGAACTATGGTGAATATAAAATTGAGTCCAGCTTAGATCTATCAGATTGAGAAAAATTACTCATGAAAATTTTCCATTTTGACAAGAAATTCATACAATTTCTCACGCTGTCAAATTTAAAAGCAATAGCTTCATTGGTACATAGATATTTCAACTCTGTGATGACATCCATTATCTCTGGAGGATTTGGTTTGATCCAATTTTTGAGGATGCTTCTCTTAGCTGTAATTAATATTACATGTGTGTAATGCAGCGAATGGGATATATTTCCAAATTTGAGTTGAAGAATGTGGTAGGATGATTTGATTGTTTAAAGCCAAAAAATAAAAAATAGTAGCCCTTCTGTTTGCGGATCTAATGCTTCTTACATTAATTGAGCCTACTTTTAAAGGTATTTAGATTGAAAAAAAGGGAAAAAAAGGCATTTCATATAGACAACATTCATTTTTTCTTTTGCACACCCATGGCTTTTGTTTTTGGCCCAACACCACCACGTTTTTTTGTAGCAGATTCAACACCCCTCATATCTTCCATCCGTCTGCCCTTTTCTGAAGATTCCTCTTTCCTGGTTTTTTTTTAGGAATCTCCTTTGGACTTTTGAAAAACCAAAGTCTTTGTTAGTTCTGCCACTTTGCCTTTTTCCAGGTATGAAGATACAGGAGCAGAAGAATCAGAGTCAATAGTAGGTGACGACTCATCCGCCACACCATCTTCAGAGCTTGAAAACCTTCCAATAAGGCTACTCCCTGCAGTAGATTCAGGGCCTTTCCTCTTAAGGGAGCACTTGTCCACTTCCATTTCCACTAGGCCAGGATCTATATCCATTGGGCCAGGAACCATATCTTCAAGTAGAATATCCCATTCACCTTCTCCACATAACATGTTAGGGACTGGGACCACCTCCACCTGATCCTGTAGCTGTTCATCCTCTGCTGCTGGAACCACTTCTACAAGACCCAAAACAGGTTGTTCAACATTGCCAATGAAGGGCATCAGCATATGTCCTGCTTGTGGGACACTGTCTCGCAAGATGGTCACATGAGCCACAAAAGTGACACTTCCTTGCAGCAACACAATCCAAAGTCTTATGACCAGGCTTAAAACTATTGCGACATACCTGGCCCACTTCACATTCCTCTTTTGTATGACCAAAACTAAAACAGTAACGGCAAAAAGTAGGTTGTCCTGGATAAAAGAGGAATCCTCGATTACTTCCAATAGAGAAAGATTGAGGGGGATGGCAAACTCCTCCTATTCCATTTTTGTCCCTCTCAAATTATACCCAGAAGTGTCTGTCACCATTGAAAGTCCCAAACACATTTTCTTTCTTTTCAGCAGGGGAAACATGGCTGCGATATCTGTGTAAAAAGGCTTGAATTTCATCATCCCGGACAAAAGGGTTTAACATATGAACAGTTAAGGGGACCATTTGTCTTGATTTGCTGACAACAAAGGTGATCCCCTCCAAGTCTGGATGGTTTCTTTGCTCCATACTCCTCTGGTAACAAGTCTGCAACAATTCCATAGTATAAAAGGATACGTCGAAAAAACCCTGCTGTGGGAAAGCCTGGACACAGAAAATTGAAGCATGCTCCATATTCAAAATTCCTTCCACCACCGTCTTCTGGACATGTTTCAAACCTGAAGTTGATTTCTTCTCCATGGGAATATATAGCCTCACTGTATTCTTTGCATCTGGTGCCACCTTCAAAGCCATGTTTCCAGCATGAGGAATCGCCTTCTCTCAAAAGATGAATGCCCAACACCCAATAGCAGCAAGCCCCACAAGGAGAAGAGAGAAAGGCTGAACGCTGGGATATCCTCAGTATTTGGAGGGTCTGCCTATACCCAATAGTAGCAGAAAACCAACCAATCTGGAAGAACCTTCAGGCCAGGTAGTAGGAGGCCTCACCAATGCCTTCAAAAGGCCAAGAAACAATTTTGTATTGTCAGTCTCATGATAAGATCTGACAGTGCAGCACAATGTTATGTGTTGAACTTTGCCTAGTAAGCCTCAACTTCCCTATCCTGTAATACCATAGGGAGAGAAAAACCTACCAAGTCTTTGTCATTTCCATATCAATCAAAGTTGACCAATCACAAGACGACTTTCCAATGCATGTCAAAGACTGCCTGTCAAACAACATGGCCCTTTGCCTATTATAGATTACCCCCTTCCATTAAAAAGAATAGGAAGATCAACACCCTTCTATCACAAGAGCTTTCGGTCACACAGCCCTTTGCCTAGCCTCTATGGCAATTAGCCATAGCCCAAGCACTCCCATGATAAAATCTAACATTCCAACAAATTACCATGTGTTGAGCAGTGCCTAGTAAGCCTCAACTTCCCTATCCCCTAATACCATAGGGTATTCATCATTTCCATATCAGTAAAAGTTGACCAATCACAAGACTACTTTCCAATCCATGTCAAAGACTGCCTGTCAAACAACATGGCCCTTTGCCTATTATAGATTACCCCCTTCCATTAAAAAGAATAGGAAGACCTACACCCTTCTATGACAAGAGCTGTCAGTCACATAGCCCTTTGCCTAGCCTCTATTGCAACTAGCCATGGCCCAAGCACTCCCATGATAAAATCTGATATTCCAGCACATTGCCATGTATTGAGCAGTGCCTAGTAAGCCTCAACTTCCCTATGCCATAATACCATAGGGAGAGAAAAACCTACCAAGTCTTCATCATTTCCCTATCAGTCAAAGTTGACCAATCACAAGATGACTTTCTGATCCATGTCAAAGACTGCATGTCAAACAACATAGCCCTTTGCCTATTATAAATTACCCCCTTCCGTTAAAAAGAATAGGAAGTACCCTCAACTGTATAAGAGACTGATACACAAACTACAGGAGTGGAGGCTGAAGCAGATTTCTTGGATAAGGAGGATAAATTGTATCAAAATGATGACTTTGCCTAGGTTATTGTATTATTTTAGAACTCTGCCCATTGCCATTTTGAGAAGGGATTTGGTTAGTTTCCAACAAACACTTATGGTCTTCATATGGGGCAACAAGAGACCAAGGCTTAATAAACAAATTATGTTTTTCCACAAAACTAGAGGAGGATTGGGAGTCCCAAATGTGCTCCATTATTACAGAGCAGCACATTGTGCTCAGATTCCCCAAATACATGGAGGAACTATGCACCTTTATGGGTGACCATGGAGACAAACATGGTACAACCCTTCACATTACAGAGTCTACTTTGGAACCCAAACTCAGATATCTGAGAAAATTTGCAGAACTGTGTCTCCATTGACCTATATTATGCTACAACTATGGAACATGCTTAAAAATCAAATATCGTTTGGCATCTAAGCCTTCTGGACTGGTACCAATACATGGAAACATACTTTTCCCCCAAGCCGGTCTGAGTCAGCCTTTATCAGGTGGAAAGGCAGAGGAGTGACAACCGCTCATCAGCTTACTGATGGATCTAAGCCATTACATATGGAGGAGCTTATCCAGAAATATCAGGCCCCGACTACTGAGATCTATCGGGCAATGCAATTGTCACACTTTGCTGCACATTTCTGGAATAAAAATATGGTCTCTAGAACTTTTTTGGAAGCTATCTGCATGAATTCCCAGATGAGTAGGCATGTCTTATCAGCTATTTACAGCCATCTGAACTATGCTGTTGTACCGGAGAAACTCCAACACATGCTGGAATGGGAAAAAGACTTGGGGGAAACATTTTCTCCGGAAACATGGCTCAAAAGCTACTTGAGAATTTTAAAAGGGAGTTATAATGTCACCATAGTGGAAACCTCACTAGAAGGACGATATGGCATATCTGGTGGAGCTGCCCTATAGCACAAACCTTATGGCAAAAGATATCTCAGGTATTATCTAAACTCTTCTATACCCCTATTGATCCATGTCCGGAAGTCATGCTGCTTGGACATAAACTTGAAGGCATGAATCAGTCGGCACAACATTTGACACAACATATCTATATGGCAGCTAGGATTTATATTGAGGCACAGTGGAAATCAACTTGCCTCTCTTTCCCTAAAGTTTTGGACAAGATAGAGTTCATACATGCTAATGAGAATTTGCAATACCAAATTGATAACTAGCTAGAGAAATACACAGAGATATGGGACACATGGATTCTTAATAGAGAGTCTTTTGTATCCCTATGAGTTAGAACAGGGCAATGGGCCGAGTTTATTTTATGAGAGAATATGCTGATTTGATATCTGGGGCCTATGGCAATAGCCTGCAGTTAAGGTAACAGTTGTGACAAACTAAATGATATTTCTCATATACACAGTGGGTTGATTTAGTTTTTTTCTCCTTATATCTTTTTTCCCTTTTCCTTTTCTTTATTGTATCTTTTCCCTTGTAAAGCAATGTATTGTACCATGCATTCATGTGTTGTGCATTACAATGTTATTGTAAACAGTCTTATGGGAAAAGTGAAAAAAAAATTTAATAAAAAGAAAGTTGACAAAAATAATAGGAAGACCTACACTCTTCTATCACAAGAGCTGTCAGTCACACAGCCCTTCGCCTAGCCTCTATGGCAATTAGCCATGGGCCAAGCTTTTTTTTTTTTTTAACCACTCAGGGGTAAGAAGTAGACTCTACCATTATAGGACAATATTAGTCCTTCTTACTTCATCACAGCAGAACAATTCTCATTTTTTATTAACAGCACAATTTTTTTTTATATAGCACAGAAAAAACACAACTACTTTCTTTACTCATTAACAATAGATTTTTTTTTAATTAAACCCTCTGCATTATCCAGCCCACCGCACTTAATATCCCATAAATAATATATATATAATCTATTCAAGAATAAACAAATACATCCTTCTTTTGAGATTTTTTTCTTGTTTGAAAACCAAAACATTTCTAACATCCCATAATACTTCTTTAAGGCATGCCAAAAACAACCATAAAGCTCTACTCTTAAATTTGTTTAAACTATGTAATCCATACATCATTATTTCCCAAGTGATAAACCTAACCCCAAATAACTCCTTACCAAATGGGTTTAATCTTTCCCTCTCCTCTTTAACATAGAAACAACTCCAAAATAAATAATTGACAGTTTCCAAAGCACCACATCCATCCCTTGGACATATATCAGATGCACACAAATCACGCTTCTTCAGAAAAACTCTTGTAGGCAAGCATTCATGATAAGACATTCATAAAATATCTCTTTGATGGTTCTGTAAGCCAGACATTCCTACATATTTCCACACCACATATGCTTTTCAAGTTTTCAAATTCCCAATATTTGACACACATTCATCCCTTCTGATCCATTTCTTTACTATCTTTTTATTCTTCTCCTCCTGCCCCAAATCTTCCAACTTAAAATTATTTCTAAACCCCTTTAACTTTCCTCCCTCCACTACCAGGTAACCGAAAACCCCTAATAATCTTATCTCTTTCAATAAGCTTCACTAACGGTTCCATAATACAAATGAAAGCAATAGGTGACAGTGGGCATCCCTACTGAACACCTGACAAAACTTTAAAACTTTCACCCAAAAACCCATTTATCAGCAATTTACTCTCTATTCCAGAATAAAACCCTTTAATTACCTGCAACAGTTCTACTGGAATACCCATTCTGCTCAAAACACAAAAAAGAAAAGTATGTGTTACTTTATCATAGGCCTTCTCTAAATCCAATGATGACACTATAATAGAACAATTTCTATCTTTAACATAAGAAATAATATCATGCAATAAAATTTAATTTTCATTAATTACACGACCTGGAACTGCACAAGTCTGACTCCCACCCACTATTTTACCTACCATATTCCTAATTCTATTTGCCACCAATTTAGCAACTATTTCATTATCTGAATTCAAGAGCGTAACCGGACGCCAATTCTTAATTTCCCTACGTTCACCTTTCTTAAAAATTAGAAAAATTATACCTTCCTTCATTAATTTTGACAAAACTCCATGCTCCATTACAGGTATATACTTATAAATCTCAAAAAAATCCTCCTTCATAATGTCCCAAAACAAACAATAAAACTCACTAGGCAACCCATCACTTCCGGGTGTTTTATTTAAAGCCATACTCTTAATTGTATCATACACTTCCATAACATCCACACTTCTTGCCAAATCACTAGCATCATCTTTATCTAAAGAACAGTCTAAGATATCTAAAAAATTGATATCAACTTTACCCTCACTTCCCCCATATAAATTAGAGTAAAATCTCTTGAAACACTCATACATTTCTTCCCCTTTCACTTCCTCGCCACATTCATTAAAGACATTCTCAAAATAAGCTTTTTTATGACATACTTTTTTTGGAAAAAAAAGCATTCATTTTACATTTAATTCTAAATGCCAAACTTTAGAACGATAAATAATTTCCTTCTCTTTTTCCTTAATTTCATTTTGAATTTTCTGTCTCACATTCAAAATATCCTTCTCCACACAAACCCCCACATTCCTTAACTTACCTTGACCCAATCTAAGACATTACTAAAATACTTTTTCTCCACACGCCACACCTCATACAACTCACAAAACAGTTTTTTGTACTTTTCAGCTAATTTTAAATTTAATTTCCATACCCCACGCCCATAACCCTTACTTCCCAAGGAAACTTCACATGTTACCAACACAAATAACAGAAACATGACTCATTTTTCTAAAGACAAAATGATCCAAAAATAAACATAAATCGAATCTAGACTTAACTGTAACTGAATCTGAAAAGAATGAAAATGGAATATTTATGTAAGGAAATCTGTGTTACCTGGGATTGGGGGTGCTGTAAGTCGGCCGCGGGGACGCCCGCAACGCCGGCCGCGGGGACGCCCGCCTCGTGGTTCCACCATCTTGCCTCCTTAGAACGCGCGCGCCCGTGTCTCGTTTCCTTTATTGACGCGGACGCACGCGCGTCGATTCTGACGCGTGTGCGCCGATTTTGGCGCGAAAACTTTGGCACCCAAACAAGGTATAAATAGGCCACTTCCACTCCCAGCAAACTGCCCGTGATAGAACTTGTTTCTGGTGCTCTGTTCTGAAGCCTTGTGCTATTTTGTCTGTTGGAATCTGATAATCCGTGTTTGACCCAGCCTGTACCTTGACCATCCCGAATTCTGAATCCTGACCAGTGCCTGATATCCGACTACTCTTCTGCTTGTACCCTTCCTGCTTGATACCCGGTTTTGACCCTTGCCTGCCTGACGACCCTTGCTTTCTGCCTGCCACAACCCAGCCTGTCTGACGATCCTTCTGCCATATCCTTGTCTGTTACGTGATCCTCGGTCCAAAAGACTCTAGCTACCAGCCGTGCCCCATTGCCTGCCAGAACACTTGCTTGAACCTCTCGTAAGACCAGGTGGCACCCGATTAGGCTGAGGGCTCCTCCCGAAGCTCAAAGGTGGTCACACCACTGGTGAAGCTTAGCTCAGACCCAGGATTCGAGCACTTGTTCTGGTGTCTGCCCGTTACTCTTTAGATATGTTCTTCCGCTCTATGGCCATTCTTTACGATGACCCGGATCGCGCCTCTTCGGCCGATTCCGCGATTCGCAAACTACACCAGGGCAAACGGGAGGTGGAGATTTACTGCACAGAGTTTCGTAGGTGGGCGGTGGAAACTGGTTGGAATGATGCAGCTCTAAGGAGCCAGTTTCGCATCGGTCTAGCCAAATCTGTCAAAGACAGCCTGGTCAATTACCCCCTATCTACCAATCTGGATAACCTAATGTCTCTGGTTATCCAGATAGATAGGAGACAGAGGGAAAATCGGGAAGAACAGGGTACTTCTTCTTTGTATAAGCATAATTTTAGTGCTAAGTTGTCAAACCCCTCTGTGTCTCAACCTCAGGAGGAGCCTATGCAGCTGGGCATCTTTCACCTTACTCCTGAGGAAAAGGCACGGAGGCGGTCTCTTGGGTTGTGTTTGTATTGTGGGGAGAAGGGTCACTTCCTCAATCAGTGTACCAAGAGGCCGGGAAACGCTCTAGCCTAAATGGAGAAGGGGAGCTCCATTTGGGTGCAGGCGTTTCCTCTCCCCAATCTGCCTCCAAGGTCCTATTATCTGTTAAATTAACCTGGCCTACGGGCACTGTTAAATTGTCAGCCTTCATTGATTCTGGGGCGGAGGGTAATTTCTTGGACGCAGCATTCGCTGCTAAAAATAAAATTCCTTTGGTTGCCCTCAATCCTCCCATGAGAATTCTGGCTGTCGATAAAAGACCCTTGGGGTCAGGGGTGGTTTCCCAAAAGACCATAAATCTTTCCATGTGTGTAAATAATCTGCACTGTGAAGAGATAGCTCTATATCTCATCGAGGGAGCTTCCTCTCCTCTTATCCTTGGTTTACCATGGCTCCAGAGGCATAACCCTCTGATAGACTGGGTTTCTAAGGGGGTGACTCAATGGGGTACAGGATGTAGTGGGGTTTGTTTTCCCTCAGTAGTAGCCACTACTTCTCTTGAGGGGTTACCCACAGCATATTCTGTTTTCTCTGATGTTTTCTCTAAAAAAGCAGCTGAGACCTTACCTCCGCATCGGCAGTATGACTGCCCTATTGATTTAGTTCCTGGGTCAACTCCTCCACGTGGTAGAACCTACCCCCTTTCATTACCCGAAGCCCAGGCAATGAAAGAGTATATACAAGAAAATCTTGACAGGGGCTTCATTAGGCCCTCTTGTTCCCCTGCGGGGGCAGGGTTCTTTTTTGTGGGTAAGAAAGACGGTGGTTTACGCCCCTGTATTGATTATAGGGGGCTTAATAAAATCACTGTAAAAAACCGCTACCCCTTACCATTAATCTCCGAACTATTTGACCAGGTCAAGGATGCTAAGATCTACTCCAAGCTTGACTTGAGGGGTGCCTATAACCTCATTCGGATCAGGGAGGGGGATGAATGTAAAACGGCTTTTAATACTAGGGATGGCCACTACGAGTACCTTGTTATGCCGTTTGGTCTATGTAACGCCCCAGCAGTGTTTCAGGAGTTTGTGACATCTTTCGGGACCTGCTGGGGATATACGTAGTGGTCTACCTAGATGACATTCTCATCTTCTCTGCCAACCTGTCTGATCATCGTCTTCATGTTTGTGAGGTATTGCGTAGGCTTAGAGCTAATAACCTGTATGCGAAATTGGAGAAGTGTACTTTTGAGGTTGCTTCCGTACAGTTCTTGGGATTTAATATTTCTTCCAAGGGTCTCGAAATGGATCCAGACAAAGTGAGAGCTGTCCTGGAGTGGACCCAACCTTATTCTTTACGTGCAACCCAAAGGTTCCTAGGTTTTGCCAACTATTATAGACAATTTATTAAAAATTTTTCACTTATTGTGGCTCCTATCACAAATCTTACTAAGAAAGGTGCTGACCCCAGTATGTGGCCTCCGGAAGCTATCCAAGCTTTCGAGTTCCTCAAAAGGGAGTTTAGTTCTGCCCCAATCCTCTTTTATACTTTTATAGTCGAGGTAGATGCTTCTGAGGTGGGAGCAGGGGCAATTCTCTCTCAAAGGCACCCGATAACTAATAAGTTACACCCCTGTGCATTTTTCTCTAGAAAATTTCTTCCTGCAGAGGCAAATTATGACATAGGGAATAGAGAACTATTAGCTGTCAAGTGGGCCTTTGAAGAATGGCGGCATCTACTAGAAGGGGCTAAACACCAGGTTACGGTCTACACTGACCATAAAAATCTGTTGTATATTGAGTCAGCAAAGCGTCTAAATCCTAGACAGGCAAGGTGGGCTTTGTTCTTTTCTAGGTTTAACTTTACCTTGACATTTAGGCCTGGTACAAAGAACGTCAAGGCAGATGCTCTTTCCAGAAGCTTTGACTCAATATATTCTGAAACTGATGACTGTAGTACAATTATTCCGGGTGAAGTCATTGTGGCTACTTTGGAATCTGACCTCTCTTCTTTGTTATCCCCTGTTCAGACAGATGCTCCCTCTAACACTCCTGTTGGGAGATTATTTGTTCCTGAAGATCTTAGAGAACAGGTTCTAAGAGAGGTTCATGATTCCAAGATGGCAGGACATCCTGGAGTAAGTAAAACTATTTCATTACTTACTCGAAGTGCTTGGTGGCCGACCTGTAAACAAGATGTTAAATCTTTTGTGGATTCTTGTCCTGTCTGCCAACGCTCCAAGACTTCTAGAAATTTGTCCCAAGGGTTACTGATTCCCCTCCCTATTCCTGAAAGACCATGGACCCATCTTTCTATGGATTTTATTGTGGAGTTGCCTGTGTCCCAGGGGAAAACAGTAATTTGGGTGGTGGTGGATAGATTCAGTAAGATGGGTCATTTTATTGCTCTTCCTCACCTCCCATCTGCCAAAACTTTGTCCGAACTTTTTATTCAACACATATTTAAGTTGCATGGTTTTCCCAGTAATATTGTTTCAGACAGAGGTGTTCAATTTGTCTCTAAGTTCTGGCGCGCATTTTGCTCGTTAGTGGGGATCGATCTTTCTTTTTCAACCGCCTATCACCCACAAACCAATGGGCAAACCGAGAGAGTGAACCAGTCTTTAGAGCAATTTTTAAGATGTTATGTCTCCGAAAATCAATCTTCCTGGGCAGAACTGTTACCCTGGGCAGAATTTGCCTACAATAACGCTACTCACTCCTCCACTGGGGAGTCTCCGTTTTTTTATTGTTAATGGGTTACACCCAAAAGCTTTTTCCTTCTCTAATTCTGGTTCTTCTGTCCCTTCCGCTAATTCCTCTGTCGAACAATTTTCCATGATTTGGTCCCAGGTACATGATTCTTTGTCTACTGCTACTTCTGCTCAGAAAAGGGCTGCTGATAAAAGACGTAGAGAAGCACCTCAGTATAAAGTGGGAGACTTGGTGTGGCTCTCTACCAAAAACATCAAGTTAAAGGTTCCTTCCCTTAAGCTTGGTCCCCGTTTCATTGGTCCTTACCCCATCACTACTGTTATCAACCCTTCGTCTGTTCGCCTTAAATTGCCTGTTAATTTCAAGATTTCTGATTCTTTTCATGTTTCTTTGCTTAAACCTGCCGCTAATACTCGCCTTACTTCTGTTCCCCCTCCAGTGCAAGTTGACGGTCAGCCTGAATTTGAGATCCAGGAGTTCCTTGATTCCCGAATGGTACGTAACAAACTCCAGTACCTCACTAGGTGGAAGGGATTCGGTCCTGAGGAGAACTCCTGGGTCTCAGTTGATGACATCAAGGCTGATCGTCTTAGGAAACAGTTCCATTTAAAGTTTCCTGGGAAGCCTGGGGGTCCGGTGTCCCCCCCTAGAGAGGGGGGTAATGTAAGGAAATCTGTGTTACCTGGGATTGGGGGTACTGTAAGTCGGCCGCGGGGACGCCCGCCACGCTGGCCGCGGGGACGCCCACCATCTTGCCTCCTTAGAACGCGCGCGCCCGCGTCTCGTTTCCTTTATTGACGCGGACGCGCGCGCGTCGATTCTGACGCGTGTGCGCCGATTTTGGCGCAAAAACTTTGGCGCCCAAACAAGGTATAAATAGGCCACTTCCACTCCCAGCAAACTGCCCGTGATAGAACTTGTTTCTGGTGCTCTGTTCTGAAGCCTTGTGCTATTTTGTCTGTTTGAATCTGATAATCCGTGTTTGACCCAGCCTGTACCTTGACCATCCCGAATTCTGAATCCTGACCAGTGCCTGATATCCGACTACTCTTCTGCTTGTACCCTTCCTGCTTGATACCCGGTTTTGACCCTTGCCTGCCTGACGACCCTTGCTTTCTGCCTGCCATGACCCAGCCTGTCTGACGATCCTTCTGCCATATCCTTGTCTGTTACCGTGATCCTCGGTCCAAAAGACTCTAGCTACCAGTCGTGCCCCATTGCCTGCCAGAACACTTTCTTGAACCTCTCGTAAGACCAGGTGGCACCCGATTAGGCTGAGGGCTCCTCCCGAAGCTCAAAGGTGGTCACACCACTGGTGAAGCTTAGCTCAGACCCAGGATTCGAGCACTTGTTCTGGTGTTGGGTGCCGGCCGTGACAATTTATATATATATATTTATTTAATTTGCAACTTTATGCGCATCCTTTAGTTTTAAGTCTAAAATTATATTATTTAACAAATGCCCAGTAGCATCTAAATTAACATTTCCACTTCCCACTCTATCAGAGACTTTATGAATACAATTAAAATCCCCAGCCACAAAAGTTGGACTCTTTCCACACAAAAAATATTTCACTATCTATCTATCTATCACTTTTAACTGCTAGTGCATATAAATGAAATAGATGGAACCTTTTGCCAAAATAACATAACTCAATTAATAAAAGCCTTCCTGGTACTAGAACTGTATAAGAATTAACTGAAATGTTTATATTATTTATGAACACACCTACAGCAGCATTTTTAATCACCTCTGATTTTGACCAAAAACTGTCCCCATAACTCCATTCACTCTTTTTAGGTGCAGTAGCAAAGGAACATTCTTGAAGGCAGAAAATATCTCCACCCAAATTTTGCAAATTCTGAAATACTGAGGCTCTTTTGACCACTGAACTAAAGCCTCTTACATTTAGGGAGACTACCTTCAGAAACATAAGAGAAATTTAGACACACAAAAAAACCCATAATTACTCCATAGCACTGCTGCTACTAAAGAAACACACATGTTGTAGATTTCTACATTTTTGGTTTAAAAAAAACTTTGATCAGAAGACTGTTCAGCAGTTCTAAAAATAACAGGAATTTTAAAATGCAGACCCCTCCTCCACCACACCCATAACAGGAAAATTTGCAAGCACATTTTTTTAGACCGTTTTGCAGGACTTTCAGCTCCACTTGAACTTGACTTGTTTTTGCTGCTATGGACCTCCATTTGTATCTGCTCTTGCTCTTCACTTTCTGTAGGATGCCAAAAAATCTCTTCAGCAATATCACTTTCAGTTAGAGGACTAAGCACACTTTCAATCTCGTGACCCTCAGACTGATTGATTTCACCTGAAGCCTGTAGTTCTTCAGAGGCCCCATCCTGCACAGGTGTTTCCTCATCCCCCTCCACAGACAATTCTGATTCAGGCACCATTCCAAGAAACATGTCAGGTTCAGCTTCCACAACCCCAACTTGAACCCAAGGTTCCACTTGAACCGGCATTGCAGACTGAGGAAAATCTAATCATACTTACCGTGATTTTCTTTTCCTGGATTGGAACATGGCAGTGTGCACTAATGGGTTAACCCCCCTCGTCATGTGAAGGACAGGAAATTACCTCAAAATAAAAGACCTCCCTTGCTGACTCGTCCTCCTATTTTTGACTGTACACATAAACTCACCTCAAGGGCTGGGAAGTCTTGCCCATTGCCATGTTCCAGTCCAGGAAAAGAAAATCACGGTAAGTATGATAAGATTTTCCTCATTACTGGTTCTTCACATGGCAGTGGGCACTAATGGGATCTTACCAAGCAGTAAAGACACTACATGGGTGGGATAATGCTACCAAGTAATTTATTTATACGTCACAGCTTGAAGAACTGACCTCCCAAAGTTTGTCTGACTTGAAGACTTAACGTCCAATTTATAAAATTTTATGAAAGTGTTCAAGTTAGACCAGACAGCTTCTTTGCATAAGTCTTCTGCTGAAACGTGGGCTTGGAAGGCCCAAGATGCTGAAACAGCTCTAATGGAGTGAGCCTTAATATTAGGCGGGACTTGCACTGCACTTGTCTTATAAGCCTCTGAGAAACAGGCTTTAATCCATCTCGCCACAGTGGATTTTTATGCTTTACAACCAGCCTTCAGACCTGACAGAATGAGTAAGATATTCTGATCTTTCCTTATTTCCTTCACTCTATGCAGGTAAGTTTTCAGACACCTGATGTCATCTAAATTGTGCCACACAGCTTCTTCTTCTGTTTTTGGAGATGGAAAGAATGCTGGTAGAATTATGTCCTGATTCATATGGAATTCGGATACTACTTTAGTTAGGAAGTTTTGAGGAGTTCTCAGAATTACACAGTCCTCTTTAAAAGTCAGGGGACTGTCTAAAGCCAGAAGTGCTTGAATTTCTGCAACTCTCCTGGTGGAAGTTATGGCTAATAAAAAGGTAATTTTCCATGTAACAAATTTTAGAGGGGCCGATTCCAATGGCTCAAAAGGCTCCTTTGTTAGGGCCTGAAGGACCAAAGACAGATCCCAAGGAGGAATTCTTTCTTCCTGTTTTGGTCTAATTCTTTTTAGAGCCTGAAAAAATCGAATGATTAAAGGCTTTAAAGTCCTTGCCTCTCCATAAAGGGCTGACAGAGCTGACACTTGCCCTTTGAGTGTAGAAACACTCAATTCTCTTTCCAAACCTTCTTGGAGAAATTTAACAATATTCTCTGGAGAGGTAGTTTCATAGGACCTGTTGGTCTTTGCACACCAATTCAGATAAGTCAGTCTCAGATTCTGTTATATTTTTGCAATGTTGACAGTTTCCTGGCTGCCAGTGGTGTATTTATCACATTTTATGAACGACTTAAAGATTTCATATTCAGCCTTTAAGTCGCCAGGCCATCAACTTCCAACTTTCTGGTGTTGGGTGAAAAAGTGGACCCTGCCGTAACAGCCTTGAATGCACAGGGATTCTGAATGGAGGAGCTTGCCTCATGTTGAATAGCTGAGGAAACCAATTCCTCCTGGGCCACCATGATAAAACAGAAATCACCTCTTCCTTGTCCTCCCTGATCTTCCTGAGGAGTTTGGGAATCAAAGGAATGGGTGGAAACGCATAAGCCAGCTTGAAGTTCCACTGGACTCTGAAACAGTCTTGAACCAAGGCCCCCTTGTTCTTGAATCTGGAACAGAACATTGTCACTTTCTTGTTTCTTGGAGTCGCCATAAGGTCGATCACTGGTTGTCCCAGAACTGCTACTATAAGATTATATGTGTTCTGATCTAATTCCCATTCTCCTGGATGAGGGTTCCAACTGAGCCAATCTGCCCAAACATTCATTTTCCCAGGAACATGAAGAGCTGCCAGATCTGTAAGGTGAACTTCTGCCCACTGGAAAATCAGCTGTGCACTCTGCATTAGAGATCTTCGCGTGCCACCTTGCTTCATCAGGTATCTTACCGTAGTCATATTGTCTGAGTTGACCATGATGACCTTATATGATGTAAGGCCCAGTTGACCGCATCTTTTGTCGCCACTAATTTCCCAAAAGTTGTTGGCATGTCAGTGCTGTCGAGGCTGGAAACTTGGAGAAACTGGTCAATATTTGTTGAATTTCGACAGCTTTCTCCAGAGTAAGGAAAATTCTGAAGCTCACTGTGTCCAGAATTAGACCTAGATAATTTAGCCTTTTGTACTATCAATGTTTGATGAATTAGGGTTTGAAGACACGATTCTTTTATCATGATGTCATCCAAATAGGCAAAAATTTAGATGCCCTGGGACCTGATCAGTGCCAGGATAGGAGCTAGAACCTTCATAAAAGTGGCTAAACCAAAAGGTAGCACTGCATATTGATAATGTCTTCCCAGGATGTAAAATCTGAGCAACCTCTGATGAGCTGGGTATACTGGAACATGTAAATAGGTGTCTTTCAAGTCTATTTTTACCATCCAATCGTTTGGTCTTATCATCTGGGATATTGAACGAATGGTCTCCATGCAAAATTTTCTTACCTGTAAATATCTGTTCAATCTTTTCAGATTCAGGATAGCTCTGAATTCGCCCAAAGACTCCTTCCTGAGGAATAAAGGGGAGTAAACCCCTTGTCTCATCTCGCTTGGTGGAACTGGTACAATTACTTTTCCTGCTAATAATTCAAAGATGATTGACTCCAGAGCATTTTTTGCTTCTTTGGTTTTCTTGAAGATACAAAACTTGGCGGAGGCAGGCTCTTGAGTTCTAAGCAATAGCCTTGTGACACAATTTGAATCACCCAATCGTCTGAAATAGTTTGAGCCCAAACAGGTTGAAAGTTGGTGCAGTCTTCCCCCAACTTTGCACTGCTGGACTCAGGCACCTTCATAAGCTTTTGGTTTTATCAGGTTTTCCCTCTTTTTGATTTCTTTGAAAATACTGGTTTTTCCCTTTCCAATAATTCTGTCTTGAAAACCCTTTACCTGGTCTGTAGGATTTTGCTTCTCTAAAAGACCCCCTTGGAGCTCTATTGCCAAATCCTCCTGTTTGTTTTTTCTCTCTTTTGTCCTGTGGTAAAAATGAAGATTTACCTGCGGATGCTTTGGAAATTATACTATCCAACTTTTGTCCAAACAACAGGTTACCTTTGAAGGGAACAGAACAGAGATTATGTTTTGATGGTGTATCAGCCATCCAGTGCCTTAGCCAGAGAGAACATCTGGATGTGACTGCTAGACTCATCCCCTTTGCCGCGAACATCACTCCATCAAGCGAAGCTTCAGATACAAAGTCATTTACTGCCTTGACTTTTTCTAACATTTTTAGCATGTTATCTCTGCTGGTTTTTACTTTCAGAGCCTCTTCTAGCTCCTGGATCCATATCTTGTTCGCTCTAGCCAATGATGTAATGGCTATCGCGGGTTTGCAGGCAACTAAGTAGGCCTTCTTCAGAATGGTATGTTGCCTTCTTTCCTTTGCATCATGTAGTGACACACCTTCATTGACTGGGAGCATGGTTTTCCTAGCTTTCCTAGTAATGGAAGCATCCACTTTCGGAGCAGTGTCCCAATCATTTACCTCCTCATCTCTAAATGGGTACATTTTCTTTATTCTTCTATTTAGAAAGAATTTATCTGGTGAACTCCATTCTTCCTTAATCATATCTCTAATCACTTGATGTACAGGAAAAACTTAATTTCTAAACATCAGATCTTCTACTTCTGTAGTTTTTGCTGTACCAATCTTTAAGGTTTCTCTCATGGCCACAATGAGGGGTTCCACCAAATCCACATTGAAAGAAACTTCTTCTCTATCTGCTTGCTCATCTTGACACACAAGGCATTACACAGGTCCCCCAGCATCAGCAGACACAGCCAAATATCTGCCGGATTGGGTGGGTTTCCTGACGAGGGACAGGAAAAAATAGGAGGATGAGTCAGGGGCAAGGGAGGTCTTTTATTTTAAGGTAATTAACCCATTAGTGCCCACTGCCATGTGAAGGACCAGGAATGCTCTGATCTCTTAACCATCTCTGCATAGGAAACTCTTACCACATTTAATTTCCTACAATACTTAGCAGTATGGTCTTTGCTTCCACAAACATCACAGGATTTTGGCACCAAACATGTACCTGCCTCGTGACCACTTTTTCCACAATTTCGGCAACATTTCCCTTTCTGGCACTCGTCACGTTTGTGCCCATACATAAAACATTGCCTACAATAATGGGGTTGTCCAGGGTAATTTAATAAAAACCCTATTACCAGCAACTGAAAAATTTGCTGGTGGATGCTTAACCCCTCCAATGCCATCTGGATCCAGCTTCAGTCTGACCCAAAACTTTACCTTTTCAATTGAAGAGGACATTTGCACACCCAGATATTTGGCTTTGCTCGGTGCACAGTGATTGGAAGATACGGCAACCTCCTAGTAAACTGTATAGAAAAAAACATACTAGAACACGAGACTTGTGTCTGCAGGGCAAGCCCTTGCAAGAGTTTTACTGTGGTGGTGCAAAGTTTCGGGGCTCCGTCCCTTTGTCAAGAAAAAAAATTCTAAATTCTGAAAAATCACTTCAAAGGTTTTAATTTGCTGCTCCGCATATCCTACACTATATTAGGTACCAAGAAAAAGCAGCTGAAATATGATTGCCAGGGGTCCACTGACCAGGTTGATGCCCATTATGCATAGGTTTACCAAAGTATCTGGCATTTAGAGACACCAATATGAAGTTAGTGCATCCAAATTGTTCAGGACTTTACTTCAGCTACTGAAAAATCAACACACTGACTGCATTTTTATGGGGTAAAAACACAGAAATATATGTTTACCCCCCAAAACCATATATTTTTGGAAAGTACACATTCTACTGAATTTAAAATGGGCACCATGCCTTTCTGCTCCAAACGACTGAGTCACAAGGCTTTCCCAAAATTGACGGTTTTGGTGAAATATCTGAAAATTGCCTCAATGCTTCAACTTTCCAGCATCATATCACCCATGTATCATTACGTATCACAAAAAAGCACCCAAATTATGATTATAAAGGGTCCTTCAAACAGTTTGGTGCCCACTTTGCATATGTTTACCAAATTATATGGCATTTAGAGGCCCCAAAATTAAGTTAGTGCATACAAATAGTCCTGTGGGTAACTTCAGCTAATATAAAATCAACACATTGACTGCATTTTTGTGGGGCAAAAACACAGAAATATAAGTTTACCCCCCAAAACTATATAGTTATGGAAAGTACACATTCTACTGAATCTGAAATGGGTACCTATGCTTTTCTGCTCCAAACTACTGAGTCGCAAGGCTTTCTCAAAATTGACGGTTTTTGTGAAATATCTGAAAATTGCCTCAATACTTCAACTTTCCAGCATCATATCACCCATGTATCATTATGTACCAAGAAAAAGCATCCTAACTATGATTGCCAGGGGTCCTCCAAGCAGTTTGGTGCCCACTGTGCATAGGTTTACCAAAGTATATGGCATTTAGAGGCCCCAAAATTAAGTTAGCGCATACAAATAGTCCTGTGGGTAACTTCAGCTAATGAAAAATCAACACATTGACTGCATTTTTGTGGGGTAAAAACACAGAATATGTTTACCCCCAAAACCATATATTTTTGGAAAGTACACATTCTACAGAATCTAAAATGGGTACCCATGCCTTTCAGCTCTGAACTACTGAGTCGCAAGGCTTTGCCAAATTTGGCGGTTTTGGTAAAATAGCTGAAAATTGCTTCAAAGCTTCAACTTTCCAGCATCATATTGTCCATGTATCATTGCCAGCATAAAGCATCCTAAATATTAAACATAGGGGTCTACTAAACAGTTTGATGCCCAATATGCATAGATATACCAACCTATGTGGCACATAGAGACCCCCAAATGACAATAGTGTATATAAATTTTCACTGCTGACGTGCTGGCTTCTGCAATATAAGCACCCGGTTAATGTATTTTTTTGACATAAGACCCTCTAACAGTACAGAGACCCCAGAAAACCATAGATTAAGTACACATTCTGCGGAATCCAATATGGGTAAATAAGTGTTTCTACTGCAAACTGCCAAACTGCAAAGCAATGCTGAACATAACGGTTTTTATCAAATTTTTGAAAATCGTCACAAAAATTGAATTTTACCCCATTATATGCCACACATTTTGTAATGTATCAGCATAAAACATCCTAAATATGAAGGCCAGGTGTCTACTGAACACTTTAAAGCCCAATATGCATAGATATACCAAACTATGTGGCACATAGAGACCCCCAAATGACAATAGTGTATATACATTTTCACAGCTGACGCGCTGGCTGCTGCAATATAAGCACCTGGTGTGTGTATTATGCGACATTAGACCCCCATAACAGTACAGAGATCCCAGAAAACCATATATTTTTAGAAAGTACACATTCTGATGAATCCAATATGGGTAAATAAGCGTTTCTACTGCAAACTGCTAAACTGCAAAGCAATGCTGAACATAACGGTTTTTATCAAATTTTTGAAAATCGTCACAAAGCTTGAATTTTACCCCATTATATGCCCCACATTTTGTAATGTATCAGCATAAAACATCCTAAATATGAAGGCCAGGTGTCTACTGAACACTTTAAAGCCCAATATGCATAGATATACCAAACTATGTGGCACATAGAGACCCCCAAATGACAATAGTGTATATACATTTTCACAGCTGACGCGCTGGCTGCTGCAATATAAGCACCTGGTGTGTGTATTATGCGACATTAGACCCCCATAACAGTACAGAGATCCCAGAAAACCATATATTTTTAGAAAGTACACATTCTGATGAATCCAATATGGGTAAATAAGCGTTTCTACTGCAAACTGCCAAACTGCAAAGCAATGCTGAACATAAGGGTTTTTATAAAATTTCTGAAAATCATCACAAAGCTTGAATTTTACCCCATTATATGTCCCACATTTCCTTACTTATCAGCATAAAACATCCTAAATATGAACGCCAGGTGTCTACTGAACACTTTGATGCCCAATATGCATAGATATACCAAACAATGTGACACACAGAGACCCCCAAATGACAATATTGTATATACATTTTCACAGCTGACGCGCTGGCTTCTGCAGTATAAGCACCCGGTTAATATATTTTTTGACATAAGACCCCCTAACAGTACAGAGATCCCAGAAAACCATATATTTTCAGAAAGTACACATTCTGATGAATCCAATATGGGTAAATACAGTAAGTGTTTCTACTACAAACTGCTAAATTGCAAAGCAATGGTGAATGTAACGGATTTTATCAAATTTCTGAAAATTGTCACAAAGCTTGAATTTTACCCCATTATATGCCCCACAGTTTGTAACATATCAGCATAAAACATCCGAAATATGAATGACAGGGGACTATTGAACACTTTGATGCCCAATATGCATAGATATACCAAACTATGTGGCGCACAGAGACCCCCAAATGACAATAGTGTATATACATTTTCACGGCTGACGCGCTGGCTGCTGCAATGTAAGGACCTGGTGTGTGTATTATGCAACATTAGACCCTCCTAACAGTACAGAGACCCCAAAAAACCATATATTTTCAGAAAGTACACATTCTGATGCTCTCCCATGGACTGCTACCTTGATGTGGTGGGAGGGCTTGAGTGTCTCAATAACCCAGAGAGCTATGCTGGCTGGAGCTTATGCTCCTGGCAGGGCCACCCATGCCAGACAGGTCAAAGGATAGAGACCAGATGAAGTGCAGTCCCTGGCCCTACAGGTTGGTGGTTGGGCTATGGGCCAACAACCCATTCTCGTTAAAAAAAATAATTTGTTACAGAAACCACAATGACACAACCAGAAAGCAACTTGGTTGGCGATGATTTCTCTCCAGCAGAGACCAAAACAAAGATCGGAACATGGAATGTGCGCACCCTTTACGAAAGCGGTAAAACAGCACAAGTGACCAAGGAGATGGACTGCTATAAGATCACCATACTAGGATTATGTGAAACAAGATGGACAGGAAACGGACAACAATGACTGGCGAGCAGAGAAACTATCATCTACTCTGGCCCACAAGAACAGCACATGTATGGAGTTGGACTACTTATGACAGCAGAGCAGGCCCGGACTGGCAATCTGTGGGTTCTGGCAAATGCCAGAGGGGCTGCTATAAGGTCCCATAGAAAGTCAGTATTTAGTGGGCTGGTGGGGGCTGTTTGGGCCTCTATGTGGGCTGATTGGGCCTCTGTATACCTGAAATGCCAGGGCCTATTTTAATTCTCAGTCCGGACCTGCAGCAGAGGCAGCCAAGGCATTGATGGAGTGAGAGCCAATCTCAGAGAGAATCCTGTCAGCTAGATTCAAGTCCAAAGGAAGAAACGTTACCATCACTCAGTGTTATGCGCCTACTAACACTGCAAAAGAAGAAGAGAAAGAAGAGTTTTACAGTGCATTGCAGGCAGCTATTGATAAGATACATAGAAGGGACTTAAAGATCCTCATGGGAGACCTAAATGCCAAAGTTGGGAAGGACAACACCGAAAAAGAACTAATCATGGGCAAACATGGAGTGGGGGAGAAAAATGAAAATGGAGAACTCTTCATGGACTTCTGTGCTTTCAACGAGCTTGTCATTGGAGGCACCGTCTACCCGCACAAGAGCATCCACAAAAAGACATGGACCTCCCCTGATGGAAAGACAGAGAACCAGATCGACCATATCACCATTGGTCGAAAGTGGAGGAGGAGTCTACTAGATGTCAGGGTGAAGTGAGGGGCGGATTCTGCATCAGACCACCACCTAGTGCAGGCGACACTGAGGCTGAAGCTAAGGGCACACAGGGACCAGGCACAGAGGCCAGCATTCAAATACAATGTGCAGAGCCTGAAAGATGCAAACAAAGCTACAGAATACCAGTGCAGCTTGAAGAACCGCTTTGAGGCACTATCAGAGCTGGAGAAAGAGACGGTGGAAGACCACTGGCTGGAGCTGAAGAAAGTCTGGAGGGATACCTGCCAAGAAGTCCTGGGGAAAAAGAACAGAAAGCACAAGGAATGGTTGTCACCGGGTACATGGGATCTTATGACTGAAAGAAAAGAACTCAAACAGAAGATGAACAATCGTCAAAATCATCAGGAGAAGATGGATCTCCAAGCACAGTATTGGGAGACAAATCGGATGGTGAAAAAGAGCTGTAGAGCGGATAAGAGGAAATTCATCCATGACCTTACAGAGGAGGCAGAAACAGCAGCGGGGAAACGGGACATGAAGCGATTGTATGAGATCACCAGAACTCTCACAGGCAAGAACACACAGCCATCATGTGCAACAAAGGACAAAGAAGGCCGCACCATTACCAACGAAGGCCAAGAACGAACGAGATGGGTTGAGCACTTTGCAGAAGTCCTCAACAGGCCACCTCTAGAGCAGCCTCCACTTATCCCACCAGCAGACAGCCTTTTGGACATCAACACCAACCCACCCAGTAGAGCCGAGATCATCACAGCAGTAAAGGCATCAAGGCTGGGAAAGCAGCAGGTCCAGATGGTATCCCACCTGAAGCCCTAAAAGCGGACATCATAACAACCACGAACATGCTATACCCACTGCTTCAGAAAGTCTGGGAGCAGGAAAGCATGCCAAAAGAGTGGAGGGAAGGGCACCTGGTGAAATTTCCCAAGAAAGGTGACCTCTCCAACTGCAACAACTGGCGAGGCATCTTGCTCCTATCTGTACCTAGCAAGGTACTCACACGAATCATGCTGCTGAGACTGAGGGAGGCTCTAGACAAACGACTGCGAGATGAGCACGCAGGCTTCAGGCAGGCAAATCTTGCACGGACCACATTGCAACATTGCGCATCATCATAGAACAATCACTGGAATGGCAGTCTCCACTTTACACAATCTTTGTAGACTTTGAGAAGGCCTTTGATAGTGTAGATAGAGAGTTCATCTGGAATCTTATGGCACATTATGGGATACCACCAAAATTAATCTCCATTATCAAACAACTTTACAACAACTCCACATGCCAGGTTGTGCATAAAGGAAAAATGACAGAGCCTTTTGAAGTGCGGACGGGGGTTGGACAAGGCTGCATGTTGTCACCAACCATCTTCCTGCTGGTAGTAGACTGGATTATGAAGAGTTCTACTTGGAGAACCTAGACTGCAGATGATGTCAACCTCCTGTCGCACAGACAACAAGATGCACAGCAGAAACTCACACGTCTATCAGAGGAAGCAGCAAAAACTGGCCTCAAGATCAACACTAACAAAACAGAAACCATGAGGATTAACAACCAGCAGCAAGACCAAATCCAGCTGCAAGGAGTTGACAGTAAGGACGTGGACAAGTTTGTCTACCTGGGCAGCGTAGTAAGCAAGGATGGAGGAGCAGATGAGGACATCAGGAGCCGTATCAACAAAGCCAGGCATGCATTCAACACCCTACGTCCCATCTGGAACTCCACTACCCTTTCACAACAAACCAAAAGTCGTATTTTTAACACCAATGTGAAAGCAGTCTTGCTTTATGGTTCAGAAACCTGGAGACTGACCATAACAACCACAAGTAAGCTCCAAACCTTCATCAAACGCTGCCTACGACACATCCTGCACATCAGATGGCCAGAGAAAACTTCCAACATCAGCCTATGGAAAAGATCAAAACAGATCCCCATCGACCGAGAAATCAGAAAAAGAAAGTGGGGCTGGATAGGCCACACCCTTAGAAAGAGTTCTGACAACATCACAAGGCAAGCCCTTGAGTGGAGCCCACAAGGGAAAAGAAAAGTTGGCTGGCCAAGACAGACATGGAGGAGGTGCATGGAGGCTGAAATGAAGGCAGCCGGATGGACATGGGCTCAGCTGAAGAAGGCCGCTGCAAACCGAGTTTGTTGGAGGAGTGTCGTTGAGGCCCTATGCTCGAGGCTGGAGCAAACTGACTAAGAGACACATTCTGATGAATCCAATATGAGTAAATATGTGTTTCTACTGCAAACTGCCAAACTGCAAAGCAATGCTGAACATAACGGTTTTTATCAAATTTCTGAAAATCGTCACAAAGCTTGGATTTTACCCCATTATATGCCCCAAAATTCGTAACGTATCAGCATAAAACATCCTAAATATGATTGCCAGGAGTCTACTGAACACTTTGATGCCCAATATGCATAGATATACCAAACTGTGTGCACAGAGACCCCCAAATGGATATATATTAGATAAAATTTACAAGGCAAAACAAAATAAGGCAGTAAAGAGTGAGATGCAAAAAAATCCAATAAAACCACAAAAATTAACGCTCTTTTTTCCAGACTAGTGTAACCGGCTGTCAGAATCACAGTTTGAATATTTTTGCTGGGCCAAATAGGTTATACGGTTAGAAACAAGTGAACACGACATATGCAGAGCTGAAAATGCAATAAAATGGCTAAAAATTCAGTAAAATGGCTAAAATTGCCATATGATCACCGAAATAACATACAAAAGTTATTGCACAGTATGGTTATCAAATACGCTATTCGCAATGGCAATCAAACATTTTTTTTGGACAAAAAAGAGACGATGCGATAAGAAAAAAAAAAGCCATAATGACATGTATGTTCGTGTGCGTGTGTACAATTGGTAAATTACATGTTATGTGTGTGTGTATGTGTGTGTGAGTGCAGTGAGTGTGAGTGACCCCCCCAATCCCCAAAAATGTATGTGTAAGTGTGAATCTAAGTGTGTATTACTGTAATAAGTGTGTGTTGGTGTGTTTGTGTGTGTAATTGCTGCACTAACCTGAAAAAGTCACTGAAGATTGTTGCAGATGATCTGGAGTGGTCCCAGGAAGAGATCTGCAATGTCATCCATGTCCCTATGCTGTGGGGGCGGAGCTGGGTGGCACAGTGTAAGCTGCAGCAGAAGGACACATGAGTAACACATGCCTACTACTGCTTTGGGGCCCCTGGATGATTGTGCCCCAGGGGCCACTCGATCCCCCGCTCTGCTCATTGCCTAGGGGCAGGGGATTAAAGAGGAATGGAGTGAGCGGCTCTAACAGCCGCTCTTCCGCTCCAGAACCCGGAAGTGCTGCAGAACGTAGAATCTATGTTCTGCGGCATTTCAAGTTACTTTTCCACAGAACGTAGATTCTACGTTCTGTGACACTTAAAGGGTTAAAACATTTTGTCAAATTAACCATTTTCCATACAATTTTACATTTGGCTTAATTTAAATTTCCAATAGGACATAATTCCATATTATTTTTAAAAGTCTTTGTTAGCTTTTTACTGTCAAGTAAATCTTTTACTTCTTTCCCTTTAAAATCATATAAAATTAAATTTTTTTTCCAAAATCTTGTAGTTTACTGGCAAATTGAAAGCATAGGGTGAATTTAAAACAGTTTTGAACCACCCATTTTTCATCATAAAAAACCCAGCATTAAAACGTCCAAAATAAGACCAATCATGATTTTTAAAAAGGGAGTTTAGACAAAAAACAAAGAACTTAATCTAAATATAAGTTTTAATATCTGGAAAATTTTTCCCTCCTCTTTCCCTAGGTTTTATAACATTTTTCCTTTTGAGTCTTTTAGCTTTGGAACTCCAATCGAAGGTAAAGCAGAAAGGTGGAGGAAACACCAGACTCAAATACAGTAAAATAAGTAAAAGGACCATCTTTATGATCAATATTTTCCCCTCCATTGATAGTTTCCTCATAGTCCACATACCAATTTTTTGATTGATTTTGTTTGCCACCATATTCCAGTTTTCTACTCCATCATTTGCTTGATTAAAATTTACACCCAGAATTTTTAGTTTCAGTTTCAGACACAGGAACATCTTTCAAATTCATATGACCAAGATTTAAAATAGAACTCTTGTCAAGATTGACTTTAAAACCAGAGGCACAATTATAAAATTCAATTTGCTTTAGAACTTTTTGTATAGACAATGTATCCTTACAGAAAAAAAACCCACATCATCCATGTATGCACATACATGCCTAATTCCGCCCCCTCCTGGGAGGAGTACACCATGTATCTGTTTATCCTTACAGATAGAGCACAGAAGTGGTTCCAGAGCACAAATAAAAAGCAAAGGGGAAAGCGGACAACCTTGTTTTATGCCTGATTTTAAAAAGACATATTTTGTCATAAAACCATTTACTGAAACATTATTTGAACAATTATCATAAAATGCTTTAACCCTTTGCCTGCCAAGCACGTACAATGTACGTTCTGGCAGGCAAGGGCTTTAACTGCCAAGAACGTACCTAGTACGTTCTAGCAGAAATCAGTGCTGATCTCTGCATCAGCGGCTTTAGCCACCTCTGCAGAGACTTAGCAGTGCTGACAGCCCCCTGGGCAACAAGGCTGGGGGGCTGTCATGTCGGTCCTGCAGAACCGACCTAAAATCGCAAGAAGAAGCAACTTACCAGCTCCTCCATCTTCCTGTAAAGGTACCTGTGCGGCCCTGCTCGTTATTCCCTAGACACTTTCTTTAACATCATGGCCATTCTTTACGATGACCTGGATCGTGCATCATCTGCCGATGCTGTGATTCGTAAGATTGTACCTGGACAATCTCATGTCCCTCGCCATCCAGGTAGATAGAAGGCAAAGGGAGAGAAGGGGTGAGAGGAGTACAAGCCTCTTACGGGTTACTAATATAAGATCTATTATGGTTATCAATGTAAAATCTCCTAACCCCTCTGTGCCTCTACCTCAGGAGGAGCCTATGCAGTTAGGCATATCCCATCTAACTCCTGAGGAAAAGTCATGCAGGCGTATACTGGGTCTTTGCATGTACTGTGGTGAAAAGGGGCATTTTCTGAACCAATGTTCTAAGAGGCCAGGAAACTCCGAAGCCTAAATGGAGAAGGGGAGCTCCATTTGGGTGCAGGAGTTTCCTCTCCTCAGTCTGCCTCCAAGGTTTTGTTTCCGGTTAAACCAACCTGGCCTATGGGCTCTGTCAAGGTGTCAGCATTTGTGGATTCTGGGGCGGAGGGAAATTTTCTTGATGCTGCTTTTGCAGCCAAATACAAGATTCCTTTGGTTTCCCTAACTAACCGCATGAGAATATGGGCTGTGGATAAGAGACCCTTAGGGTCAGGTGTGGTTTCCAAACAAACCGTTTCTCTTTCTACGAGCATAAACAAAGTGCATTTCGAGGAGATAACGTTGTACCTTATAGAAGGGGCTACCTCTCCTCTCATTTTGGGGTTACCCTGGCTCCAGAGGAATAACCCTCTGATTGACTGGGTTTCTAGGGAGGTAATTCATTGGGGTTCTAAGTGTGGTGGGGTATGCTTCCCCTTAGTAGTGGCAACTACATCCCTTGAGGGGTTACCTGCTGCATATACAGAATATGCTGATGTGTTCTCTAAAAAGGCAGCAGAAATCCTACCCCCACACCGGCAGTATGACTGTCCAATTGATTTGATCCCTGGGTCCACTCCTCCTTGTGGTAGAACCTACCCTCTTTCATTGCCGGAAGCCCAGGCCATGAAAGAGTATATAAAGGAAAATCTTGAGAGGGGTTTTATCAGACCTTCTAGTTCCCCTGCAGGGGCGGGTTTCTTTTTTGTTGGGAAAAAAGATGGTGGCCTTCATCCCTGTATTGACTATAGGGGGCTCAATAAGATCACCATAAAGAACGGCTATCCTCTCCCTTTACTTTCCGAACTTTTTGATCAGTTTAAAAGTGCTAAGGTCTTTACCAAACTTGATCTTAGTGGGGCTTATAACCTGATACGTATCAGGGAAGGTGATGAGTGGAAGACTGCATTTAACACCAGGGATGGCCACTACGAGTATCTTGTAATGCCTTTTGGTCTCTGTAATGCCCCCGCAGTGTTCCAGGAGTTTGTTACTGACATCTTCCAGGACCTGCTGGGCATCTTCGTAGTGGTCTACCTAGACGACATTCTTATTTTTTCCTCCAACATGAAAGAACATCAAAATCATGTTTGTGAAGTCTTACGAAGGCTAAGGGGAAATAATCTTTATGTGAAACTAGAGAAATGTACTTTTGGGGTTCCTTCTGTTCAGTTTCTGGGGTTTAACATCTCCAGCAAGGGTCTAGAAAGGGATCCAGGCAAGGTGAGAGCAGTCTTGGATTGGACCCAACCCCTTTCGTTACGTGCAACCCAAAGGTTTCTTGGTTTTGCTAATTATTATCGTCAGTTTATTAAGAATTTTTCCCTCATTGTGGCCCCCATCACTAATTTAACCAAGAAGGGTGCTGACCCTAGCGCGTGGCCTCCTGAGGCTGTTCAAGCATTTGAATTCCTCAAAAAGGAGTTCAGTTCTGCCCCAATCCTTCGTCACCCCGACACTGCGCTTCCTTTTATTGTGGAGGTTGACGCCTCTGAGGTGGGAGCTGGGGCAGTCCTTTCTCAAAGGCACCCGACTACCAACAAGTTACACCCCTGTGCTTTCTTCTCTAGGAAGTTTTCACCCGCAGAGGTGAATTATGATATAGGTAACAGGGAATTGTTGGCAGTCAAATGGGCCTTTGAGGAATGGCGGCACCTCCTGGAGGGTGCAAAACATCTGGTGACGGTCTATACTGACCACAAGAACTTACTATATATAGCGTCTGCTAATCGCCTTAATCCTAGGCAGGCTAGGTGGGCTCTATTTTTCACAAGGGTGGTATAGAAAAATATATTTTACTGTGTTTGATCCGTCAGAATATGTACTTTCCAAAAATATATGGTGTTCTGGGGGCTTTTTATAGTTTGGGGGTCTTACAACACATAACGCAAAGTGGGGGTTCTGTTTTTAGCAGCTTAGTTGGCTAGTGTGAAAATTCATATGGATGTTTTTCATTTGGGGTCCGTACACACCACATACTTTGGTAAATCTATGCATATTGGACATCAAGCTATTCATTAGACCTCTGACGTCCATATTTAGGGTGATTTTCCTTTGTACTTAAACATTGTGTGCGAAAAATGCGGCAAACTGCAAAATTTTTAGGCAATTTTCAGAAATGTTGTAAAAACCTCTAAGTTTAGAAAAGCTTTGCAGTTTGGTAGTTTGGTGTAGAAAGACGTCTTTATCTTTGTTGTATTCGCCAGAATGTGTACTTTCCAGAAACATATGGTTTTGGGGGGTCTTTGCTGTTAGGAGGGTCTTGAGGCACATAATATGGTCAATGGTCTATGTTCACAGAAGGCGAATTGGCAGCGGAGAAAACTCATATGCACTATTTTTATTTGGGGTCCGCACATGCCAGCTGCCTTGGTATATTCATATCGGGCATAAAACTGTTCAGTAGTGCCTTGGCATCAATATTTATGTTATTTTATGTTATTTTACAATTGTATGCAAGAAATTGGGTGAGATAAATGCGGCCAATTGCAATATTTTTAGGAGATTTTCAGAAATGTAAAAACCGTTGCTTTTATCGCCAAATTTAGGAAAGACTTGGTACTTTGGCGTACAAGGACATGCATACCTAATTTGGGTTTGCGGGAATGTGTACTTTCCGAAAATATATAGTTTTCTGGGGCAAACTTACTTTTTTCTACCTTTGACCCCCCAAAACGATATGAATGTGTTGATTTTGCAGTACCTGAAATGACAGACCATATGGGGGTCTTCTTTTGGGGCCCCTTTATGCCACATGCTTAGTTACACCTATACATATTGGGCATCAAACTGTTCAGAGGACCCTAAGCTTTCATATTTGGGGTGATTTCTCTTGATACCTAAAAGTATGTGGGTAATACGATGCCTCTGTGTAGAAATTTTGAGGTGATTTTTGGAAATGTCGCCAAAATCACCAAATTTAGGTATGGTTTGTGACTTGGTACTTTGTAGTACAAAGACATGCATACCCAATTTAGATTCATGGGAATGTGTACTTTCCGAAAATATATGGTTTTCTGGGGTGAACTTACCCTTTTCTACTTTTGCCACCCCCCAAACTATGTAAATGTGTTGATTTTGCAGTAACTAAAATGACAGACCATATGGGGGTCTTCCTTTTGAGGCCCCTATATGCCACATGCTTGGGTACACCTATACATATTGTGTATCAAACTGTTCAGAGGACCCTAGGCTTTCATATTTGGGGTGATTTCTCTTGATACCTAAAAGTATGTGGGTAATAAGATGCTGCAGGGTAGAAATTTTGAGGTGATTTTTGGAAATGCCACCAAAATCACCAAATTTAGGAATGATTTGCGGCTTGGTACTTTGTAGTCAAAGACACGCATACCTAATTTAGATTTGTGGGAATGTGTACTTTCCAAAAATATATGGTTTTCTGGGGTGAACTTACCCTTTTCTACTTTTGCCCCACCCCCCAAAACGATGTAAATGTCTTGATTTTGCAGTACCTGAAATGACAGGCCATATGGTGGTCTTCCTATTGGGGCCCCTATATGCCATGTGCTTGGGTACATCTATACATATTGGGCATCAAACTGTTCAAAGGACCCTAAGCTTTCATATTTGGGGTGATTTTTCTTGATACCTAAAAGTATGTGGTTAATACGATGCTGCAGGGTAGAAATTTTGAGGTGATTTTTGGAAATGTCCCCGAAATCCCCAAATTTAGGAATGATTTGCGGATTGGTAGTTTGTAGTACAAAGACATGCATACCCAATTTAGATTTGTGGGAATATGTACTTTCCAAAAATATATGGTTTTCTGGGGTGAACTTACCCTTTTCTACTTTTGCCCCCCCCAAAATGATGTAAATCTGTTGATTTTGCAGTACCTAACATGACAGACAATATGAGGGTCTTCCTTTTGGGGCCCCTATATGCCACGTGCTTGGGTACACCTATACATATTGGGCATCAAACTGTTCAGAGGACCATAGGCTTTCATATTTGGGGTGATTTCTCTTGATACCTTATAGTATGTGGGTAATACAATGCTGCAGGGTAGAAATTTTGAGGTGATGTTTGGAAATGTCACCAAAATCACCAAATTTAGGGATGGTTAGAGGCTTGGTATTTTGTATTACAAAGACATACATACCCAATTTAGATTCATGGGAATGTGTACTTTCCAAAAATATATGGTTTTCTGGGGTGAACTTTCCCTTTTCTACTTTTGTCCCCCCCCCCCAAAACTATGTAAATGTGTTGATTTTGCAGTACCTGAAATGACAGACCATATGGGGGTGTTCCTTTTGGGGCTTCTATATGCCACGTGCTTGGGTACACCTATACATATTGGGCATCAAACTATTCAGAGGACCATAAGCTTTCATATTTGGGGTGATTTCTCTTGATACCTAAAAGTATGTGGGTAATATGATGCTGCAGGGTAGAAATTTTGAGGTGATTTTTGGAAATGTCGCCAAAATCACCAAATTTAGGAATGGTTTTACAGCTTGGTACTTTGTAGTACAAAGACATGCATACCCAATTTGGATTCGTGGGAATGTGTACTTTCCAAAAATATATGGTTTTCTGGGGTGAACTAACCTTTTTCTTCTTTTGCCCCCCCCAAAACGATGTCAATGTATTGATTTTGCAGTATCTGGGATTACAGAACTGATAGCTCAAATGAGGTGTCTACATTTTAGGACCCCTATATACCACATGCTTGGGTACACCTATACATATTGGCATCAAACTTTTCAATGGACTCCAGGCTTTTATATATGGGGTGTTTTACATTGATACCTAATGATGTGTGGGAGATATGATGCTGTAGAGTGGAAGCTTTGAGGTAATTTTTTTAAAAATTCACCAATTTCTATAAAGCATTATAACTTTAGGAAACAATTGCAACTTGGTAGTTTGGAGTACAAAGATATATTTACCCATTTTTGATTCACCAGAATCTGTTCTTTCTAATAATGGGTAGTTTTCTAGGGTAAACCTACTGTTAGTGGAATGTTTGGCCTTGAAATCAGAAGTATGCCGTCTGGGGAGTGGTGCTTTGGAAATTTGGTAGTGTACTGCTTGTAGATTTTGAGCTATACAAGTGAGAAATCTCCATAAAACTCTTTATATTTGGTATTGCCGCGTTCAGGAGACATAGACCTTTCCAAATCGGCTGTGTTCTCGTACATAAAATAAATGATCTTTCTGATATATGTGATTGTTCTTTGTGAAACATGATTTTTTTCATTTTATTAGACACTTAGAAGCCTATATTTTTTTACAGACGTAGAATTACACCAAAAAAAAGTTCAGGTTGTCCTGAAAAAAACAATATATTGTTTTCCTGGGCAAACTAAAAGACCACCCCAGAAAAGGCCCTTAAAGTGAAAGAGTGCAAAATATCTTAAAACGGCTTGGCACTAGATGTTCACATCTAGGACAAAATGGCTGGCAGGGAAAGGGTTAAGAGAAAGTAAAAACCATGGGTATACCCATGGTTTCTAAAACTTTGAAAAGATAAAAATGTGACACTCTATCAAAGGCCTTTTAAAAGTCCACAGATAAAATAGTAAGTTTACAATTCCTATTGTTTACATCTTCAATAATGTCTTTGATTAAATTCAGATTATCCCAGATTCTTCTGCCTGGGACCCCACAAATTTGGTTACAATGGATTGCTTTTTCAATGACCTTTTTTAAGCGATTTGCGCACATTTTGGCCAAAATTTTTTAATTGCTGTTTAGGAGAGTAATCGGTCTCCAATTTTTTAGATCTGATTTTTCGCCTTTTTTATGTAAAAGCGAAACCACTCCTTTTTATCAGGATTCTGGTAACTGTTTTGAAATAAAAACCTCATAAAACAGTAAATATAGGTCATCTTTTAAAACATCATAAAAAGTAATATAAAATCCAATACCAGGGACTTTGCCATTTTTAAAACTCTTAATAGTTTCACAAATTTCTTGTTCATTTAAAGGTCTTGATAAAAAAAACTTGAGATTCTGCATTAAAAACATTTTTCACTTCTTTTACAGAATTAGAGATAAAATTAGCATCAACTTTCTTTTCACTAAAAAGATCAACATAGATTTTTGTTAGAATACTTTGAATGTCAGTAACCCCATCAATATTTTTAATAAAACCTTGGTTCTTTTCCACCTTTTTTTAAAGAAATATCTAGAGCATGTTTCATTCTCTTCAATGTGCTTTACCCTAGAATTCAAAATTATTTCTTTTCTATTTTGAGATTTCTTTTTTACATTCAGCCATCTCTTTACAAACATCAATATCATAGCTTTTCATTTTATATAAGGTTTGTAACTGACAATTCAAGGAAGAAAAAAATTCACTTTTTTGTTTAGCTTTCTTAACCCCAATTCTTATGAAGAAATCTTTTATCCTTTTCTTCATGTGCTCCAACCACACACAAAAAGGATAGTTGGGGTCCCTTTTCCTTCTACAATTCCTGTAGAAATCAATAAAATCTGTTAAAACTTGAGGGTCATCGAAAAGGGAAACATTCAATTTCCAGGCACCTTTCCCTCTTGTTTTCTTAAAATCAATTTTTACACAAAAGGATAAAAGTTTATGATCAGAAAAAACATTGGTTAAAAGGTCACATGAAAATGGTTCAAAATGCTTAGAAGAGAAAATAAAATTGATCCTGGAGCTACACAATGAATTGCTCCAGGTCACCCCCTCTTCTTCTGACAAATCTTTGTTACAACACTTAAAAACATCAGAAAGATTAAAATCTAAAACAATATTTCTAAGCATAAAGGAAATTTTATCACAGTTTTGCCTTGTTGCTTGAGAGAACTCTTTTTCACCTCTAAGAATACAATTAAAATCACCAGCTAAAGTCAAGGGACAAGAGTCATCGATAAAAAAAGGTAACAATTCTAACATTTCAGCTCTTGTATTTCTATCTGGTCATCATTTCTATCAGGTCATCATCCAAACTGGCCAAACAATCATTGTCGCTGTAAGAATTTTCTGCCTCCTCCGAGTCTACGGTAAAAAGTGTAGATGTTGGAGAACTATAAACCTCACTTAGCATGCCACCCCCTTCATAAGAAGAACCTGGAGCAACACCAGATAGATCAAAACAGACACAGCTGGCTCCTCTTCCACGGGCTTTATAATCACATTACCTTTCTGCCCAACTTCCTCTGTCAGGCCCCCTTCCCAGGGGGTTTCAGGATTGGGCTGAGGATCTGGAACATTGCTGGGAATGGCAGGTTGCTGGTCTTCAGGTGTCTCCGGGACCATATGCTTATGGATGGTTTCATCTGGATTTTCAACAGAAGATAGAGGAACCTCCAGTTGCTGACCTTCAATTTTTCACTTTTTAACAGCCTTTTTTTCAGGTTCCTTCACTGGAGGTTCACTCACTGGGGTGGTGGTGGCTGGTTCAGCTTCATTCAGTTTCCCATCAACCCCTAAAAGGAGGGGTACTCCTGTCAGCTGCCCGCTGGCCACCATTTGTTTTCGCTGAAGTCATCTGCGTTGTCTAGAATTCAACTTGCGTTCAGGTTGAGGTGGTGGCTCATCCATTGCTTGTTTAGCTGGAGGCAGGAAAGCTGGCTCTGGTTCCTCAGAAACTTTAGGTGCAGATGTCTCTGAAATAACAACAGAAACACCAACAGAAGAAACAGTAGGCTTGTTGTATTTAGTGGCTCTAAAGGGGCAATTCCAAAACGTATGTCCATCCTTTTGGCACAGTCTGCACAGTCTGTCCTCTTGACATTCTGCCACTAAATGGTCTTTACTCCCACAGTTTGTGCATTTAGCTTTGCATTGGTCTTTTAAATGCCCATGCTGTTTATACTTCCTGCAAAAAAGTGGGCATCCCATCATAATAAAGGTCTCCATTAATGGCACCGAGCTTAAACCGGGAAGGAGGATGTCTTTTGCCGGCAAAACCATCTGGATCCCTAATAACAGTCACTTGGTATCTATATTTAATTGTCCAGATACCAAATTCATTGTTGATTTTCATTGATTCATTGAGATCTGGCATAGTGCAGAGACACTGGCAAATTGCTAATGTGGTGCCTCTATTCAAAAAAGGATCCCGTTCTCAGCCTCAAAACTATAGGCTAGTTAGTCTGACGTCAGTGGTAGAAAAGTTTTTCGAAGGGTTAATAAAGGATAAGACACTGGACTTCATAGCAAATCATAATACTATGAGTTTGTGCCAGCATGGTTTTATGCGTAATAGATCTTGCCAGACTAACTTAATTTCTTTTTATGAGAAAGTAAGTAGAGACCTCGATTCTGGGATGGCAGTGGATGTGATTTAATTAGACTTTTCTAAAGCATTTGATACAGTGCCACACAAAAGATTACTGGTTAAATTAAGGAATGTTGGTCTGGAACATAGTATTTGTACCTGGATAAAGAACTGGCTAAAAAATAGACTACAAAAAGTGGTGGTAAATGGAACATTTTCTAATTGGACTAGTGTTGTTAGTGGAGTGCTGCAGGGCTCTGTACTAGGTCCCTTGCTTTTCAACTTGTTTATTAATAACCTGGAGGTGGGCATTGAAAGTACTGTTTCTATTTTTGCAGATGATACTAAACTGTGCAGAACTATAGGTTCCATGCAGGATGCTGCCACTTTGCACAGTGATTTGTCTAAACTGAAAAACTGGGCAGCAAACTGGAAAATGAGGTTCAATGTTGATAAATGCAGGTTATGCACTTTGGCAAAAATAATATAAATGCAAGTTCTACACTAAATGGCAGTGTGTTGGGAGTTTCCTTAAATGAGAAGGATCTTGGGGTCTTTGTAGATAACAAGTTGTCTAATTCTGGGCAGTGTCATTCTGTGGCTACTAAAGCAAATAAAGTTCTGTCTTGCATAAAAAAGGGCATTAACTCAAGAGATGAAAACATAATTATGCTTCTTTATAGGTCCCTGGTAAGGCCTCATCTGGAGTATGCAGTGCAGTTTTGGACTCCAGTCCTTAAGAGGGATATAAATGAGCTGGAGAGAGTGCAGAGACGTGCAACTAAATTGGTTAGAGGGACGGAAGACTTAAATTATGAGGGTAGACTTTCAAGGTTGGGGTTGTTTTCTCTGGAAAAAAGGCGCTTGTGAGGGGACATGATTAGACTTTACAAGTACATTAGAGGACATTATAGACAAATAGCAGGGAACCTTTTTACCCATAAAGTGGATCACCGTACCAGAGGCCACCCCTTTAGACTAGAAGAAAAGAACTTTCATTTGAAGCAACGTAGGTGGTTCTTCACAGTCAGGACAGTGAGGTTGTGGAATGCACTGCCGGGTGATGTTGTGATGGCTGATTCAGTTAATGCCTTTAAAGGAAAACTATACCCCCCAAACAATGTAGGTCTCTATAAAAAGATATTGCATAAAACAGCTCATATGTAAAATCCTGCTTCATGTAAATAAAGCATTTTCATAATAATATACTTTTCTAGTAGTATGTGCCATTGGGTAATCATAAATAGAAAATTGCCATTTTAAAAAATGAGGGCCGCCCCCTGGGATCGTAGGATTCACTGTACTGTATGTTAGGTCACATGAGCCAATTAACAGACAGAGTTGTGTCTTTTGCTTCCTCATTTCTTCCTGTTACAGTTAGATTTGAAGTATTTCTGGTCAGGTGATCTCTGAGGCAGCACACAGACCATCACGAAATGGTGGCTCAAGGCAAGAGATGTAAAAGGACAATATTTACTTAAATATATATTCCAGTTTGGTAAGATTCTTTAATATGCCACTTAATATGATATGAACTATCTGTTGCTTAAGTGTTTATTTTGGGGGTATAGTTTTCCTTTAAGAATGGCTTGGATGATTTTTTGGACTGACATAATATCAAAGGCTATTGTGATACTAAGCTCTATAGTAAGTATAGGTATGGTTATATAGAATTTAATTAAAATTAGGGAGGAGTGTGTGTATGGATGCTGGGTTTTCATTTGGAGGAGTTGAACTTGATGGACTTTTGTCTTTTTTCAACTCAATTTAACTGTGTAACTATATAACTAAGTAAGCCTCAACTTCCCTATCCCGTAATACAATAGGATCATTATTTTGTTATATAAAAAAGGTGGGCAGAAAGATCTAAAGAACTGGAGGCCTATTTCATTACTAAATATAGATTACAAAATAATTGCAAAAATTATTGCAAATAGAGTGAAAGGAGTGATTGAGAAAATGGTAGGTTTTGAGCAAGTGTGTGCTGTGCCTGGGAGACAGATTGCTGAAAGTTTGATGTTATTAATAGATGCAATTTGGTATAGTAAAGATAGGGAGGTGCCTGTTGGTGTAGTGAAAGTGGATTTTGAGAAAGCTTTTGATAGGGTGGTGCATGGTTTTATGTTTAAAGTTTTGGAGTATATGGGAGTGCCACATACATTTCTTGGTTGGATTAAACGTTTGTATAAGGATATTATAAGTAAAATTCAAGTGAATGGATTTTTGAGTGAAAGTGTTAGTGTGAAATCAGGGGTTTCAACTTAAAACCACTTGCCATACAAAATAATTCAATTAACATTTTTGTTCTCCTCAAACCCACATTCGATTTACATACCACAGTTACATCATCCATATAGCCAATGACACTTAGATCTTTCCCATCACTCCCAGGTATTTCCACTCCTCTCACTAATTTGTCTTTTCTTAACATGCACATCAAAGGTTCAATCACACAAACAAACAAAACAGGCGAAAGTGGGCAGCCTTGCCTTACCCCTGATTTCACACTAACACTTTCACTCAAAAGTCCATTCACTTGAATTTTACTTATAATATTCTTATACAAACTTTTAATCCAACCAAGAAATTTATTTGGCATTCCCATATACTCCAAAACTTTAAACATAAAACCATGCACCACCCTATCAAAAGCTTTCTCAAAATCCACTTTCACTACACCAACAGGCACCTCCCTATCTTTACTATACCAAATTGCATCTCTTAATAACATCAAACTTTCCGCAATCTGTCTCCCAGGCACAGCACACACTTGCTCAAAACCTACCATTTTCTCAATCACTCCTTTCACTCAATTTGCAATAATTTTTGCAATTATTTTGTAATCTGTATTTAGTAATGAAATAGGCCTCCAGTTCTTTAGATCTTTCTGCCCACCTTTTTTATATAACAAAATAATGATCCCTTCTTTCATACTTTTAGATAATTCTCCCACTTCCAAAACATAATTACATACTTCATACACATTATCACCTATCAAATGCCAGAATGCACTATAATATTCCACTGGTAAGCCATCACTACCAGGGACTTTCCCATTTTGCATACCCTTCAAACATTCATCACACTCTTTTTTTGAGATATCTTTATCAAGATACTCCTTATCAAAAACATCCAAACATTCCACAATTTCACCCAAGCAATCTTTCTCAATAGATTTGTCTTGTGCTTTTTCAGAATAAAGACTTTTATAAAAATATTGAACAGTCTTGAGAATTTCACTCTTCCCTTTTACATCTTCCCCATTTTCATCCAACACCTTTAACATACCCATTCTTTTCCCAAAAACCTTTTTAAAGAAAAATTTTGAACATTTTTCATCATTCTCCTTAACAGTCAATTTAGCCTGAGCTATAATTTTCTTCCCATTTTCCTCTAACAGTTTTCTCACAGTTTGCCTAGCATCTTTAATTTCCTCATTTACCTCCTCCCCCAACCGTCTCAACACCTCCAAGTATTCCAATCTTAGTTGCCATCTTTCATACTCATACCTTTCTTTCTTTGCCTTCTCACACCCCTTTTTAACAAAAAATCTCTTTGTCTCTATCTTTACCCATTCCCACCAGTTTACAATATTTTCAAAATCATTCCTTATAGGTATCCTTATAGGTATCTCGGAAAACAAAGGTACTTATGATATCTTTTAATTCATTACTAGAATTATTCAAGCCTTCAGTTCCATCCCTCCCACCTTCTCTATAACCAGGATTAATTATACAGTTGAAATCGCCTACTAGTATAAAATTATCTCGACCACAAAGAAAATATTTTAGTTTTTCAAACAGTTGAAATCTTTCCCTTTTATCTGAAGGGGCATACACATTTATTAATTTAAATTCTTGTTCATTAAAGCAAAAATGAACTAACAGGGCTCTCCCTTGGACTATGTGAAAAACTTTAGAAATAACAAAAGATTTATTTTTAAACAGAACACCAACTCCGGCGTTTCTTTCCGTACTTGTGGACCAAACACATGATCCAGATTCCCATCCAGAAATTTTTGTCTCTTCTGTTAGGAAATACTCCTGTAAACACAACACATCAAAATTGAAAGATAACAGATTTGTTAGGATTGCAGTTCTTCTGTGTAACGATCTGATCCTCCTAACATTCATAGAGCCTATCCTAAGAACCATAGGGAAAAATCAAAGGGAGAAAAAAAAAACAGCAAAATTAACTTTTCTTTTTTGCCACCCCTTTAACTTTGGATCTGGCACTAGGAGTCCTGAGCACCTCTTTTTTCTTTTTTGACTTAGATAGAATGTTCTCAGTCTCAGGAAAGGCTAAAGTTCAGGTCAGTTCATCTACTTTTTCTTTGTCCAAAAAAGATGAGTAGAGGGCTGATGAGTCAGAATCAAAAGCCGCTGAAGTATACCCCCTTGGTACTCCCTCTGAGCTGGAGAAGTCATTGATTCGCTCACTCCATGGAGTAGAGGCAATACTTTCTATTTCAATCCCTGGTTCTGGATCATTTTTGAGCTTAAGAGATTGTTTTTCAATGTCCATTTCCTGAGGTATTTCAGGGTTTTCTCTCAGAGTCTGAATGGAATCCTCCCCTTCAGCACTTAACAAATCAGGTGTTTCCACTCCTTCAGCACTTAACGAGGCAGGTGTTTCCACTCCAATAGTGCTTAACGAGGCAGGTGTTTCCACTCCGTCATCACTTAACGAGGCAGGTGTTTTCTCTGGAGCCTCCCTTGGATCCTCACCCAGCGGTGAAAGAGGTTCACTGTGTATTAGTTGCTCCACTGTGATCTCAGTTTCTACATCTTGAGCAGATTGAACAGGTTTAGCAACAACAGCTGCCTAGGTTTTAGCATTAGTACATTGTCTGGCAAGATGTTTGCCAGACCCACAAAAATGGCATTTCCTTGACACTTGGCACTCTGAGGTTTTGTGTCCAGGTTAAAAACAGTTCCAACAGCACAGCCCTGTAGAATACTCATCTTTAGTGTGTCCAAAAGTGTAACAATTCCTACAAAAAGTAGGATGACCAGGGTAAAAAAGGTACCCTTTGTTGCTTCCAATTGAGAAGGACTGGGGAGGATGAGATAGTCCACCAATTCCATTTTTGTCTCCAATTAACTCTACCCAGAACCTTCTCTGCCCATTAAAAGTCCCAAAAACATTTTTTCTTTTCTCACCTGGAGACACAAAGCTACAATATCTCCATAAAAAGGCTTGGATATCCTCATCTCTTACGAAGGGGTTAAACATATGGACTGTAACCGGCACTCTCTGTTTCGCTTTGTTCATAACAAACCGGATACCATTCAAATCTGCATGCTCTTCCTTTTCCAAATATCGCTGGTAGCAGGTTTGCAGTAGGGTTTCATTGACAAAAGAAACATCAAAAAATCCTTGCAGTGGGAAGGACTGGACACAGAAGATGGATTCTCTTCACATCCCAAGAACTCCTTCAATAATCTTGATCTGCACGTGCATTAGAACCCACGTTTGCCTCTTCTCATCAGGAATGAACAGCCGAACTGTATGTGGTGCATCAGGGGGCACCTCGGAAGCCATCATACATCAGAAAGGAGAACACCTTCGCACAAGAGCATGCCCAATAGCAGCATCCCACCAACCACTTAAGGAAGAATGGAAGGGCCAAGAGCAGGGTCCTCTTGTTTGAATGTGTAGGCAGTACTTCACCCCATCACAAGAACTGTCAGTCCCATGATAGGATCTGACATTCCAATCCAGGTCAAAGACTGCCTGTCAACAACATACAGTAGTCCTTTACCTAGACTCTATGACAATTTGTCATTGCCACTATCTCGTGATACCATAGGGAGAGAACAATCCACCCATATCAGTCAAAGTTGACCAATCACAAGAGGACTTTACAATCCATGTCAAAGACTGCCTGTCAACCACGTAGCCCTTAACCTAGACTCTATGACAATTTGACATTGCCACTATCCCGTGATACCATAAGGAGAGAACAACCCACCAAGTCTCCTTCATTACCATATCAGTCAAAGTTGACCAATCACAAGAAGACTTTCCAATCCAGGTCAACAACATAGCCCTTTGCCTAGCCTCTATGACAATTTGACATTGCCGCTATCCCGTAATGCTGTAGGGAGAGAACAACCCACCAAGGCTCCTTCTTTTCCATATCAGTCAAAGTTGACCAATCACAAGAGGACTTTCTAATCCAGGGCAACAACATATCCCTTTGCCTAGACTCTATGGCAATTTGACATAGCCACTATTCCATAACACCATAAGGAGAGAACAACCCACCAAGTCTCCTTCATTTCCATATCAGTCAAAGTTGACCAATCACAAGAGGACTTTCCAATTCAGGTCAACAACATAGCCCATTGCCTAGACTCTATAACAATTTGACAAAGCCACTATCCCGTAATACCATAGGGAGAGAACAACCCACCAAGTCTCGTTCATTTCCATATCAGTCAAACTTGACCAATCTCAAGAGGACTTGCCAATCCAGGTTAAAAACATAGCCCTTTGCCTAGACTCTATGGCAATTTGACATTGCCGCTATCCCGTAATACCATAGGGAAAGAACAACCCATCAAGTCTCTCCTTCATTTCCATATCAGTCAAAGTTGACCAATCACAAGAGAACTTTCCAATCAAAGTCAAAGACTGCCTATCAACAACATAGCCCATTAACTAGACTCTATGGCAATTTGACATTGCCGCTATCCGCTAATACCATAGGGAGAGAACAACCCACCAAGTCTCCTTCATTTCCATATCAGTCAAAGTTGACGAATCACAAGAGGATTTTCCAATCCAGGTCAACAACATAGCCTCTTGCCTAGACTCTATGGCAATTTGACATTGCCACTATCCCATAATACCATAGGGAGAGAACAACCCACCAAGTCTCTCCTTCATTTCCTTATCAGTCAATGTTGACCAATCACAAGAGAACTTTCTAATCCAGGTCAACAACATAGCCCTTTGCCTAGACTCTATGGCAATTTGACATTGCTGCTATCCTGTAATACCATAGGGAGAGAACAACCCACCAAGTCTCTCCTTCATTTCCATATCAGTCAAAGTTGACCAATCACAAGATTACTTTCCAATCTAGGTCAACAACATAGCCCTTTGCCTAGACTCTATGGCAATTTGACATTGCCGCTATCCCGTCATACCATAGGGAGAGAACAACCCACCAAGTCTCCTTCATTTCCATATCAGTCAAAATTGACCAATCACAAGAGGACTTTCCAATCCAGGTCAACAACATAGCCCTTTCCCTAGACTCTATGGTAAGTTGACATTGCTGCTATCCTGTAATACCATATGCAGAGAACAACCCACCAAGTCTCTCCTTTATTTCCATATCAGTCAACGTTGACCAATCACAAGAGGACTTTGCAATCCAGGTCAACAACATAGCCCTTTGCCTAGACTCTATGGCAATTTGACATTGCCACTATCCCGTAAAACCATAGGGAGAGAACAAGCCACCAAGTCTCCTTCATTTCGATATCAGTCAAAGTTGACCAATCACAAGAGTTTGATTTTTCAAAGTTTTCAAAGTTTCATTTTATCAAAGTCTTCAAAGTTTAATTTTTTCAATGTTTTCAACGTTTTCAAGGTTTGATTTTTCAAATTTTTTAAAGTTTGTGTTTTCAAAGTTTTCAAAGTTTGAGTTTTCAAAGTTTTTAACTTCATTTTTCCACAGTGCCGCTGAAAAGTCAAGTAGCTGAAAGGTGCTACTGTTGATCGCTTATGGCCACACCACCCTGAAAGTGCCTGATCTCAGAAATGATACAGGGTTGGGCTTGGTTAGTACTTGGATGGGAGACCGCTTGGGAATACCAGGTGTCATAGGTTTTTCATCTTTTGACATTTTTTCATCGTTTTCCAAGTTTTAAGTCTGTTCTTTCCACAGCATGGAGGAATCAAGAAGTGCCATTTTTTCAAAGTTTTCAGTTTCATTTTCTCAAAGTTTTCAAAGTTTAATTTTTCAAAGTTTCATTTTTTCAACGTTTTCAAGGTTTGATTTTTCAAAGTTTTCAAGGTTTGATTTTTCAAATTTTTCAAAGTTTGTGTTTTCAAAGTTTTCAAAGTTTGAGTTTTCAAAGTTTTCAACTTCATTTTTCCACAGTGACGCTGAAAAGTCAAGAAGCTGAAAGGTGCTACTGTTGATCGCTTATGGCCACACCACCCTGAAAGTGCCTGATCTCAGAAGCGATACAGGGTTGGGCCAGGTTAGTACCTGGATGGGAGACCACTTGGGAATACCAGGTGTCATAGGCTTTTCATCTTCTGACATTTTTTCAACGTTTTCCAAGTTTTAAGTCTTTTCTTTCCACAGCGCGGAGGAATCAAGAAGACACAAACTGCCGTTTTTTCAAAGTTTTCAGTTTCATTTTCTCAACGTTTTCAAAGTTTAATTTTTCAAAGTTTTCAAAGTTTCATTTTTTCAACGTTTTCAATGTTTAATTTTTTCAACGTTTTCAAAGTTTTCAAGGTTTGATTTTTCAAAGATTTCAAAGTTTAATTTTTTTAAAGTTTTCAAAGTTTCATTTTTCAGTTTTCAAAGTTTCATTTTTCAAAGTTTTCAAATTCATTTTTCCACAGTGCCGCTGACAAGTCAAGAAGCTGAAAGGTGCTGGTAGTCATTGCCTGTGGTCACACCACCCTAAAAGTGTCTGATCTCAGAAGCCATACAGCGTCGGGCCTGGTTAGTACCTGGATTGGAGACCACCTGGGCATCCCAGGTGTCGTAGGCTGTGCCAATTTTTCAAAGTTTTCAACTTTATTTTGCCACAGCATCGCCGACAAGTCATGGAGCCGAAAGGTGCTGCTGTTCATCGCATTTGGCCACACCACCCTGAAAGTGCCTGATCTTGTCTGATCTCAGAAGCGATACAGGGTTGGGCCTGGTTAGTGCCTGGATGGGAGACCGCCTGGGAATACCAGGTGTCATAGGCTTTGCCAAGTTTTCAAAGTTTGATTTTTCAATGTTTTTAAAGTTTGATTTTTCAATGTTTTCAAAGTTTGATTTTTGAAAGTTTTCAAAGTTTGATTTTTGAAAGTTTTCAAAGTTTAATTTTTGAAAGTTTTCAAATTCATTTTTCCACAGTGCCGATGACAAGTCAAGAAGCTGAAAGGTGCTGCAGTTCATCGCCTATGGTCACACAACCCTGAAATTGCCTGATCTTAGAAGCGATACAGGGTAGGGCCTGGTTAGTACCTGGATGAGGGATCGCTGGGAATACCAGGTGTCATAGGCTTTGCCAATTTTTCAAAGTTTTCAACTTTATGTTGCCACAGCATCGCCGACAAGTCATGGAGCCGAAAGGTGCTGCTGTTCATCGCATTTGGCCACACCACCCTGAAAGTGATATAGGGTTGGGCCTGGTTAGTACCTGAATGGGAGACCGCCTGGGAATACCAGGTGTCATTGGCTTGTTAAAGTTTTCAAAGTTTAATTTATTGGTTTTCAAAGTTTCATTTTTCAAAGTTTTCAAATTCATTTTTCCACAGTGCTGCTGACAAGTCATGAAGCTGAAAGGTGCTGCTATTCATCGCCTATGGTCACACCACCCTGAAAGTACCTGATCTCAGAAGTGATACAGGGTCAGGCCTGGTTAGTACCTGGGTGGGAGACCACCTGGGAGTACCAGGTGTCATAGGCTTTGCCAATTTTTCAAAGTTCAATTTTTTCAACGTTTTCAACGTTTTCAAAGTTTCATTTTTTAACGTTTTCAACGTTTTCAAAGTTTTCAAAGTTCAATTTTTCACTTTGCAAAGTTTAATTTTTCAAAGTTTTCAATGTTTTCAAGGTTTGATTTTTCACAGTTTTCAAAGTTTCATTTTTTCAAAGTTTTCAATGTTTGATTTTTCAAAGTTTTCAAAGTTTCATTTTTCAAATTTTCAAATTAATTTTTCCACAGTGCCGCTGACAAGGCAAGAAGCTGAAAGGTGCTGCTGTTCATCGCCTATGGTCATACCACCCTGAAAGTGCCTGATCTCAGAAGTGATACAGGGTCGGGCCTGGTTAGTACCTGGATGGGAGACTGCCTGTGATTACCAGGTGTTATAGGCTTTGCCACAGCATCGCCGAAAAGTCATGGGCGCAAATTCACTAAGCGCCGAACGGTAGCATTTGGCATTTTCACTACTGCGCAAATTCACTAACAAACGCTGGCGTATTTTCGCTAGTGTTACTTTGCATCCTTACGCCAGGCGAATTTTCGCTAGCGATGTAACTATGCAAATTCACTAACTTGCGCAGTGTACTGAACGCTACCTTTTACGCTAGACTTCCTTCGCCACCTCAGACCTGGCGAAGCGCAATAGAGTAGATAGGGATTGTTTAAAAAAAAGTCAATTTTTTTTCTAAGTCCCAAAAAACGCTGGTGTGTTTTCTACATGATGGGTGATAGGCTGAAAAAAAAATTTTTGGGGCTCCCCTTCCTCCCCCCTACATTTCCTGACCCATGGCAACGTACCTAGATAGTGGGCACATGTGTAGGTCAAAATAACATTTTTATTTGCTGATTTGAAGGTTTTCTAGGCATTTGTAGTGCTGATACGTGTTCCTCCATTGAAATTTGAATTTCGCGCCATATGCAAATTAACCATCGCTAGCGAAACTTCGCTTTGCCTGGTGAATTAACGCTAACGCAACTTCACAAACTATCGCTACCCCTGTGTACAACTTTGGATTTTAGTGAATTTGCGGAGTGCTGGCGAAAATACGCCTGGCGAAGTGTGGCGAAGTGCGGCGAAGTTGCGCCTGGTGCAACTTCGCATCTTAGTGAATTTGCCCCATGGAGTCGAAAGGTCCTGCTGTTCATCGCCTATGGCCACACCACCCTGAAAGTGTCTAATCTCAGAAGCGATACAGGGTCGGGCCTGCTTAGTACCTTGATAGGAGACCGCCTGGGAATACCAGGTGTCATAGGCTTTGCCAAGTTTTCAAAGTTAATTTTTCAAAATGTTCAAAGTTTGAATATTCAAAGTTTTCAAAGTTTAATTTTTTCAATGTATAATTGCCAGGCTGAGATCGTAATTCCTTTTTAAATATTGGAATAACATCAGCATTTCTCCAATCCATAGGCACCATACCAGATGAAAGTGAATCTGAGAAAATCAGAAATAGGGGCTGGTCTAAAACTGAACTAAGCTCTCTTATGCCATCAGGCCCTGGAGCCTTGTTTACATTCATTTTATTAAAGCTTTATGAATCATATCCTGAGTCAGCCACTGACTAGATTGAGTTGAGCCATTAGTACAGCTATAAAGTGAGCCTGGGAACTCAGACTCCTCTATTGTATACACTGAAGAAAAGAACAGATTTAACACATTTGCCTTTTCTGTATCTGTTACAACCATACTGGTACCATTATTTAATGGAGCAACACTCTCAACCTGTATAATGAGTAATTCAAATGTGGTATGGTGCGCTGAGGCAGCAGTGTATCTGTCCCGAAAACCTGAAAGAAAAAAATATCTAATAGTGCAGCAAGCCTGTAAAGGGAAATTGTACGGTTTTGCAGAAAAACTACTCACAATATCCTTGTGATATTCATGCTAATCAGGTGTTCTCATATAGCGATTAAGAAGCAAGTCTCCTTTTTGAATGGTACCTACAGGGAAAGAAACCTCGGATAGTGCAATAAGGTAAGTAAAATTTGTGGGACTGCAATACACAGTCCGCGCTTACCCCTTTAGCTGGTAAAAGAAGCGTGTATAAGCAGTGATGGTCCGATCGTCAGGGATCTGCCTGTGTGTAGGTATGTAATCAGGAGCGCTGGGGAGACGCCGGTTAACCCTCCGTTGGACTGATGGCGCTGAGTCAGAAAGGAACCCTTTGGATACGCCGAGGTGCTGGATGAAATGTCGATTACCTCTCCACTAGGCTGGCTGCACTGAATGAGGAGCGGACCCTCTGGATACTCGGATCAGCAAGGCCTGTGGCAGTCCTACTGGACTGGCTGTACTAGATCCAAATCAGACTCGCTGAACACAGCCTTTTCTATTTGCATGAGGAGCTTCGCCTCCTCCTCCTCACTTACATTAGGGGGTCTATACCATATGCCTACAATTAATTTGCTGGATTCTTTACAATTGGTGAAGAACTCCACCCATAAGACTTCTGCCCCCTCATTTTCTAACATAACCTCCTCCTTTATATAAGCTTTTAAATCCTGCCTAACAAACAGACATACCCCTCCTCCTTTTAAATTGCCTATGTCCCTCCGAAACAAAGTATAGCCACTGATATTTACTGTCCAGTCATGTGACTCATTCAGCCATGTTTCGGCAACACCAATCACATCATATTTCCCTCCAGCACCAGCACCTCCAGCTCTCCCATTTTACCAGTCAGACTCCTTGCATTTGCAAACATACATTTAATACTGGTACCATATTGAACATATGACATGTGGTCCTCCCTATCCTTAACAGTATCCCCAGCCAAATCTCCTCCCCCATTTTCCCTTTCTTTGCCCACTGTCTCATCTAACCTGTCTTCCACTGAATCTTTTACTGAACCCTCCCCCCCACACCTAGTTTAAAATTTCCTCCAACCCTCTAGCCATCTTCTCTCCCAAAACAGCTGCACCATCATCATTGAGGTGCAGCCCATCCCTAGCAAAGAGCGTGTAGCCGAGTGAGAAATCAGCCCAGTTCTCCAAAAACCCAAAACCTTCCTCCCTACACCAATCTCTTAGCCACGCATTAATCTCCCTATGCTCCCACTGTCTCCTTTAGGGATGTAGCGAACGTCGGAAAAAAAGTTCGCGAACATATTCGCGAACTTGCGCAAAAATGCGAGCGGTTCGCGAACGGTTCGCGAACCCCATAGACTTCAATGGGAAGGCGAACTTTAACATCTAAAAAAGACATTTCTGGCCAGAAAAATGATTTTAAAGTTGTTTAAAGGGTGCAACGACCTGGACAGTGGCATGCCAGAGGGGGATCAAGGGCAAAAATGTATCTGAAAAATCTGCCTGTGTGTGCTTGGAAGAGATAGTGTAGGGGGAGAGCTGTTAGTGATTTCAGGGACAGATGATAGTAAGTTTGCTGGCTAGTAATCTGCTTGATACTGCTCTGTATTGGAGGGACAGAAGTCTGCAGGGATTTGAGGGACATTTTAGCTTAGGTAGCTTTGCTGGCTAGTAATCTACTGTTCTCTTTAAACAACTGCCATACGTTGCCCTTGTAGGCATTGTTTGCCCAGTTTTTTTGGACGCAGCCACTGAAGCACAGTTGCCAGAAAAAATATGCCATATAAATGCTGAAAATAGTCATTTTTCGCCATACGTTGACCTTGTAGACATTGTTTGCCCAGTTTTTTTTGGACGCAGCCACTGAAGCACAGTTGCCAGAAAAAATATGCCATATAAATGCTGAAAATAGTAATTTTTCGCCATACGTTGACCTTGTAGACATTGTTTGCCCAGTTTTTTTGGACGCAGCCACTGAAGCACAGTTGCCAGAAAAAATATGCCATATAAATGCTGAAAATAGTCATTTTTTGCCATATACGTTGAGTCAACGTATGGCAAAAAATGACTATTTTCAGCATTTATGTGGCATATTTTTTCTGGCCTCTGTGCTTCAGTGGCTGCGGCCAAAAAAACTGGGCAAACAATGCCTACAAGGTCAACGTCGTTGACCTTGTAGGCATTGTTTGCCCAGTTTTTTTGGCCGCAGCCACTGAAGCACAGAGGCCAGAAAAAATATGCCATATAAATGCTGAAAATAGTCATTTTTTTGGTCGCAGCCACTGAAGCACAGTTGCCAGAAAAATTATGCCATATAAATGCTGAAAATATAAATTTTTTTGGTTGCAGCCACTGAAGCACAGAGGCCAGAAAAATTATGCCATATAAATGCAGAAAATATGCATTTTTTTGGTCGCAGCCACTGAAGCACAGTTGACAGAAAAATGATGCCATATAAATGCTGAAAATATAAATTTTTTTGGTTGCAGCCACTGAAGCACAGAGGCCAGAAAAATTATGCCATATAAATGGAGAAAATATGCATTTTTTTGGTTGCAGCCACTGAAGCACAGAGGCTAGAAAAATTATGCCATATAAATGGAGAAAATATGCATTTTTTTGGTTGCAGCCACTGAAGCACAGAGGCTAGAAAAATTATGCCATATAAATGGAGAAAATATGCATTTTTTTGGTTGCAGCCACTGAAGCACAGAGGCCAGAAAAATTATGCCATATAAATGCAGAAAATATGCATTTTTTTGGTTGCAGCCACTGAAGCACAGAGGCTAGAAAAATTATGCCATATAAATGGACAAAATATGCATTTTTTTGGTTGCAGCCACTGAAGCACAGAGGCCAGAAAAATTATGCCATATAAATGCAGAAAATATGCATTTTTTTGGTTGCAGCCACTGAAGCACAGAGGCTAGAAAAATTATGCCATATAAATGGACAAAATATGCATTTTTTTGGTTGCAGCCACTGAAGCACAGAGGCCAGAAAAATTATGCCATATAAATGCAGAAAATATGCATTTTTTTGGTTGCAGCCACTGAAGCACAGAGGCCAGAAAAATTATGCCATATAAATGCAGAAAATATGCATTTTTTTGGACGCAGCCACTGAAGCACAGTTGCCAGAAAAAATATGCCATATAAATGCTGAAAATAGTAATTTTTCGCCATACGTTGACCTTGTAGACATTGTTTGCCCCGTTTTTTTGGACGCAGCCACTGAAGCACAGAGGCCAGAAAAAATTAAACCAGTAGGGTTTGCACCCTAGTTTGTAACGGTGGCGGAGGGAGGAGGACGCTAAAGGACAGCTGTGTGTGGAGTCATGAGGCTTGAAGAGAAGGACAGCTGCATAGAAGTCAGAACAAGTCTTCCGGCGTGCAGTAACCCTCCGAGATCCACCCCTCATTCATTTTAATAAAGGTCAGGTAATCGACACTTTTGTGACCTAGGCGAGTTCTCTTCTCAGTTACAATCCCTCCTGCTGCACTGAAGGTCCTTTCTGAGAGCACACTTGAGGCTGGGCAAGACAAGAGGTTCATGGCAAATTGTGACAGCTCTGGCCACAGATCAAGCCTGCGCACCCAGTAGTCCAGGGGTTCATCGCTCCTCAGAGTGTCGATATCTGCAGTTAATGCCAGGTAGTCCGCTACCTGCCGGTCGAGGCGTTCTTTGAGGGTGGATCCAGAAGGGTTGTGGCGCTGCCTTGGACAGAAAAACATTTGCATGTCTGATGTTACAGACCGGCCAAAGGGCTTTGTCCTTGCAGGTGTGCTCGTGGCAGGATTACTGGCACCTCTGCCCCTGGAATGTTGATGAGTTCCTGAAGTGACATCACCCTTAAAAGCATTGTACAACATGTTTTGCAGGCTGGTTTGTAAATGCCGCATCTTTTCGGACTTGTGGTATGTTGGTAACATTTCTGCCACTTTATGCTTGTACCGAGGGTCTAGTAGCGTTGCGACCCAGTACAGGTCCTTCTCCTTAAGCCTCTTGATACGGGGGTCCTTCAACAGGCATGCCAGCATGAAAGACCCCATTCTCACAAGGTTGGATGCAGAGCTATCCATCTCCGCTTCCTCATTATCAAGGACTGCATCATCCACGGTCTCCTCCCCCCAGCCACGTACAAGACCAGGGGTCCCCAAAAGGTCACCACTAGCCCCCTGGGAAGCCTGCTCCTGTTGGTCCTCCTCCTCCTCCTCCACAAAGCCACCTTCCTCCTCTGACTCCACTTCTGGCACCTCTCCCTGCGTTGCAGCAGGTGCCTGGGTTCGTTCTGGTGATTGCGACCATAAATCGTGCGCTTCCAGCTCCTCGTCACGCTGGTCTACAGCCTCATCTGTCACTCGTCGCACGGCACGCTCCAGGAAGAAAGCGAAGGGTATTAGGTCGCTGATGGTGCCTTCGGTGCGACTGACCATATTTGTCACCTCTTCAAAAGGTCGCATGAGCCTGCAGGCATCGCGCATAAGCACCCAGTAACGGGGGAAAAAAATCCCCAGCTCTGCAGATCCAGTCCTACCACCCAGTTCAAAAAGGTACTCGTTGACGGCCCTTTGTTGTTGCAGCAGACGTTCCAACATAAGGAGCGTTGAATTCCAGCGAGTCTGGCTGTCAGAAATCAAACGCCTGACTGGCATGTTGTAGCGCTGCTGAATGTCAGCAAGGCGTGCCATGGCTGTGTAGGAACGTCTGAAATGGGCCGACACCTTTCTGGACTGGGTGAGAACGTCCTGGAATCCTGGGTACTTGGAGACAAAACGTTGGACTATTAAATTTAACACATGTGCCATGCAGGGCACATGTGTTAAATTTCCCAGTCTCAACGCTGCCAACAGATTGCTTCCATTGTCACACACCACTTTTCCGATCTGCAGTTGGTGTGGGGTCAGCCACCGATCGGCCTGTGACTGCAGAGATGACAGGAGTACAGATCCGGTATGGTTTTTGCTTTCCAGGCACGTCATCCCCAAGACAGCGTGACAACGGCGTACCTGGCACGTCGAATAGCCTAGGGGGAGCTGGGGGTGCACAGGTGTGGAGGAGGAGAAGGAGGACCCAGCAGCAGAGTAAGAAGAAGAAGAGGAAGAAGACGAGGTAGAGAGCGATGGAGGAGTAGAGGTGGTGGCAGAACCGCGTGCAATCCGTGGCGGTGACACCAACTCCACTGTTGTTGTTGTTGTTGAGCTACCCATTCCCTGCTTCCCATTCCCAGCCATTACCAAGTTCACCCAGTGGGCAGTGTAGGTGACATACCTGCCCTGACCATGCTTGGAGGACCATGCGTCAGTAGTCATATGGACCTTTGGCCCAACACTAAGTGACAGAGATGCGGTAACTTGGCTCTGCACATGTTGGTACAGGTGTGGTATTCCCTTTTTAGAAAAAAAATTGCGGCTGGGTACCTTCCACTGCGGTGTCCCAATTGCTACAAATTTGCGGAAGGCCTCAGAGTCCACCAGCTGGTATGGTAAAAGCTGGCGGGCTAAGAGTGCAGACAAGCCAGCTGTCAGACGCCGGGCAAGGGGGTGACAGTCAGACATTGGCTTCTTACGCTCAAACATGGCCTTCACAGAAACTTGGCTGGTGGCAGATGACTGGGAATGGGAACAGGTGGTCAAGGTGGAAGGCGGAGTGGAGGGTGGTTCAGATGGGTCAAGGAGAGCAGAGGTAGAGCAGTAAGATGCTGGACCAGAAGGAGTGTGGCTTTTAGTTTGCCTGTTGCCTTTGAGGTGTTGCTCCCAAAGTGCTTTGTGCTTGCCGCTCATGTGCCTTCGCATAGAAGTTGTACCTATGTGGCTGTTGGGCTTACCAAGGCTCAGTTTCTGACTGCACTCATTGCAAATTACAATGCTTTTGTCAGAGGCACACACATTAAAAAAATGCCACACTGCTGACTTTTTGGAAGTCTGCGATCTGGCGGTAACAGTAGAAGTTGGCGGCATTGGCGGCAATGGCGGGTGCGTTGGCCGGCTGAACACAGGTGCCGATACATGTTGTTGCCCTACTGATCCCTGCGGGCTGGCCTCCCTGCTTCTTCTAAGTCTTATTCTCCTACTGCCTCTCTGACTCTCCGTCTCTCCATCTGAACTACCCTCCTCTTGCTCTCTTCTACTAGGCACCCACAAAACATCAATCTCCTCATCATCATTCTCCTCAGATGCATCAATTTCTTCTGACACATCACAGAAGGAAGCAGCAGCGGGGACCTCCTCCTCCTCCTCATCACTCATCATTATGTCCATCTCTGTCGTGTTCTCTGCCAGAATTAAATCTGGTGTAACGTCCTCATCTCCTTCATCTTCTTCTGCCAATAATGGTTGCGCATTACTCAGTTCAAGAAACTCATGGGAAAATAACTCCTCTGACTCCAGTGAAGAAGGGGCACCGGTGGTGGAGGAAGTGTTACGTGGGGTGGCCATAGCAGTGGAGGATGAGGAGGATGTTGTGGTAAAGTTAGAAACGGTAGAGGATGGGGTGTGCTGTGTAAGCCAGTCAACTACCTCTTCAGCATTTTGGGAGTTCAGGGTCATTGGCTTTTTAAAACTGGGCAATTTGCTAGGGCCACAGGATTGCATAGCAGCACGGCCCCTAGCACGGCCTCTGCGTGGCGGCCTGCCTTTGCCTGGCATTATTTTTAAAAAAACAACAACAACAAAAACTCAGTTGGTTTTTCTGGAAACGATAATACACACAGCTAGATGGCAGTTTGAAGAAAACAGTGTGCAAATAATGCCTACAAGATCAACGTATACACTACTACAGCGGTGGATACGGATTACGTAAAATATATGAATGCTGCTTGAAAAAAAGTAACTCAAGTGGTTTTTCTAGAGACGATAATATTATCAATATTTAGACAAAATGTGAACAAGCTCACACAGCTAGATGGCGGTTTGAAGAAAACACTGTGCAAATAATGCCTACAAGGTCAACGTATACACAGCGGTGGATACGGATTACGTAAAATATAAGAATGCTGCTTGAAAAAAAGTCACTCCGGTGTTTTTTCTGGAGACGGTAATATTATGGATATTTAGACAGAATGTGAACACGGTCACACAGCTAGATAGCAGTTGGTTGAATAACACACTGGGCAAAAAATGCCTACAGGGCAAATAATGCCTACAAGGTCAACGTATACACAGCGGTGGATACGGATTACGTAAAATATAAGAATGCTGCTTGAAAAAAAGTCACTCCGGTGTTTTTTCTGGAGACGGTAATATTATGGATATTTAGACAGAATGTGAACACGGGCACACAGCTAGATAGCAGTTGGTTGAATAACACACTGGGCAAAAAATGCCTACAGGGCAAATAATGCCTACAAGGTCAACGTATACACAGCGGTGGATACGGATTACGTAAAATATAAGAATGCTGCTTGAAAAAAAGTCACTCCGGTGTTTTTTCTGGAGACGGTAATATTATGGATATTTAGACAGAATGTGAACACGGGCACACAGCTAGATAGCAGTTGGTTGAATAACACACTGGGCAAAAAATGCCTACAGGGCAAATAATGCCTAAAAGGTCAACTTATACACTACTACAGCGATGGATACGGATTACGTAAAATTTATTATGGCTGCTTGAAAAAAGTCACTCCGGTGTTTTTTCTGGAGACGGTAATATTATGGATATTTAGACAGAATGTGAACACGGTCACACAGCTAGATAGCAGTTGGTTGAATAACACACTGGGCAAAAAATGCCTACAGGGCAAATAATGCCTACAAGGTCAACGTATACACAGCGGTGGATACGGATTACGTAAAATATAAGAATGCTGCTTGAAAAAAAGTCACTCCGGTGTTTTTTCTGGAGACGGTAATATTATGGATATTTAGACAGAATGTGAACACGGGCACACAGCTAGATAGCAGTTGGTTGAATAACACACTGGGCAAAAAATGCCTACAGGGCAAATAATGCCTACAAGGTCAACGTATACACAGCGGTGGATACGGATTACGTAAAATATAAGAATGCTGCTTGAAAAAAAGTCACTCCGGTGTTTTTTCTGGAGACGGTAATATTATGGATATTTAGACAGAATGTGAACACGGGCACACAGCTAGATAGCAGTTGGTTGAATAACACACTGGGCAAAAAATGCCTACAGGGCAAATAATGCCTAAAAGGTCAACTTATACACTACTACAGCGATGGATACGGATTATGTAAAATTTATTATGGCTGCTTGAAAAAAGTCACTCCGGTGTTTTTTCTGGAGACGGTAATATTATGGATATTTAGACAGAATGTGAACACGGTCACACAGCTAGATAGCAGTTGGTTGAATAACACACTGGGCAAAAAATGCCTACAGGGCAAATAATGCCTAAAAGGTCAACTTATACACTACTACAGCGGTAGTAAAATAAAAAAAAGTTAAATAAAAAAAGAATGAATATTAAAAAAAAAAAAATTAAAGTTGGTGCTGCTGAACTACTAGGAGCAGCAGATTAGCACACCAGTCCCACTCCCCAACACTGCTAGACTAATAGCACTGGGCTCTTATAGTAGTAGTAGTAGTAGTAGTAGTAGTAGTAAAACAACAAAAAAATAAATAAAAGCAGTCCTTACAAGGACTATTGCTATTGCAGCAGTCAGCAGATGAGATCAGAAGCAGGACAGCTGCCCACTGCAGCTACATACAGAGCACTGCAGTAGAAGGTAGATTACTAGCCAGCAAAGCTACCTAAGCTTAAATGTCCCTCAAACCCCTGCAGACTTCTGTCCCTCCAATAACAGAGCAGTATCAAAACGATTACTAGCCAGCAAACTTTCAACTGTCCCTGAAATCACTAACAGGCAGCAGCTCTCTCCCTACACTATCTCTTCAGCACACACAGGCAGAGTGAAAAAAAGCTGCAGGGCTTCGGTTTTTATAGGGAAGGGGAGTGGTCCAGGGGAGAGCTTCCTGATTGGCTGCCATGTACCTGCTGGTCTGGGGTGAGAGGGCAAAAAAAAGCGCCAACAATGGCGAACCCAAAATGGCGAACGTCGCGCGACGTTCGCGAACTTCCGGCGAGCGCGAACACCCGATGTTCGCGCGAACAAGTTCGCCGGCGAACAGTTCGCGCCATCTCTAGTCTCCTTAGCGTTGCTCGTGGCTCAGGTAATATCTCTGAGAAAATTACCTTGGAAGTCCTCGCTTCAACTTTACACCTAGTTTTTTAAAATCATTCTTGAGGTCTTCACTACCTCCTCTAACTTTGTCATTGGTACCTTTGTGTACCAAGACCGCTGGGTCTTCCCCAGTAGGGATGTAGCGAACTGTTCGCCGGCGAACTAGTTCGCGCGAACTTCGACTGTTCGCGTCCGCCGAATGTTCGCGAACGTCGCGCGACGTTCGCCAATTGGTGTTCGCGTTCGATTCGAAGTAAAATTTCGTTCGACCATTCGACCATTCGACCGTTCGATCGCTAAAATCGAACGATTTCCATTCGTTCGAACGATTATAAGCATTCGATTGAATTAAAATCATTCGATCGAATAGCTTCGATCGTTCGATTCGAACGAAAATCCTTCGATCGTACGAATAAAATCCTTCGATCGTTCGATCGAACGATTTTATCGAGCGTTCGAAGTTCGCGAACTGTTCGCGAACTGTTCGCTTTTTTGCCGGTGTTCGCGAACGGCGTTCGCGAACATCAAATCGGCAGTTCGCTACATCACTATTCCCCAGCCCCTCCCAATAATCTGTCCACTCGTTCCACCACATGCCGAACCCTAGCACCAGGCAAGCAGCAGACTGTTCGGCATGTAGGGGCCTTACGACAGATTACCCTATCCACCTTTCTAATAATTCAATCCCCTATAACTATAACCTGCCTTTCCTTCCTTGCACTCCCCCCACCACCGTATTAGAACTCCCTCCCGGGGTGCTCTGAGAGTCAGGCTGCTCCATACACGCCAGTTCAGAGTTTTCCTCCCCAGCATCTTCAGCCAAAATGGTGAATTTTCTATTTTGGACAAGCTGTGGACCAGCCCCCCTACCCTTCTGCCCCCTACTTTCCCTCCTGACTGTCACAAACCTTCCTCCCTCATTAGCCTCTTCTCCTCCCCCCACTCCACTAGCCCCTGCCAGTGGTTGCTCTGCGAGCCTCCTTTCTTCCCCCTCATTTGCCGCTGCTCTCAGTGCTGCAAGTTCACCCCTAGAGTCTGCAGTTCTGATTCCAAGATGAAAACCCAAGACATCTCTCACATGTAAATACTGCATGGAACTGCTGCTCCAACACCACATACATGTGACAAGACACACACTGAGTGATACCAGCAAACCCACTTACACTCATATTTACACCGAGTACTTACAGTCTCCCAAATGCAATTCCTCACAATTCCTTTTCAGTTTTAAACGCCTTAAGGTTTTTTAACGCTGCTTAACACAATTCACATGCAACACTTAGATCACATGCAACACTCACTTAGCAGCTCCTACACTGGCTTTAAATTCCCAAAGTTAAGGTTTCAACCAGAGCACACAAAGCTTGATCAGACTTTATCTGATTAACTCCTCCCCCTTAATTAGAAGAAAGAGGGAAAGAGAGAATAAAAATGCTGTTTGCTACCAGCAGTAAAATAACAACCCCTTATTAACTTTTTTTTTAAAAGGCTCCCCTTAGAAACTCTAAAGCACTTGGTCATAAAGCTGTTGCTGTGATCTAGTGCCTGGTTCTTGTGATCTTGTGATCTTGTTCTCATTACCCCCTTCTCAGGGGCGGATTAATGCCTAGGCTATCCTAGGCTATAGCCTAGGGGCCCATTACTGCTAGGGGCCCATGGGCTTTTACTGCAATTTTTTTAAAAAAAAAAATTATTTAAAAAATATTCGCCAGGTCCTGGGTGCGGGCCCTCCCCAGGCTTACTGCCTGAGACGGGGAGACAATTTAGGCAGCAAGGCACTGAAGGAGGGCACAGCGTCATTTCTCTGCCTGTGTGCTAGTGCAACCAAGCTCTCGCCAGCCTGACTACCTTTGTTGGAAGGCGCACACCAGTGATGTCACTGGTGTGCGCTAAAGCAGACCCACAGCTTCGGTTAGGAGAGGCACGCTCTCTCACAAACAAAGTCAGACGCAGGCATAGGCGTCGGGGCAGGGGGCCAGGGAGGTTTTCTAAAATGCGGGCAGGAGGACAAGCTGTAATCGTTCCATTTCCTCCCCCACACAGAAAGTTAAAAAGCAGGAGACTCTGACTGGTGCGTTCGGTGCCAGAACAACATCATCAATCACAGTGTGTGCTGTTAAAAAAAAAAACTTTGTGCTATACAAAATGCTAATTCAAGTCAGACGCTGCCGCACAAAGTTTTTTTTTTACAAGCAGCACACACAGTGATTGATGATGCTGGTCTGGCACGGAAAGCACTAGTCAGAGTCTCCTGCTTTTTAACTTCTTGTGTCTAGTCTGCATCAGGTAGAGCAAGGGGAGGGACAGGAACAAGAGCAGCAGAAGAGTGAATCGGTGCATTGATTAAATGACAGACTCGCTGACCCCTGACAGATTTGAATTTCCCGCCCACACTGGCTCTGTAAGGTGGCCTGGGCTATGGACTTGCTAAAAGCCTAATTGGTGGCTCAGTCAACCCCCCCCCACCATCAGTCTCAGCACAGGAAGATTACTGGTAAGGACTTGTAGTGTTTTTTATTTATTTTTTTATTAGCTGGCACTTCCCTGATCAAGACTCATGTTGCAGGGATCTGGCTTGTTCCCCTCTGTTCTCTCACGGTGACACTGTTAACTATTTCCTTGTTGTCATTAGCCCTTTTAATTATACTGAAATGTTATATTTTAATGTATGCTGAAGTTATTGTTATTATTTATCTATTGTTTTAGATAATTAAATAATTGTTATAGATAATTAGTTATTATCTATGACTCTGCCACTGTGCCATCTTACTATGAATTCTGAGGCATTTTATACATGGAATGCCCTCTGTGCCATTCAGCTATTACTCTGGGGTATTTATACATGGAATTATTACTGTGCCGTTGAGGCAGTGCACGGGGAGGTGCTAGAACTTATAATAGGCTTGGAGTGCCTTTGCTCACTGATTCTTACTATATAATGCAATCTTGTACTTCTACCCACTTTGTTTTATTGTATATTGTGCTTGTTCTGTCAGTATTCTCTATCTTACTGCTCATGGTGCCATTGTCCATCGCTCTCTATGTATGTATTTGGTGTGCCAGTGCCCTCTGCTACACATGGGAAACTGGGTGGGTGAGGGGGTCGGCCAGCAGCAGGGTGCAGCCGCTAGTGTCATGTGCCATTGCCTAAGCTTCGTATTGACAGCGCTATATAAATAAATGATGATGATGAAATAAATGATGATGATTTACACGCTGGTCAGCTTGTATTAATAAACCATGGCACGTACCGCGCCAAAATAAACCCTACCCTAGAAGGGGGCCCCGTGGAACTTGTAGCCTAGGGGCCTCACATGTTCTTAATCCGCCACTGCCCCTTCTCATACTTCCCAACTGTCCCATTTTGAGCGGGACAGTCCCGCTTTTGACAGCTCAATCAGCAGTCCCGGATATGTACTGATATGTCCCAACTGCTGCACTGAGCCATCAGAAAAAGACACAAAGTTTCTAACTTAATGAAAAGTGCTTCAATAAGGCAGCAATGATCTTCCCTTTTCACTACGGGTTACTTGGTACAATCCTCCAGACACCCCCCAAAAAAACAAGAAAGCCAGCCAATCTTAATGCTCGGCAATTCGGGACCCTTTCTGCCTCAGGTGCCTCTGACATCATCGCGCAGCTCATCGGATCATGCGCTATCATCAGCCAATAATCATCATCGACAACTATAACCAGGGAGCTCAGGAGGGAGACTAGTAGCTGGGAAGCCAGAGGTGCGGTGAGAGGAGCTGCTGTAAGAAAGAAGCTGAGGGAGCGGGGGGGGCTCAGAAGTGACAGAGGAGAAGCGCAGGGAACAGAGGAGGTGTGTGGTGGAGAGGAGGAAGCAGAAGAAGCATGTTAACCGAAGGAGTGGGAGAGAGCCAGAGAGAGATAGCAGAGAGGAGGGGAAGGAGCAGATAGAGTCAGTGGAGTAGGACAATACTTCAAAGCAGGCAATGTAGAGAATCAGTATGAAAAAAAAGACATTTCAGCAATACAAATAACTCACACAGAGCAATCAATCAATTTTCCCTTACTTGCAGTCAGCATGCAGATTAATGTGACTTTACCACATGCCTTTTTTCCCTCCAATCAGCAGTCCCGGATATGTACTGATATGTCCCAACTGCTGCACTGAGCCATCAGAAAAAGACACAAAGTTTCTAACTTAATGAAAAGTGCTTCAATAAGGCAGCAATGATCTTCCCTTTTCACTACGGGTTACTTGGTACAATCCTCCAGACACCCCCCAAAAAAACAAGAAAGCCAGCCAATCTTAATGCTCGGCAATTCGGGACCCTTTCTGCCTCAGGTGCCTCTGACATCATCGCGCAGCTCATCAGATCATGCGCTATCATCAGCCAATAATCATCATCGACAACTATAACCAGGGAGCTCAGGAGGGAGACTAGTAGCTGGGAAGCCAGAGGTGCGGTGAGAGGAGCTGCTGTAAGAAAGAAGCTGAGGGAGCGGGGGGGGCTCAGAAGTGACAGAGGAGAAGCGCAGGGAACAGAGGAGGTGTGTGGTGGAGAGGAGGAAGCAGAAGAAGCATGTTAACCGAAGGAGTGGGAGAGAGCCAGAGAGAGATAGCAGAGAGGAGGGGAAGGAGCAGATAGAGTCAGTGGAGTAGGACAATACTTCAAAGCAGGCAATGTAGAGAATCAGTATGAAAAAAAAGACATTTCAGCAATACAAATAACTCACACAGAGCAATCAATAATGGAAAACTGCTGGTAAATGAGCTGTGGAGGGAAAAAAGGCATGTGGTAAAGTCACATTAATCTGCATGCTGACTGCAAGTAAGGGAAAATCTAAATTTGGCATCCTCCCACTTTATGAGTCAGATTTTAAAAGACCGCTGCAGAATATACAGTCGGGTTACGGATCTTCAAAAGGCTCTACTTGGAAATATAAACAGTTTATGAAAAAATGGCAACATGACCTAGGACCTAGGTATATTTTCATGTAGATTCTTATTTTGAGAAGTATAATTCTGGGTGTCAGTATCACTTTAATTCACCTTCATTAACAAAACTGTATTAACATATTAAAACCATAGTAATGTGTTCAAACTTTCATAACTTGCCAAATGTTGTAAAATGGACACAAAAATGGGCATGGTCAAAAATGTCACTGCAATGCGCGCGCCAGATCTTTTCATCAACCTTTCTGTTTCCAGAATGTTGGGAGGTGTGCCGTCTGGTTCCTTGTTCCTGATTCCTGATTACTGATTCCTAGTCCTGTTCCAATTTCCTGCCTTGGTCCTGGTTTGTGTCTCGGCCTGCTCATTTCTGCTATTAAAGTTTGCATTTTCATTGTGAGCACCGTTACTTGTATAACTTTTCTTAGTTATTAAAGGATTCTTCACTGTTTATCATGGCTTTGGAACTCAGTACTGCTGTATATGGCTATATTCCTGTATACTCCTGTCTTTAGGCTGCCAACTTCCAGGTAATTCATGTCGCCTCCCCAGGAAAGATGTTTCAAGTGTTCTATGGGAGATAGCAATTAATAAAAGGAATTTTTTGAAAGAATGTCTTGATTTAAATACAGCAAAGCTAACCCTAACCGTAATACAAGGCCGCCATCAGAAATCAGGGGGCCCGTTCAGCAAAATTTTCTGGGCCCCCTGACCAACCCAGATTCTGCCCTCCCCACACCACAGTAAAAAGTCCACACAGACACCAGTGCTAAAAACAGTAAACGCACTCATAAGCCCACTCCAGATCCCACCCACACCAAAGTAAAAAGTCCACACAGACACTAGTGCTGAAAATAGTAAACCCCCTCACTCACAAGTTAGAAAAAGCAATTGGTGGTCAGGGCCCCCTTATAATTTCAAAAAAATTATTGACGGCCAGGGTCCCACATAAAAGTTTTCAAAAACATTGGTGGTCAGGGGCCCCCTACAAGTAAATAAAAATCATTGGTGGTCAGGGCCCCTCCTATAAGTTAAAAAAACATTGGTGCCAGGGCCCCCTTTAAATTTTTTTATAAAACATTGGTGGCTTCAGGACTTCAACTTTGGGTCTTTTGTGGCTTTGGGTCTTTGGCACGGCTTTGGGTCTTCGGTACAGCTTCGCCAAAGACAATATTATGATTATGTAAAAAGAAGGTTTCTCTAAGACGCGCTGGGAGATTTCCTGGAATTCTTACCTCCCACACCTCTTTTCTCAACTGATAGGGTGCAGATGCTTGCTGACATCATACGCATCAGCGTGGGTGACACCGACTTAGGTTCGCTTGCGTTTCATGCTGAGCGTTGTGACACTCGGGTTTTGACGGCCGAGCATCATGATGTTATCTTTCGTCACGGATTTCAAATTTTGTTGCCAAATTCCCCTTTAAAAAGGCCTTTCCCCAATTTTACAATGCCCAAGCTGGCTTCTGTTTACAGACCCTGCTGAAGCATTATTTTGCTATTGGTTTTTGACTTGTGCCTGTTTTTGACTTTGACTTCTGCCGCCTGCCTGTTTTGTGACTATGATTTGCTTGATCCTTGCTGGTACCTCTTTTATGGACTTTACACTACCAGAAGCATGAAATCTTTGTTGGTTCTGCAGCAGAAAGCCCAGTGCCCCAAAAGGGCGTTGGTGAACATCAGAATCCACAGGGTTCTCCTTGTGCATCTGAGTGTACCAGCTGCCTTCAAGGCTCCTAAATGACGAGTATGTTACAGTTTCATTTCTGTTGTCAGTATCTCTTTAAGGTACATCATTTGGACAGGGCCCCTCTGGAAAGTCCAACCTTTGGTCAGAAATCCCATTGTTCATGAAATGAGTATAGCTATAGCATTACATCAGTAATTCTGTCATGCTTAATATCTAGGGCAGCAAATACATATTTCCCCCTTTCCTACCTTAACTGACCTTCAAGCTAGGCTTTTTATTTCTTTAGTAACGCTGCTTATGGTTCAGTTATTAAATTTTAATTGTAAACTTTTTTAACTTAGGGTTAGAATCAGCAAGCACTAGGACACTATAAAGATTTGCATCTGACAAATAATCACGTACCAACAGACCTGCTATGATAGAATGAGAGCAACACAGTAGCTGCTTCTTCTTAACAGCTCAGTCTGGAGTCACAGGGTTAAAAGCGTGTTAGCGAGTTTCCCTACTCTCTCCTTCTCCTCCACTCCCACATCAGTCTTAGCCTCTGTATCAGCAGCAGCATAGCCGGGCCAGGCCGGCCAGACGCCCTTGACAACCTAGCCGGTCACAGCACCAGCTGGGCATGCGCTCATGCACATGCATGAGCTGGCATGCATGGATTGGAGCTTGCATGCGCTTGCATGGATTGGTGCTTCCGCGCATGTGCAGAAGCCCAAGTAGACTGTAATGTAGCACAGACAGTCAGGGAGAGAGGGGACCAGACATGGGGTAGGCGACAGTGAAGGTACGTGCCTGGCATCCCCCAACTTTGCACCCTAGGCACGTTCCTACTCTGCCTACCCCTAGTTCTGGCCCTGAGCAGCATCACCAGAAGAATTGAGCAAGAAGTGAGCAGCAGAAGCAGCAGGTCTTTGGCGCGGCTTTGAGTCTTTTGGTGTAGCTTCGGGTCTTCGGCAGCACATGAACTTCGGAGCTAAGGGGGGGCCAGCTAATTTGAGAAATGAAACACAGCTAGCCCCCCCTTCAGACCCGGGCCCTGTGCCCACCTGATGGTGTTCCTGTCCTAAAATAGAAACAATCAAAGGCTATATAATGCACAACAATACATCAGAATTGTAAAATGCAAAAAGCATTCATTCTATAAAATATCTTACTGTATAATGACATCAAATTATACACTTGTGTAATATCCTAATGCAGCCATTGCCCTGATAACACACAGGTACAGTATGCATGTGCAGAACTGTTCCTGCTGGAGGCTATTAAAGAACTGGACTTATTTTAGGAAATGAACAAGAGTTTTGTTATGGGGGGCAGAAACTATTCTGTCTACCACGCCCTTAGCCGGGGGCAGGACATGTAAATAGGTATAGGCAGACCCAGTGAAAGAAACAATGTGGCAGAACAGCTTGAGATAACTGAGTTGAGTGTGGTCTACGGCACAGGTGCCTTATTGTATATATTTTTACAACACCTTTAAAATTTATATAACTTTTCCCGCTCATATTACTTTTCTCTCATCCTTAAAGTGTCTACGCTTCATAATTTAACATCTTAAAACTGTTAAACACAGCAACTTTATCTAAACCTTTATTTATTCCTACTTCATTGTATATTGCCCATCACATACAAATGCTATCTTTACAACCAAACCAGCAAACAATATCTTATTTTTAATACCCCAAAAAAGGAGCAAACTTGCCATAGTTTCCAAAACAAAAGCAGTTATACTGCAAAATATCCACATGTTTGGTTTCTTATTTACATAGCCTAAATCACATTCAGAAACTTTCTGCAAACCTTTAAGCTATAATTCACAATGCCAAAAATTCAACCTACTCTTTGCAACTATACTTAACCTATTCACACACTTAATGTTTTCCCTTGCATTTGCACATAATGCTTTTATTCAAATAATATCACATTCTATTGAAAAATGATGTTGTATGTTATGTTGTATTGTATCACAGCATTATGCTAAACATTAGCAGACATAACATTATTAGACATAACAACTGATACTTCATTATTTAAACCAGTATGTTCAATATAAATTTTAGAAAGAATTTTAGAAAGGTTGAATTAAGCAGAGGGGGGTGGCTATAAAACACAGAGAAAAGATTTGCTTATCAGTTTCTGCTTCAACACACTTAAAACATTTAGAGGAGAAGGAAATCCTGTAGAAAAAACCCTGTACCCCCACCCCATGTAGACCCCCCTACCCCCTCCCCCCCAGGCTAACTGACCCCCGGGGAAATGCCCCATACTTCATAGTTACCTCTCATCGCAGATTCTGGAAACGATGTCACAGTATCCATCTTCCGGGTCCCTGGGGGGGTCTACATGGGGTGGTGGCTATGTGGCCCTTGTGGATTAAGATGCAGCTCCATGCATGTTGCAAACATAAAAATATGGATATTGTATTGTGCTATTGCCAACATAAAAACAAATGTATTTCCTTTTTGAGCAGCCAGGGGCCACACAGTCTGGCCTCAATGTTACCCATCACTGGCTAAAAGATCACATTATTACAAGAGGTTTATTCCTTCATATTTTCACTCTTTACTGTCATCTGATTTCATTTACTTTTTCCCTCCACATAAGAGTGTGGGTATGCCCCCTAAATTCCCAAAACATTAACAGGAAAAAGTCTGGGCACAATGCTGGTCAGTGAGGAAACTAAGCACCTTCACCAGTGGCACCACCAACACCACCAGTGAATTGAGGGGGGGGCTGCACAAATACACTATATCTGCGGCTACTGCAATATTCCAAAAATACAACCTAATGATGTTACAGAAAGGCTTATGTCACGTGAATAAACTTGGAAGACATTGTCTTAAATGTAGCTTTTAGGCATCTACAGTAAGCTTTATGGCTGCAGTCAGATATCCCAGTGCACAAAAAAAAAGGGGAGATTGCTACAATCAGAGATGGCCAGTCCAAACATCATGTGGGGTTCTGAGCAAAAGTCTCTGGATTGTGGGGCACATTGCTCAAGATTTGGGATTTGTCTCACCCCTGGGATAATTAATAAAGCTGCTCACACACCGGAAGATTTGGCACTTTGGTCCTAACAGGATCTTATCAAGCTGAGCTGGAAAAATTCACTTGCTGAAAAATTACTGTGTAAAAAAATGTTACTGAATGTTAGAAAAGCATTTATTTGTGGATTTCTTCACCTTTAATGGGGTCCCCTTACATGGAAAATAATAAAGTATAAACAGATTGCCTTACCTCTGTCTGCACCATAGACATTCTGTAAGACCACAATTCACTCACAAGTCCCAAAGCATCAACAAATTCATGATCTCTGATGTGTTGCATTAGCCAGTCCAGCGCTATGAAGGTTCCTGTCCGGCCCACACCAGTGCTGGCACAGAGAGAAACAGGCGTCATTGGCACAGAGACAAACTTGCACCATTGGCACAGAGACAAACATGATATAAACATGATACAAAAAGCAGATATTCAGAATAGAGAGAAGAGTTTTATTGGCAAAGCCCTAAGGGCTCATTAGTGAAAGTGAAAAAATTGCGCAAATCACAACTTTTTTTTCTTACAAATTGCAGCATAATGACAGGGATAGAATTGCAACAGCAATAATATTTCTGTTTAGTCAATTTTGGGTGCACCAATGTGCGTATGCTAGAAACAAGTGTCCCACAAATAAAATTTGTGCATCTCCATTGCATGTGTAGGTGCAACAGACTAGGAGGTCATGTCTCCTGAAGGCATGGGGTCACTACATGGTAGCTGCATGTCTGTGTGCCCTGTGCTACACCTTGCACATCATTCACAAGAGCAAGTTGCAGTGAGTGGAAGGAGCACCCACATATATGCTAGTATCTCTCTGTAAAAAAAGCACTCAAGAGTCTGAGCACAGCAGAACTGGTATTTTCACCTAATAACTGGAGAGACGAATATCCACATGCTAGAAATAGGAATGTTCACTATTTCTTAATGTCCTAAACTGTTGGGAATTCTGGTTTACTCCAGCAATGGAAGAGTTAACCCTTCCAGTAGAAGTAACCAATCAACTTTGAGGGTCAGCTATAACTATCCCTTGGTCAGGTGATCCCACTGCTTGAGTTACATGTTATGGAGAGAGTGAGAGGTGATTATGGTTCTCAAGACTTTTCTAATGTATCTTGAGAGATTTTAGGTTACTGATATAAGTTTATATATTATATTATATCATTAATAATAATATCAATATAACTCAACCCACTTACTAGGGTTTTGGTTCTTTTGAGCAAGCAGACAATGAATCCACACCAATGAGCGTATAGTACGTGATGTATTGTAAAATAAATCAATTGATTGTTCTACATAAATGATTACACTTATAGACTAAACAAAAATGACAATATTTACAGTTCCACATTAAACAAGTCTACATTGTTGTTACCAAAAAGGTAGGGGAATACAGTTCAGCTTCATCTCTGCCTTCCCCTTTGGTCTTCATTCCTCACATGTTGGCTTGTCCTAGGCTCCTCTGGCTTCTCCAGCTCTCTAGCTGCCTCCTCTCAGCTGCTCAGCTCCCTCACATTTGTCCAGCGTTCTTTTATCCTGGGTTCTCACCTGCCCCCACAGAAACCCTCCCAACTGCCAAGATGCTGTGATAAACCCCCAACTTGCCTACATCCTGTTGAGCAAGTTTTCTTGCATACAAAATCCGTTTTATGGTCCCCACAGCAGACATAGGCCTTAGTAGTCACAGGAAAACCTTTGTTATGATAATCAGGGCTTCATGTAAGTACCCTGAACAACAGCTTTCATATTAAATAACAAAATCAAGATGGCAATTTCTTACACTGAGTCTGACTCCTGAAGTTGTTATTTCTTGCAGTTCTGTCTGTCCCGGCCCATTTGTGCAGCTGCATTGAAAATTTCCTGAGCTTTGTGTGTAAATACATAGTTACATAGTTAAATTGGGTTGAAAAAAAGACAAAGTCCATCAAGTTCAACCCCTCCAAATGAAAACCCAGCATCCACACACCCCTCTCTACTTTAAATTAAATTTTATATACCCATACCTATACTAACTATAGAGCTTGGTATCACAATAGCCTTTGATATTATGTCTGTCCAAAAAATCATCCAAGCCACTCTTATTAACGTATTAGTCATTAACTGAATCAGCCATCACAACATCACCCGGCAGTGCATTCCCCAACCTCACTGTCCTGACTGTGAAGAACCACCAATGTTGCTTCAAATGAAAGTTCTTTTCTTCTAGTCTGAAGGGGAGGCCTCTGGTACGGTGATCCACTTTATGGGTAAAAAGGTCCCCTGCCATTTGTCTATAATGTCCTCTAATGTACTTGTAAAGTGTAATCATGTCCCCTCGCAAGCGCCTTTTTTCCAGAGAAAACAACCCCAACTTTGACAGTCTCCCCTCATAATTTAAGTCCTCCATCCCTCCAACCAATTTAGTTGCACGTCTCTGCACTCTCTCCAGCTCATTTATATCCCTCTTAAGGACTGGAGTCCAAAACTGCACTGCATACTCCAGATGAGGCCTTACCAGGGACCTATAAAGAGACATAATTATGTTTTCATCCCTTGAGTTAATGCCCTTTTTTATGCAAGACAGAACTTTATTTGCTTTAGTAGCCACAGAATGACACTGCCCAGAATTAGACAACTTGTTATCTACAAAAACAGACACACTGCCATTTAGTGTATAACTTGCATTTATATTATTTTTGCCAAAGTGCATAACCTTGCATTTATCAACATTGAACCTCATTTACCACCACTCTTTGTAGTCTATCTTTTAGCCAGTTCTCTATCCAGGTACAAATATTATGTTCCAGGCCAACATTCCTTAATTTAACCAGTAACCTTCTGTGTGGCAATGTATCAAATTGTGGAACACGGTGTGAGCGCACAACCTTGCCTTCCCTTATCAGTAGCCTGGTGCACTATCCTCTGGGGAGACGGCACTCCCACAATTTCCAATGTAAAGCAGAACAAGGAGAGATCGGCACACAGGAATACTTGCAACATGGGGTAAACCCCTAAGTGTTTATTGTGTCATAGTTTGCACAATGTTTCGGGGGCACGCCCCTTCGTTAGGTGATGTTAACATGCAGTCAATACAACCTTTAAATAGCCCCATCGCCCCTCCCATCATGTGAAAAAAAAATTTTTACAAAAAAATTTTACAAAAAAATCAGATAATATATACAAGGTTAATTTGGAAAATTACTTGAAATAAAGTTTGTAAATGACAAAAATAAACAAAGTCCCAATATTGAAAACGAATAAGGTGAAGTATCATAGAAAAATTAGCACATAATAAGTACGAAATATAGGCTTTTTACCTACAGCAGTACAATTCAATTCAGCTGTGATCTATCGGGGAGAATCAAAGCAGCTGTTATCTGCAAGGTAGAAATACAAGGTTACTATACAGGACTTTGTAACACATAGTATCTGAACTGTTTCAATTGTTACATACAAATTAACATTGTATTAAACTAAAGGTAGCAGGATAAATTAAATTCTTCATTCAGTCCCCTTGGCACTTGCGTTTGGAGTAGCCAAATCCAGTAGCTTTCCCGTTGTAACAATCTCTGTTTTATATCCTGTCCCTTCCTCACTTCAACATTTTCTAAGATCTGCCAGCGTAATTGTGATGTTTTATGTTTATTTTCATAAAAATGTTTTGCCAATGTGTTCTCATATTTTTTAGACTTATTCGATGAATCTTCATCTATTGGTTTAAAATTTCGAATCATGGATTTGTGTTCATTTAAACGTGTTTTGATTTGTCTGCTTGTTTGGCCTATGTAAGCTAGTCCGCATGGACATTTAATGCAATAAATTACATTAAACGAATTACATGTGTGAAAACCTTTTGTGTGGTGTTTCGTTCCTTTACAAGGGTGAGTGACAATATCGCCTTTAGTAATGCCATTGCAATGTCCGCAGTTGTGACAAGGATAAGTGCCGGGGTTAACTTTCACATTGAAAGTTTTTTTATTAGTACTTTTGATCATATCCCCTATATTTTTACCTCTTCTGTAAGAGAAAATAGGTGGGACCGAAAACACTTTCCCCAGTTTAGGGTCATTTTTAAGTATCATCCAATTTTTTAGTATGATTTTTTTGATAGCAGAAGAATTAGTGTCGTATGTTGACACGAATGGTACTCGTTCAAACTTTTTATTGAGATTTTTATTTGATGTTGTTAGCAATTTCTCTCTAGGGATTTTTCCAACTTCATTTTTAGTTTTTAATAAATCCTCATATTTGTACCCTTTAGTGTGAAATTTGTCAATCATTTTGACAGATTCCTGAGAGTATAGCTCATCAGTGGAAGCAATTCTTCTGACTCTGAGCAATTGACTTTTGGGGAGCCCTTTAAATAAACTGGGTGGGTGGAAACTATTAGGTTTTAATAAATTATTCCGATCAGTGGGCTTGGTGTAAAGTGAAGTGGTAAAACCCATGCTCTCATACTGTATATTCACGTCCAAAAAATGGATATTGTTAGGATGGCAATCTAAAGTGAACTTAATGGATTGGTGAACACTATTAAGATAGTGCAAAAATAAATCCAACTCAATTTCAGTGCCTGTCCAGATAAAAAACGTGTCATCGACAAATCTCATATACGAGTGTATGTGTTTAGAAAAGTCATGATTATTAAAAATGAAAGATTGTTCAAAAAAATCCATATAGATGTTAGCGTAAGCCATGGCACAACCTTGTATTTGCAGATAGTACCCGTCGTTAAAAGTAAAAACATTTTTCGTAAGGACAAACTCGAGTAGAGTGCATACAAAATTAATTTCATGTGTAGGTAAAAGTGTCCGACTCAAATATGTACGTATACATTCAACACCTTCCTCGTGTGGTATTGAGGTATACAGATCACGTATGTCTAATGAGCATAAAATGCCTTGTGGGACTGGTTTAGGAATAGCCTGTAGTCTTGTCAAAAATTCAGTCGTATCCTTAAGACAGGGTTTTAGAGAAGGGAGGATATCCTGTAAAGCTACATCCACGTATATTGCTAATGGCTGTAGCAGTGATCCTACATTAGACACTATCGGGCGCCCGGGTGGGTCCACCAGGGTTTTATGAATTTTAGGAAGAAAATAAATGTATGGAATTTTTGCTTCCTTTTGTAATAACAATTCATACATACCCTCCGAAATGACGCCCTCAATCATAGCAGAGTACAGTAAAATGTTGACTTCATCTTTTAATTTCAAAGTAGGATCACTGTCAATTTTCTTGTAATGTAAATTATTATTTAATTGCCTATAGGCTTCCTTCTCATAATAGCATTTATCTAGGACTACGATGCCTCCTCCTTTATCTGCTTTGTAAATGGTGATTAATTCATTATCTTTGAGGTTATCTACACACTTTCTTTCACTAACAGAAATATTAGTATGTTTGGTCCCCGTATGCTTGCTCAAATGGGTATCGACTTCCAATTTGACAATGGTTTCAAAAGCATCTATAGATGGAAAGGACACTGGTGGCATAAACTTACTTTTTTTCTGTAATTTATTAATTAATTTAGACTGAGTGTCGTTAGATTTAACACCACTTTCTTGATCACAAAAGTAAGCTTTTAATTTGAGCGATCTCATAAACCTAAAAAAATCAATAGTGAAATCAAACGGAGGGTTAGTGTGAGTGGGTACAAAGTTTAGTCCCTTATTTAACACTTTTAATTCACAATCAGACAATGTATGGGAGGATAAATTAAATACATTGTTTACCTCCTTCGATTGTCCTTGTACATAGTTCTCCCTTTGTACGCTTGTTTTGGCTCTCTTGCCTCGCCTGGTTTTTCTTTGTGTGGCTGGCTTCTTCCTAAAAAAAACAGTGAGGCTTGAAAGGAAGATGAGGCAGATGAATCCAATTCGGAGGATTGCTGTGAATAAGTGCGCTCCGTAGAAGCTGGAAACCTTCTTTGTCTTTGCCTTTGTTGGTTTTTTCCATCCTTCCATGAATAAACCTCCTCCTTTTGGTAGTCCCTTGTATCCCTTCTGAATTTTCGTAGTTTGTTCTGTAAGATCTCTTGCTGTAGTTTGTCTATCTCTGTCTGGAGTTCCCTCAGTTTCTGCTCGCAAAGAGCGCTGGTCTCTTTCAACTTGATCTTCTCCTCTGCCGCGTGGATCTGCTGGCGTACCTCCTTTAGGCCCACATTCAGCTGTTGAATGGTGAGAGTAATGAGGTCTAAGCTGCAGTGGTTCAAAATCAAGCGCCATTTGCTTAGAAACTCCCGGTCTTCTCTGAACAGGACAGGCTTCAGGTAGACGCGGAGACCACGCGGGATGCGCTGTACTTTGGCATATTCGGTAAGCGTAGAAGAGTGTAGTAGCCATGTTACCTCACCTTATTCGTTTTCAATATTGGGACTTTGTTTATTTTTGTTATTTACGAACTTTATTTCAAGTAATTTTCCAAATTAACCTTGTATATATTATCTGATTTTTTCGTAAAATTATTTTGTAAAAAATTTTTTTTCACATGGTGGGAGGGGCGATGGGGCTATTTAAAGGTTGTATTGACTGCATGTTAACATCACCTGATGAAGGGGCGTGCCCCCGAAACGTTGTGCAAACTATGACACAATAAACACTTAGGGGTTTACCCCATGTTGCAAGTATTCCTGTGTGCCGATCTCTCCTTGTTCTGCTTTACAATGTATCAAATTGGCCTATAGTTTTGAGGCTGAGAACGGGATCCTTTTTTGAATAGAGGCACCACATTAGCAATTCGCCAGTCTCTCGGCACTATGCCAGATCTCAATGAATCCTGAAAAAGTAAGTAAAGAGGTTTGGCAATAACAGAGCTAAGCTCGCTAAGTACACTGGGATGAATACCATCTGGCCCCGGACCTTTGTTAATCTTAACATGTTCTAGTCTCTTTTGAATTTCATCATGTGTGAACCATGCATCATTAGTTGTATTACTAGAATTTGGACAATTAAGAAGGAAAACTTCACTTATTGATTCCTCATTTGTGTAGACAGATGAAAAATATGAGTTCAGAATCTGCACTTTTATTTTGTTTTTATCAACCAGCTGACCCCCCTCTGATAGTAAGGGTTGCTGCTGTTACTGATACTGTTCTGCCAATTGTTTCTTTCCTCTTTGAACTTTAATTTTTGAGCAGCAAATTTTGTTTCTCTCGAATTCTCCATTACCATTACTAATGTTTTGTTGCAGATTTTTCAGGACTAGTTGTGTTCTGTGTGACTTCAGAGTTTAATTCATTTGTCTACACTCAAGTCACTGCTAGTGGGTGCTTAACCCTTTCAGCTCAACTCCTACCAACCACCTGCTAGTTATTTGTATACAATATTACCACAACCAAATGCTCCTTAATCATTATTAATCTGGAGCTAAAGCAACTTGGCTTTCATTGCTGAATTACCTTATCTGAAGCAAAGTTAAATCTGCAGAAACCCTAAATCTCTCTTCAACTTTTTTTAAGAAAACAAACACAAGGTGCTGATTTACTAAACTTTTAACCAAACTATAAACCATTAACAGAGCCAGTAAGCTGTAAGGGAGGCAGGGCAGGCTTTAGCTCACTAACCACACCTCCTCCAACCATTCCCTCTTTTTTATTTGAATTCATCAGCCAATGTAAGCTAGGCAGGAAATAGAAACTGGGGAGGCGGGCCCTGAATCTCCTCCTCTCCTGCTGAGGAACAGAAGATGGAGCCGGAAGGGGAAGAATTTTTATGTGTCTAAACTGCTTTCTCACTTTCTCTGCAGCTGGAATGTAATGGTGACATCACAGATTAACCCTGCAATGGACAGAGGCAGCCTGTTAGTATTGCTACTTCTGTACATGTACAGCTACTTCCCAGTCACACATTATAGCAGCACTACTAACTAATAGAACCATAGCGCGACTTGTACTAGTACTACCACCAGGGTTGCCACCTTTTCCTAATTTTCATACGGCTGGTGGGGGAAGGGAACAAAAAAAATGGCAGGATGTGATGTCAAAAGGGACGGGCATGACATAATAGGGGCCTGGTCATGGCACAGAAGATTTCAAGGAGGAGGACATAATATAAGTTTACAGGGGATTGGGGGCAGGCCGAGGGGTCTTTTTAAGGGTATTACAAATTTACTGGCAGCTACATTGCCGGTTAATTTGTAATAACGGCCCCGGCCTTGGCAGGGTGGCAACCCTAACTACCACTTATCCACTGAATTACAGAGCATGCTGGGAAATATTGTTCAATTTGTTCCACCCTTTCCCATTATCTTTTGGTTTATGGAGCTTGCTGGGAAACATAGCCAACTTGTATTACTTCTTTGTACCAGCAGTTCCCATGATCCTTCCATTAATAGAGATTTCTGGGATGGCTAGCCCATCACTTCCCATTATGCTCTGCCCTGTTGGGCATAATGGAAAATAAAACCCATATTGTCATACCCATATCATTGGGTTAATGGAGTGTAGGGAAGTGTTATTTGCCCTTTACCTAACTGCATAACCCTGTGACTTTAAATCTGGAGCCACCAAAAACATGGCTGCTGCTTGCACTGCAGTGAGACAGTTTTCTGCCACAGCCTGGCCAATCAGCAAGAAGGATTTGCTTCTGACCTTACGAACTCTCTGAAAGAAGTTTGGAGCCAAAATGAAAGTGAGGCTGAGGTTAACCAGGAAGAAGAGAAGAAGAAAGCATGGTCTCTGCACAGCAGCCTGAGATTTCTTCTCTCTGCTGTAAGTGTTCCTGCTGATTTATCTGAGTAGGAAGCTAGGGATTTCACCTATAGAATATTTACCCATATAGGGAATCCCATAGTCAGAGCACAGGGAGTTAGTTAACCATTTCCAGTCAGCCATCATAGTGAGTGGAACTAGTGCAGCTGCCCGAGCTATTGCTAGGGGAGTAATCCCTGTAGGATAGATAGGACTTCAGCCCTGTAGTGAGTTGCCAGCGTGTACACCGGATCTGGACTGTGGATTTCCCATCAGCCTCTGTGACACGTACAGTGGATCCTCAGGAATTCAGGAAGCCTTTCCCTACACCAGCATTCCAAGCTCAGTGTGGATTAAAGCTGCCAGACTGCTTCCCTGTATCTGCTCTGCCTCACAGGATCCTTCTTCTTTCACTATCACTGGGAGTTGGTGAGACCTTCACTTTACACATAATTCTCATCATATTACTGTAGGGTTAGCGTTATATCCCCTCAGACCCCTAGTGTGCACACTCACCATTCTTAAAGTGACAGTGGACATTTTCATACAAATGGGGATACTTCTTATATTGTTTAATATTCATTGTATTATTATTACTTCACTGTTCTTATTGCATTGCATATATTACATTACATATTACTGCATATCTGCTTATTGTTTGGTTTATTGTCTGCTACAATTGGTACCAAAATCACTGCTATTGCAGTTCCCAGTGAGTTATATGCCACCAACATCTGGTTTTAGCCCTGGCTGGAGGCACTTAACTTATCCAACCCCCTAAATCTCCCACTTAGCGGAGACTTGGGATCTATACTGTTAGTGCCACAGTGTGGCCCTGGATATTCCTACCAAGAAAGGGTTACAGGAGCATGCTGGGAAATGTAGGCCCAGGTTCATTTATATTCCTTAAAAATAAAATCATGCCTGCATTCTTCCTGTCAGTGTAACTTGTGCCCCTGTGTGCATTGGTATCAGCAACTAGTGGTGTATAATACATACTCCAGCAGGACAGAGAATACTCACTGCTTTTATTTCTTATTTATCTTTTTGTACTAAGCACCACTCATTTGCTATGTGTATAATGCATAATACAGTGTGTCTCACCCCACTTGTACTGTACTCGCTCAAGTAATACTAACTGCCTTTATTATACTGAGCACCCTCATATTATATGTGTATTATCCATGCTACAGTGTGTCTCACCCCACTTGTACTGTACTCGCTCAAGTTATACTAACTGCCTTTATTATACCTAGCACCCCCATATTATGGGTGTATAATACATTCTACAGTGTGTCTCACCCCACTTGTACTGTACTGGCTCAAGTAGGGCCGCCATCAGGTGTCACAGGGGGCACAGTCCGGGCCCGCTGGATTTTGTGTTTTAGGGGGGGCTGGGCCATGCTTCACTTACTTGATTAGCCAGGCCCCTCTGTCTTCCGTGTGCTGCACAGCAGCTCTGTGCACAAAGCGTTTCTCCTATTAAAATTTCCTGTAACCTCATTGGTCCTTTAAGAATAAATCCTGATAAATCTGCATTGGGATTGAATCCCCTTGTCCAATCCCTGTACAGCTTTACTGGGACTTATTCTTAAAGGACCACAAGGGTACAGGAAATCTTAATAGGAGAAACGCTTTGTGCATACTGTGCAGCATGCTGAACACAGGGGAGACCGGCTAATCAAGTAAGTGAAGCATGGCTGGGCCCTTAGACACAAAATCCTGGCAAGCAATTATATAGGGGGCCCTGATCACCAATTTTTTTTTTTTAAATTGCAGGGGGGCCCCTGATCACCAATTTTTTTAAAAAATTTGAGGGGATCTGGCCAATTTTCTTCTTTGTACTTGCAGGGGGGGCCCTGATCACCAAAGGCTTTTTATAACTTGGGGGGGCAGGCAGGCCATCAGTTTTTTGTTACTTGCAGGGGGGCCTCTGACCACCAAATAAAAAAAAACTTTTATGGGGGGCCCTGGTGCCAATGTTTTTTTAACTTATAGGGGGGCCCTTGTCACCAATTATTATGTTCTTTAAATAGCAGGGGGGCCCCTGATCACCAATGGTTTTTTTTTTTTTTAAACTTTTATGGGGGGGGGCCCTGGTGCCAATGTTTTTTTTAAAAAAACTTTTATGGGAGACCCTGGCACCAATGTTTTTTTTTTAACTTGTAGGGGGCTCTGACCACCAATTTAAAAAAAAAAAAATTATGGGGGGCCCTGGCTCCACAGTTTTTCTTAACTTATAAGGGGGTCTGACCATCAATAGCTTTTTATAACTTGTGTGTGTGTGGGGAGGGGCTACCTTTTTTAGCACTGATGTCTGTGTGATCTTTTAACTGTAGTGTGGAGTGGGCTGGATCTGGGGTGGGTGGGGGGGTGGGTGGGGCCCAGGATGCCCTGAACATTTTGTTGTACGGGGCCCCGTGATTTCTAATGGCGGCCCTGGGCTCAAGTAATGCTAACTGTCTTTATTATACTGAGCACCCTCCCATATAAAATGGGTATTATGCATGCTACAGTGTCTCTCACACCTACTTGTACTGTACTGGCTCAAGTAATACTAACTGCTTTTATTGTACTGAGCACCCCCCATATTACAGGTGTTTAATACATGCTACCGTGTGTTTCACCCCCACTTGTACTCCTCTGGGTCAGGTAATACTAACTCCATTTATTGTACTGCACACCCCAATATTATGGGTGCATAATGCATGATAAATTATGGGTGCATAATGCATGTCTTGCCCCTCTCCTTGGGTCATTTAGTATTAATATTTTTTATTCTTCTCATTGCTACAGTGTCTCATCCCCTCCTTGGGTCAGGTAGTAGTAATTATTTTTATTGTTTTGAGAACCCCATTATTATGGGTCCATGATGCATACTATAGCATGCCTCATCCCCACTCACACTGTACAGGGTCAAATAATGCCAATGCCTGTATTGTACCGAGCACCCCTATATTATGGACACATAATACATGCTACAGTGTGTCTCATCCCCTCATACTCTACGGAGTCAAATAACAAGTGAGTTTGTACTGAGCACCCCAATGTTATTGGTGTATTATGCATACTACAGTGTGCGTCACCCCCACTTGTACTCTACTTGGTCAAGTAACACTAACTTCTTTTATTGTACTGAGAACCCCCTTATTATGCGTGTATAATACTTTGTACAGCTTATCTTACCCCCACTCTACTGGGTATAGTAATCAGAAATGGCTTTCATTGTACTGGGCTCCTCTATATTATTGGTATATAATACATGCTACAGTGTGTCTCATCCTCATTTGTACTCTACTGGGTCAATTTGTACTAACTGTTTTAATTGTACTGGGCACCCCCATGTTATGGGTGTATGATGCATGCTGAAGTGGGTCTCACCCTTACTTGTACATTAACCCTAATATACTTGCTAAAGCGTGTCTTAACCCACTTGTACTCTACTGGGGCAAGTAATACTAACTCCATTTATTGTACTGCTCAACCCAATATTATGGAGGCATAATGCATGATATAGTTGGTCTCACCTCCCACTTGTACTCTTCTGTTTAATGTCATGCTAGCTGCTTTTAATGCATTGCTCACCCCCATATTATGTGTTTATTATGCTACAATATGTCTCACCCCCTCCTTGGGTCAAGTAGTACTAATTATTTTTAGTTAATTGCTAGATTGTTTTATTGTACTCAAATTTTATTGGTTTAGAACTTATACTACAACATCTCACCCCCACTTGTACTCTACTCTGTCAAGTAATGCTAACTGCCTTTATTATATTGAGCACCCCCCATATTTTGGGTGTATATATTACATGCTGCAATGTGTCTCACTCCCACTTGTACTCTAATACCTTTATTGTACTGGACACCCCATCATTTGGGTGTATAATACATGATGCAGTGTTTCTCACCCTATTTGTACTCTACAGGGTAATTTAATAATAAAGTGGTTTTGCTTGTAGTGGGTACCCCTTATTATTGGTGTTTTGTGGAAGCTACAATGTGTCTTACCCCCTACTTGGGTTAATTAATACTACCGTATATACTCGCGTATAAGCCGAGTTTTTCAGCACCCAAAATGTGCTGAAAAACTCGACCTCGGCTTATATGCGGGTCATACGCCAATCCCTCACCGGATCCCTCACCTCCCTCTCCCATAGCGCATCAGGACTCACGATCGCCGCCCGGAGCAGGTCCAGGAGCTCCGGGCGGCGCGTCCTTCCCTGCCGGCGTCCTTCCAAAATGGCGGTGCCCATGGCCGCCACGTGGGTAGAGGCGCCGGCGCCGCTACCCACGTGGCGGCCATGGGTGCCGCCATTTTGGGAGCGACGCCGGCAGGGAAGGACGCGCCGCCCGGAGCTCCTGGACCTGCTCCGGGCGGCGATCGTGAGTCCTGATGCGCTATGGGAGAGGGAGGTGAGGGATCCGGTGAGGTATTGGCGTATATAAGGTATTTGAAAGAAAATAACGCCTACTTTCAGCACCTGGGTGTGTCATTAGTAACTCCTCACTTCATTGATATTCATAGGCTCACAAAATGGGGTGTGGGGACCAGGGCCCTTTTGTATAAAGTGTTGTGTTATTTCCCAGCACCCACTGCTAGCCCTGTATTCTATATGTATTATCTTCTCCCTACAGGAACCAGCATGGCAGCACCAACTGCTAAACAGGGGCTTATTTATAATAATGGGATTATTGGACCCCCTTCCCCCATCCAGGCCATATTCTCCTAGAAGAGTTTGTGACCAAAATAAGCAGAGGAATTTCAAAGCTCTTGCTGCGGACTGTAAACATTTACATGTGTCCTGCACACTGTTGGGGCCGCAGAAGGAGCCTCGTATGTAGTTGCTGCATCTCTCCATCTCTCTGCCCCTGGTTGAGTTATAAGTTATTTTACTGTGACTGGTGTGCTTACAATTTTTTTTTTTTAAACTGTGGGCAGGCCTACCTTTCATTGTTATTCAGTGGGTGCAGGTACAGATTGATTTTCAATCAGCCCCTAGGCTTATACACGAGTCAATACATTTTTCCAGTTTTCTTAGGTAAATTAGGTACCTCGGCTTATACACGGGTCGGCTTATACACGAGTATATACGGTAATTGCTTTAATGTACTGAGTTCCCTGTTATTATGGGGGTATATTATATGCTATGGCATGTCTTATCCCTACTTACTGTTTGAATTCTTTATACTAAAGTGTTGCTCACTTGTTTTCTTATTCCAGTTTATTTATGATATAACACCCATAATAAATACAAGGTATAATGAGGACCCTGCCCTCATTTGATTTTGGATTTAATGCAGATGCGTTCTGACACTAAGCCACAAAGTAATTTTTTAAGTTGCCTTGTGGCACACCCTTAAACCTGTGTAAACAACAATAAATAATAATAATAAATAGCCATGCTTGCAAAAACTGCTGCCCTTACAAACATCTCAGATTAACCCTTTCCCTGCCAGCCGTTTTGTCCTAGATGCGAACATCTACTGCCAAGCAGTTTTTAGATATTTTGCACTCTTTCACTTTAAGGGCCTTTCCTGGGGTGGTCTTTTAGTTAACCCAGGAAAACAATATATTGTTTTTTTCAGGACAACCTGAACTTTCACAATATGCAAGAATTTTGGTGTAATTCTACTTCTCTAAAAAAATATTGGATTCTAAGTGTCAAATAAAATGAAAAAAATCATGTTGCACGAAGAACAATCACATATATCAGAAACATCATTCATTTTATGTACGAGAACACAGCCGATTTAGAAAGGTCTATGCCTCCTGAACGCGACAATACCAAATATATATAGTTTTATGGAGATTTCTCACTTGTATAGCTCAAAATCTACAAGCAGTACACAACCAAATTTCCAAAGCAACACTCCCCAAATGGCATACTTTTGATTTCAAGCCCAAACATTCCGCTAACAGTAGGTTTACCCTAGAAAACTACCCATTACTAGAAAGAACAGATTCTGGTGAATCAAAAATGGGTAGAAATATCTTTGTACTCCAAACCACTAAGTTGCAATTGTTTCCTAAAGTTATAATGTTTTATAGAAATTGGTGAATTTTTTGAAAAATGACCTCAAAGCTTCCACTCTACAGCAACATATCTCCCACACATCATTAGGTATCAATGTAAAACACCCCAAATATAAAATCCTGGGTCCACTGAACAGTTTGATGCCCAATATGAATAGATGTACCCAAGCACGTGGCATAGGAGGCCCCAAAAGGAAGACCCCCCGTTTGTTCTGTCATTTCAGATACTGCAAAATCAACACATTTACATCGTTTTGGGGGGCGGCAAAGGTAGAAAAAAGTACGTTCACCCCAGAAAACCATATATTTTCGGAAAGTACACATTCCAACGAATCCAAATTGGGTATGCATGTCTTTCTACGCCAAAGTACCAAGCCGCAAATCATTCCTAAATTTGGTGATTTAGGTGACATTTCCAAAAATCACCTCAAAATATCTACTCTGCAGCATCGTATTACCCACATACTTTTAGGTATCAAGACAAATCACCCCAAATATGAAAGCCTAGGGTCCTCTGAACAGTTTGATGCCCAATATGTATAGGTGTACCCAAGCATGTGGCATATAGAGGCCCTAAAATGAAGACCCCCATATAGTCTGACATTTCAGGTACTGCAAAATCAACACATTTACATTGTTTTGGGGGGGCAAAAGTAGAAAACAGTAAGTTCACCCCAGAAAACCATATATTTTCGGAAAGTACACATTCCAACGAATCCAAATTGGGTATGCATGTCTTTCTACGCCAAAGTACCAAGCCGCAAATCATTCCTAAATTTGGTGATTTAGGTGACATTTCCAAAAATCACCTCAAAATATCTACCCTGCAGCATCGTATTACCCACATACTTTTAGGTATCAAGAGAAATCACCCCAAATATGAAAGCCTAGGGTCCTCTGAACAGTTTGATCCCCAATATGTATAGGTGTACCCAAGCACGTGGCATACAGGGGCCCCAAAAGGAAGACCCCCATATAGTCTGTCATTTCAGGTACTGCAAAATCAACACATTTACATCGTTAGGGGGGGGGGCAAAAGTAGAAAACAGTAAGTTCACCCCAGAAAACCATATATTTTCGGAAAGTACACATTCCAACGAATCCAAATTGGGTATGCATGTCTTTCTACGCCAAAGTACCAAGCCGCAAATCATTCCTAAATTTGGTGCTTTAGGTGACATTTCCAAATATCACCTCAAAATATCTACCCTGCAGCATCGTATTACCCACATACTTTTAGGTATCAAGACAAATCATCCCAAATATGAAAGCCTAGGGTCCTCTGAACAGTTTGATGCCCGATATGTATAGGTGTAACCAAGCACGTGGCATACAGGGGCCCCAAAAGGAAGACCCCCATATAGTCTGTCATTTCAGGTACTGCAAAATCAACACATTTACATTGTTTTGGGGGGGGCAAAAGTAGAAAACAGTAAGTTCACCCCAGAAAACCATATATTTTCGGAAAGTACACATTCCAACGAATCCAAATTGGGTATGCATGTCTTTCTACGCCAAAGTACCAAGCCGCAAATCATTCCTAAATTTGGTGATTTAGGTGACATTTCCAAAAATCACCTCAAAATATCTACTCTGCAGCATCGTATTACCCACATACTTTTAGGTATCAAGACAAATCACCCCAAATATGAAAGCCTAGGGTCCTCTGAACAGTTTGATGCCCAATATGTATAGGTGTACCCAAGCATGTGGCATATAGAGGCCCTAAAAGGAAGACCCCCATATAGTCTGACATTTCAGGTACTGCAAAATCAACACATTTACATTGTTTTGGGGGGGCAAAAGTAGAAAACAGTAAGTTCACCCCAGAAAACCATATATTTTCGGAAAGTACACATTCCCACGAATTCAAATTGGGTATGCATGTCTTTCTACGCCAAAGTACCAAGCCGCAAATCATTCCTAAATTTGGTGATTTAGGTGACATTTCCAAAAATCACCTCAAAATATCTACTCTGCAGCATCGTATTACCCACATACTTTTAGGTATCAAGACAAATCACCCCAAATATGAAAGCCTAGGGTCCTCTGAACAGTTTGATGCCCAATATGTATAGGTGTACCCAAGCATGTGGCATATAGAGGCCCTAAAAGGAAGACCCCCATATAGTCTGACATTTCAGGTACTGCAAAATCAACACATTTACATTGTTTTGGGGGGGCAAAAGTAGAAAACAGTAAGTTCACCCCAGAAAACCATATATTTTCGGAAAGTACACATTCCCACGAATTCAAATTGGGTATGCATGTCTTTCTACGCCAAAGTACCAAGCCGCAAATCATTCCTAAATTTGGTGATTTAGGTGACATTTCCAAAAATCACCTCAAAATATCTACCCTGCAGCATCGTATTACCCACATACTTTTAGGTATCAAGAGAAATCACCCCAAATATGAAAGCCTAGGGTCCTCTGAACAGTTTGATGCCCAATATGTATAGGTGTACCCAAGCACGTGGCATACAGGGGCCCCAAAAGGAAGACCCCCATATAGTCTGTCATTTCAGGTACTGCAAAATCAACACATTTACATCGTTAGGGGGGGGCAAAAGTAGAAAACAGTAAGTTCACCCCAGAAAACCATATATTTTCGGAAAGTACACATTCCAACGAATCCAAATTGGGTATGCATGTCTTTCTACGCCAAAGTACCAAGCCGCAAATCATTCCTAAATTTGGTGCTTTAGGTGATATTTCCAAAAATCACCTCAAAATATCTACCCTGCAGCATCGTATTACACACATACTTTTAGGTATCAAGACAAATCACCCCAAATATGAAAGCCTAGGGTCCTCTGAACAGTTTGATGCCTGATATGTATAGGTGTACCCAAGCATGTGGCATATAGGGGCCCTAAAATGAAGACCCCCCCTTGTATGTTCTGTCATTTCAGGTACTGCAAAATCAACACATTTACATCGTTTTGGGGGGGGCAAAGGTAGAAAAAAGTAAGTTCACCCCAGAAAACCATATATTTTCGGAAAGTACACATTCCCACGAATCTAAATTGGGTATGCATGTCTTTCTACTACAAAGTACCTAGCCGCAAACCATTCCTAAATTTGGTGATTTTGGGGACATTTCCAAAAATGACTTAAAAATTTCGACCCTGCAGCATCGTATTACCCACATACTTTTAGGTATAAAGACAAATCACCCAAAATATGAAAGCCTGGGGTCCTCTGAACAGTTTGATGCCCAATATGTATAGGTGTACCCAAGCACATGGCGTATAGGGGCCCCAAAACGAAGACCCCCATATGGTCTGTCATTTCAGGTACTGCAAAATCAACACATTTACATTGTTTTGAGTGGGGCAAATGTAGAAAAAAAGTAAGTTCACCCCAGAAAACCATATATTTTCGGAAAGTACACATTCCCACAGATCTAAATTGGGTATGCATGTCTTTGTACTCCAAAGTACCAAGCCGCAAACCATTCCTAAATTTGGTGATTTTGGGGACATTTCCAAAAATGACTTCAAAATTTCGACCCTGCAGCATCGTATTACCCACATACTTTTCGGTATCAAGACAAATCACCCCAAATATGAAAGCCTGGGGTCCTCTGAACAGTTTGATGTCCAATATGTATAGGTGTACCCAAGCACGTGGCGTATAGGGGCCCCAAAACGAAGACCCCCATATGGTCTGTCATTTCAGGTACTGCAAAATCAACACATTTACATTGTTTTGAGGGGGGCAAATGTAGAAAAAAGTAAGTTCACCCCAGAAAACCATATATTTTCGGAAAGTACACATTCCCACGGATCTAAATTGGGTATGCATGTCTTTGTACTCCAAAGTACCAAGCCGCAAACCATTCCTAAATTTGGTGATTTTGGGGACATTTCCAAAAATGACTTCAAAATTCCGACCCTGCAGCATCGTATTACCCACATACTTTTAGGTATCAAGACAAATCACCCCAAATATGAAAGCCTGGGGTCTTCTGAACAGTTTGATGCCCAATATGTATAGGTGTACCCAAGCACGTGGCGTATAGGGGCCCCAAAACGAAGACCCCCATATGGTCTGTCATTTCAGGTACTGCAAAATCAACACATTTACATTGTTTTGAGGGGGGCAAATGTAGAAAAAAGTAAGTTCACCCCAGAAAACCATATATTTTTGTAAAGTACACATTCCCACAGATCTAAATTGGGTATGCATGTCTTTGTACTCCAAATTACCAAGCCGCAAACCATTCCTAAATTTGGTGATTTTGGGGACATTTCCAAAAATGACTTCAAAATTTCGACCCTGCAGCATTGTATTACCCACATACTTTTAGGTATCAAGACAAATCACCCCAAATATGAAAGCCTGGGGTCCTCTGAACAGTTTGATGCCCAATATGTATAGGTGTACCCAAGCACGTGGCGTATAGGGGACCCAAAACGAAGACCCCCATATGGTCTGTCATTTCAGGTACTGCAAAATCAACACATTTACATTGTTTTGAGGGGGGCAAATGTAGAAAAAAGTAAGTTCACCCCAGAAAACCATATATTTTCGGAAAGTACACATTCCCACGGATCTAAATTGGGTATGCATGTCTTTCTACGCCAAAGTACCAAGCCGCAAATCATTCCTAAATTTGGGGATTTAGGTGACATTTCCAAAAATCACCTCAAAATATCTACCCTGCAGCATCGTATTACCCACATACTTTTAGGTATCAAGAGAAATCACCCCAAATATGAAAGCCTAGGGTCCTCTGAACAGTTTGATGCCCAATATGTATAGGTGTACCCAAGCACGTGGCATACAGGGGCCCCAAAAGGAAGACCCCCATATAGTCTGTCATTTCAGGTACTGCAAAATCAACACATTTACATCGTTAGGGGGGGGCAAAAGTAGAAAACAGTAAGTTCACCCCAGAAAACCATATATTTTCGGAAAGTACACATTCCAACGAATCCAAATTGGGTATGCATGTCTTTCTACGCCAAAGTACCAAGCCGCAAATCATTCCTAAATTTGGTGCTTTAGGTGATATTTCCAAAAATCACCTCAAAATATCTACCCTGCAGCATCGTATTACACACATACTTTTAGGTATCAAGACAAATCACCCCAAATATGAAAGCCTAGGGTCCTCTGAACAGTTTGATGCCTGATATGTATAGGTGTACACAAGCATGTGGCATATAGGGGCCCTAAAATGAAGACCCCCCCTTGTATGTTCTGTCATTTCAGGTACTGCAAAATCAACACATTTACATCGTTTTGGGGGGGGCAAAGGTAGAAAAAAGTAAGTTCACCCCAGAAAACCATATATTTTCGGAAAGTACACATTCCCACGAATCTAAATTGGGTATGCATGTCTTTCTACTACAAAGTACCTAGCCGCAAACCATTCCTAAATTTGGTGATTTTGGGGACATTTCCAAAAATGACTTAAAAATTTCGACCCTGCAGCATCGTATTACCCACATACTTTTAGGTATAAAGACAAATCACCCAAAATATGAAAGCCTGGGGTCCTCTGAACAGTTTGATGCCCAATATGTATAGGTGTACCCAAGCACATGGCGTATAGGGGCCCCAAAACGAAGACCCCCATATGGTCTGTCATTTCAGGTACTGCAAAATCAACACATTTACATTGTTTTGAGTGGGGCAAATGTAGAAAAAAAGTAAGTTCACCCCAGAAAACCATATATTTTCGGAAAGTACACATTCCCACAGATCTAAATTGGGTATGCATGTCTTTGTACTCCAAAGTACCAAGCCGCAAACCATTCCTAAATTTGGTGATTTTGGGGACATTTCCAAAAATGACTTCAAAATTTCGACCCTGCAGCATCGTATTACCCACATACTTTTCGGTATCAAGACAAATCACCCCAAATATGAAAGCCTGGGGTCCTCTGAACAGTTTGATGTCCAATATGTATAGGTGTACCCAAGCACGTGGCGTATAGGGGCCCCAAAACGAAGACCCCCATATGGTCTGTCATTTCAGGTACTGCAAAATCAACACATTTACATTGTTTTGAGGGGGGCAAATGTAGAAAAAAGTAAGTTCACCCCAGAAAACCATATATTTTCGGAAAGTACACATTCCCACGGATCTAAATTGGGTATGCATGTCTTTGTACTCCAAAGTACCAAGCCGCAAACCATTCCTAAATTTGGTGATTTTGGGGACATTTCCAAAAATGACTTCAAAATTCCGACCCTGCAGCATCGTATTACCCACATACTTTTAGGTATCAAGACAAATCACCCCAAATATGAAAGCCTGGGGTCTTCTGAACAGTTTGATGCCCAATATGTATAGGTGTACCCAAGCACGTGGCGTATAGGGGCCCCAAAACGAAGACCCCCATATGGTCTGTCATTTCAGGTACTGCAAAATCAACACATTTACATTGTTTTGAGGGGGGCAAATGTAGAAAAAAGTAAGTTCACCCCAGAAAACCATATATTTTTGTAAAGTACACATTCCCACAGATCTAAATTGGGTATGCATGTCTTTGTACTCCAAATTACCAAGCCGCAAACCATTCCTAAATTTGGTGATTTTGGGGACATTTCCAAAAATGACTTCAAAATTTCGACCCTGCAGCATTGTATTACCCACATACTTTTAGGTATCAAGACAAATCACCCCAAATATGAAAGCCTGGGGTCCTCTGAACAGTTTGATGCCCAATATGTATAGGTGTACCCAAGCACGTGGCGTATAGGGGACCCAAAACGAAGACCCCCATATGGTCTGTCATTTCAGGTACTGCAAAATCAACACATTTACATTGTTTTGAGGGGGGCAAATGTAGAAAAAAGTAAGTTCACCCCAGAAAACCATATATTTTCGGAAAGTACACATTCCCACGGATCTAAATTGGGTATGCATGTCTTTGTACTCCAAAGAACCAAGCCGCAAACCATTCCTAAATTTGGGGATTTTGGGGACATTTCCAAAAATGACTTCAAAATATCTACCCTGCAGCATCGTATTACCCACATACTTTTAGGTATCAAGAGAAATCACCCCAAATATGAAAGCCTAGGGTCCCCTGAACAGTTTGATGCCCAATATGTATAGGTGTACCCAAGCACGTGGCATACAGGGGCCCCAAAAGAAAGACCCCCATATGGTCTGTCATTTCAGGTACTGCAAAATCAACACATTTACATTGTTTTTGGGGGGGGGCAAAGGTAGAAAAAAGTAAGTTCACCCCATAAAACCATATATTTTCGGAAAGTACACATTCCTGCGAATCCAAATCGGGTATGGATGTCTTTGTACTCCAAAGTACCAAGCCGCAAACCATTTCTAAATTTGGTGATTTTGGGGACATTTCCAAAAATCACCTCAAAATTTTCACCCTCTAGCATCGTAGTTCCCACATACTTTTAGGTATCAAGAGAAATCACCCCAAATATGAAAGCCTGGGGTCCTCTGAACAGTTTGATGCCCAATATGTATAGGTGTACCCAAGCACGTGGCATATAGGGCCCCAAAACAAAGACCCTCAAATGGTCTGTCATTTCAGGTACTGCAAAATCAACACATTTACATTGTTTTGGGGGGGGCAAAGGTAGAAAAAAGTGCGTTCACCCCATAAAACCATATATTTTTGGAAAGTACACATTCCTTCGAATCCAAATTGGGTATGCATGTCTTTGTACTCCAAAGTACCAAGTCGCAAGCCTTTCCTAAATTTGGCGATAAAAGCAACTGTTTTTACATTTCTGAAAATCGCCTAAAAATATTGCAATTGGCCGCATTTATCTCACCCAATTTCTTACATACAATTGTAAAACACCATAAATATTGATGCCAAGGGTCTACTGAACAGTTTGATGCCCAATATGCATAGATATACCAAGGCAGCTGGCATGTGCGGACCCCAAATAAAAATAGTGAATATGAGTTTTCTCCGCTGCCGATTCGCCTTCTGTGAACATAGACCCTTGACTTCATATTATTTGCCTCAAGACCCTCCTAACAGCAATGACCCCCCAAAACCATACATTTTTGGAAAGTACACATTCTGCCGATTCCAACAAAGATAACGACGTCTTTCTACACGAAACTACCAAACTGCAAAGCTTTTCTAAACATATAGGTTTTTACAACATTTCTGAAAATCGCCTAAAAATGTTGCAGTTTGCCGCATTTATCACACACAATGTTTTACGTACAAAGAAAAATCTCTCTAAATATGGACGTCAGAGGTCTAATAAATAGTTTGATGCCCAATATGTATAGATTTACCAAAGTATGTGTTGTGTATGGACCCCAAATGAAAAACGTGCCTATGAATTTTCACGCTAGCCAACTAAGCTGCAGAAAAGAGAACCCTAACTGTACGTTATGTGCCGTAAGACCCCCAAACTGTAAAAATAACCCCAGAAACCCATATATTTTTGGAAAGCACATATTTTGGCGGATCAAACTAAGTAAAATCTATCTTTCTATACCAAAGCACCAAACAGCAAAACGATACTAAAGATACATAAGGAACAATAATGCAGGGATAAAATTGCAATAAAACCACAAAAATAGCGTAAATCAATGAAATAACAAAATAATTGTTCTGACAGCGTAATTAGTGGCCGAAATCGATTATCCAATAGTCACGCTGCCAAAATAACACGTTTTTAGGCAAAAAAAACAAAAGATAACAGTATAATGAATTCGTAAAAAAAAAAAAAAACACCTGTTTGTGTATACATATTTGTGCACTAATAAAAGTTATCTGAGTGTGCAAATACATGTAAATAAGTGTAAATAAGTGTAAATAACTGTACAAAAGGGACCAAGTGTGCTAAAATTAAAAAAAAAATTTTTAAAAAATTCCAATCTTTACTAAAATGCATAAATGTACTGTAAGTATGTGTAGGTGCAGGTAAGTGTGTAAAAAAACGTGCACTTACCGTTTTTAGAGCAGGAGAATCGCTGTCTTCTTTGGAGGAGTCCTGGCAGCGTGTCTGCAGAGTTGCTGCGCAGCAGGAAGTGCGTGGGCGGCTCTGCAGGCAGGAAGAAGGGTGAGTGTAGTAGCAGACGCTCCATGCGATGCGTCTGCTACTTTGAAGTCGGATCTGCGACAATCGAGTCGCAGATCCGACTTGACAGCCCCCCAGCCTCGTTGCCTAGGGGGCTGTCTTCTCTCCCCACTCTCTGCGGAGGCGGCAAAAGCCGCCGAAGCAGAGAGAGAGCTCAGCTGCCAAAGAACGTACAATGTACGTTCTTGGCAGCCTGAGCATTGGCCTGCCAGCACGTACGCCGTACGTGCTTGGCAGGCAAAGGGTTAAGTGACAGGATGAAGTTAGTAAGCCCAGCCTCCCCGCCCACTTTGCAGCACACCAATGAGCTCATTCCAGCTGACATCATTTCTGTGTGCCATTAACAGAGCCAGTAAGCTGTAAGGGAGGCGGGGCAGGCTTTAGCCCACTAACCACACCTCCTCCAATCAGTGCCATTCTATCTTTTTTATTTGAATTCATCAGCCAATGTTATTGCTGCCTGTGTGTATTCTGTGCATGTAGAGATACTTCCCAGTCACATGTAGCCCAGTCTGTAGCAGCGCTTTCCATTTTCTACCAGCTATAGCCCAATTTGTACTAATATTACAGTCCATTGAATAGCAGAGCATGTTGGGAAAAGCAGTCCAATTTGGTCCAGCATTTCCTATTATACTTTGGTTGATGGAGCTTGCTGGGAAACATATCAAATGTATATTAGCTCCTCCAGTTATGTGCTGTGTATAGAGCAAGCTAGAAAATATAAACCAGTATGTACCAAAATTGCTCATCATCCTCTAAGTTATGGAGTTTGCTGGGAAACATATTCAACTTGCATTCATTTATATAGTTATTTATAGAGCATGCTGGGAAATGTGATTCAATTTGTACCACCATGTCTCATTATCCTTCCAATAATAAAGGTTGCTTGGAAACACAGCCAACTTGTAGAAATTCTTCCATTTGTGTACTGATTTATAGAGCATGCTGGGAAATGTGGTCCAATTTCTTCCACCATTTCACTTCTGATTATGAGTGAATTGTCCTTAATGGTTGTGGTCGTCCAGTCACAGCACACTCGCCCCACTCCATTCTCTGTGCTCCTATAGGCGACTGTTCTGTGACTCCTCCACCCCAACCACACACGGGCATGTCTCCATAATGCAGTTATGTAGCAACATATACCTTTGCATTATAGCATGTTTGGTTAAAACAAACTCCCATTTGACTTAAATCATTATAAATCCAAACAATAAAATGCATGTTTAAAGTACCACTTATGGGACAGAGCTGTCCCTATCACTACATAAAATATTTATATATATTTATCTATTGCTATGAATAGAATTAGTCATGCCAAAATCAAAGCTTACCATTCAGTGACAAGATTAGTAATATTTTTGTATAAAGTTATTGTTTACTGTGAATCTGTATTATGAGGAAAATATCATTAATGGCTGTGGTCATCCAAGGCCAGTACACTCACCTGACTCCATCCTCTGTGACTCCTCCACCCAAATCACTTACCAGCATACCTCCATAATCCAGTTCTGTACTAATGTATACATTTGCATTCAAGTACTCCTAAGTTGTTCTGAATCAAGAACAAATCTTTAGAAAGCAAAAATAAAATCCATTGTAAAAATATAAATCATGGGACAGATGTCCCTATCCATACTTTAAAATATGGTAAAGTAAATAGTGAAGTTTTTGCCAGAAGGTTGCAGGGAGTTCAAGGGGTTAGGTTCTGTTGGCTCTTTTGGCAGACGAATAGGGTAACATGCTTTTTCAGTTTCAAGGAGTTTAGCATATAGGTTTTGTTTATCTTATTTTTTTCTACCTTTCCAAGTGCTGCAGTAGTTTTACTAGAAGTAAACTTTCTTTTTATGGCTACAGGTCATACTATGAAATTCCTTTTTTTTTTCTTTATTTGTCCCTCTGTTTGTCAGGTTTTTAGACTAGGGTATATATAGAGTATGTATATATTTTGTTGACAGCATGACCAGAAGGTTTTCTTCAATTGAAGATGGTGCTGCTCTATGCATGGCATCTAGCTCAGATGAGTTTAGTGACTCTGATTCTGAGTATGTGCCCCCTGCATCAGACAGTGACTCCTCTACTGATGAGTCAGTGACTGGCAGCTGTAGTACTGTTACTGCCCTTGAGGAGCCAATGGAGCTTGAGCAGGATGTGGTTTATCAGGGTATTGAAGATGAGGAAGAGGGCAATAGGGCTGATACTGCAAATGGAGGAGAGCCTATGTGGGGGCCTTCTTGTAATTTCTCCCCTTAAATCCCACCATTTACTGCAGTCTTAGGTGTAAAGGTGGACACTAGGAATTTTGACCCAGTTGATTTGTTCTAGTTATTTTTGACTGATGACATTCTACAGGATATGGTCCTCTATACAAATGTATATGCAGAGTAATATCTTGCCCAAAATCCTGCTCAAGCACATTTGTGTGGGCTTAAGTGAGGCCCACATGTGTGTGGGCCTCACTTAAGCAATGGGTAAAAGCAACTTCTTTGGAGACCTACTGGGATACCATTACTGCAATGCATATCCCTATTTTTTCAGCCACGATATCTAGAAACCAGTATCAGCTACTGCTCTGGTTTCTACATTTTAATAATGCCGCTGCTGTCCCCCCTAATGAGCCTAGATATGGCAGGCTGCATAAATTGAGGCCCCTTATAGACATCCCATCAGAGCGCTTTGGAGAAGTGTAAATCCCCTCCAAAAACATTTGTATAGATTAATCACTTCTCTTCAAAGGGCGCCTAAAATTCCAGTAGTACATCCCAAGCAAAAGCTCTGCAAAAGCTCAGGGTGCACCAGCTATTTTATGATTTATGAGGGCAAGGACTCCCAATTAGACCCCCCTGGTTGTCCACTTGACTTGACTGTCAGTGGCAAAATTGTGTGGGAGCTCATCACTCCTCTTCTAGGCCAAGGTTACCACTTATATGTGGATAACCTTTACACAAACATCCCCTTATTCAGAACCCTTTATTGTTTATACCCCCCAACCTGTGGCACCATAAATCGTAACCAAAAAGGAGTCATGGAGAACAGGACAGGATGAGCCCAGAGACAGGATGAGCTCCTTACCAGGCCCCAAATTATCCTATTACAAATACCAGTTGCAGATACTCCTTGCCCTGTAGTTTGGTGGCACTGAGATTCCAGAGATGCCTGCATGTAACAATGTTGCCCGATTGATGGGTAAAGCATTTCAGAGACATGCTTCCATCCATTCCTGGCAAGCGATTCACCAAAAAAGCTTGCAAAGGGGGTATCAGACAAGACACACTGTACTTTTGGCCAAAGTGCCCTCGCAACCTTGGGTTATGTTTCAAACCATGTTTTGAAATATACCATACGCAGCTACACTATTGAAAGATACATTGTTGTGTGTACTGATTGGCTATACTGTATAACAAGAATTGTTGTATTGTTTACATCTGGTTTATGTGTGATCGGGGCAATAATAGAATTTTTCTGTTGTGTTTAATTTGGTATTTTTCCCCCCGCAGCACTGGAAGGTGTAATTATTTGAGGTGTAGGTGAAGGACAAGGGCGCCTAAAAGTGTGTGGTGCATGAGATAATTTCATCTTGAATACTGATGATTTCATCTCTTTGATAGAATTAGAAAAGAAATTACCCTCGCACACCCTGGCCTTCCCAATCTGTACAAGTCCCGGGTGCTGAGTGAAGGAGGCGTTGGCAACCTCAAAGTCCATGTGAAAAGCACAAAATCACTGGCACAACTTGGGTTACTTCTAGCAGGGAAACCCCTTGCTCATTTATTGCGGACGCAATGTTTTGGGGCGTAACCCCTTGTTTGCAGGACCAAGCAGGCAGCTACCCTCGGTTTTCCTGGCAATATCACCTGAAATGGTCTTTTTAGTTGATGGACAAATTGTATATTTAAATGATCATTTTGAGATAATCGTGGTCTCACAATAACGAAAAGATCTTTACATCTATGGCCAGCTTTAGTGTTCTAACAATACCATCCCCCCCCCAAACAAACTATGAAAAAGCAGCACTTTCAAAGCAATTGAGTACAAGCTAAAGGTGTGTATGTTCAGTACTTATACAATTTATGGGGTATTACTCTCTCATCTCAGGGGGACACAGGCACTGGAGGGTTAACTTCTCCTTCCGGGAGGAAAGGACACTAAAAACAAGAACTTTGACAGCCCTCCCAGGGGCCGGCCCGCCTATCCCAGCAGGCTACACCCCCACCAGGAGGCTGTCACACCCCAGTTTTTTTAGTGTCCTCATGGGAGGAGGACACTCTCCCCTCAGGGGAGATTTTTTAATTATTTTTCATTTATTATTTTTTATTTATTATTATTTATTATTTATTTATTTTCCTTTTTAGGTTCCCCGGACAGGAATTCCGGTTCAGTCCCAGTTGATACAGGGCATTTTTTGCTGGGGCAGGAGCTACTGCTCTGTTCCCTGAGCCCTTGCGCACCTTGAGACAGGAGCTGCGGCTCAGTTCTCCTGGTTGGGGGGCCAGCGGCTGGATCCCGTTCTTCCGCACCCCCAGCCCAGTAGTGGCTCTCCACTCTGGCGCCGACCACACTACTCCCTTGCCTAGGGAGAGGAGTGGCAGGTTCCCTTCCTCACAGAGGCCTTTTTCGGCATTCGTGACATCATCGCGCATGCGCGCGCACTTCCCTTCTCCTTCACGCTGTTTTCCTCTTGCTGGACGCAGTCTTGCAGCGCTCCTCCCGGATCACCCGTCTGCCATAGGCTCTTCCAGACCGCACAGGGCTCCATCCTCCTACACAGGCACTGGCAGGCTAACTTCCTCTTCCAGAGGCAGAGTCCTTAGAGGCACAGGTTTTTCAGCGTTTCAGGCTGCATCTCCAGGGATGGCTGACACCCCTTCAGGCCTGTATCATTCTTTACCTATATAGACCCTTGGGCTACCTTTTTCTATATATATATATCTAGCTTATATATATATATATATATATATATATATATATATATATATATATATATATATATATTGTATTCTATATATATATATATATATATATATATTTATATATTCTCAGGTAAAGTTTCTGGGACTATGGCAGACCCCACCAGGGAGGGTCCTAAGCTGCGTTCTACGCAATCTACTGCTAAGGTTCCTTCCGTGCCTAAGGTCTCCTTTCTAGCATGCGCCAATTGTCGCGCTAGACTTCCCCTGGGTCACCCTGAGCCCACATGTACAGCATTTTCGCAGCCTTCCCATGCCCCTGCTTCTACGGACAGCCAGGGTGCATCGGCTGCAGTACCTGAACCTCCCTGGGCTAGAAATTTAGCGGACTCTATTTCTTCCCTTCAGGGGCTTGCACTGCTCCCTGAGTCCTTAGACAAGTTCCTTGCCCAGCTGACTTCCCAACCTCCCTCTGGGATAGCCGTGAAACGCAAGGTTTCTGACACCGCCTTACTTCCGAACTCCGACGAGGAGTCGGAACTGGCAGAGGATGGCCAAATTTCAGACAGGGACTCTGACGAGGATCTCTTTAAGAGACAGAAAAAGACTGCTAAGTTGTTCCCTTCACATGACCAACTTTTTTCTGTAGTCAAGGATGAGTGGGCCTCTCCAGAACGCAAGATTAATCTTTCCCGTCGCTTTGCCCTTCTCTATCCTTTTCCCAAGGACGACACTGATCTTTGGTGCCTTTCTCCTACAGTCGATCCACCTATCTCCCGTCTAGCCAAGTCCACCACCATTCCAGTTCCCGATGCGGCTGGATTTAAGGACCCCATTGACAAAAGGCTGGAGGGATTCTGCAAATCCATATTTTTCGCCTCAGGTGCGGCCCTCAGACTGACCTTCGCTACCGCTTGCGCTAGCAGAGGTTTGGGCCGATCAGCTCTGTCAGGCTGTTATAGATGGTTCTGACCAGGCTTCCATTTTACAGCTGGCGGAACAACTCAAGGAGGCATCTCAGTTCCTCTGCCAGGCATCCTTGGACTCGGCGAAGATGATTGCAAGGGCTTCCGCCACTTCCATAGTGGCCAGACGTTTCCTCTGGCTTAAACATTGGTCGGCGGATTTGACATCCAAGAAGTCACTTGTCTCTATTCCCTCTATTCAGGCAAGGTTCTTTTTGGCACTGAGCTAGATAAAATCATCAGCCAGGCTACAGGGGGCAAAAGTACCCTTCTTCCACAGAACAAGCCTAAGCATCAGACGGTTAATCGCCGTTTCTCTCGATTTCACTCCGTTCGTTCCAAACAAGCTAAGACTCCAACAACAGAAAAGAGCGCTCCTTTGTTTAGGGGAAAGTGGAAGAGACCTGCCTGGTCCGCTGGCAGACAAACTCAGAAACCTTCTGCCGACAAAACCTCCTCTTCCTGAAGGTTTGCCCACCTCCCGAATCGAGAGGGTGGGCGGGCATCTCCTCTCCTTTCGGCAGGTCTGGTCTCACTCCTTCGTAGATGCCTGGGTCCACGAAGTGCTCCACCAAGGTTATTCCATAGAGTTCCGACACCCTCCTCTGGAGAGATTTCTCTCTTCTCCCCCTCCGTCCAGCACGCAGAGCAGCCTTCTTGAAGGCCATTTCCTCCCTCCAACAGGCGGGGGTCGTGGTACCCGTACCCAAGGAGGAGGAACGACAGGGGTTCTATTCCATCCTCTTCTGCGTCCCCAAGAAGGACGGAGGAATACGCCCCATCCTGGATCTCAAGAAACTCAATCGTTGCCTCAGACGTTTCTCCTTCCGGATGGAATCCATCCGTTCCGTCATTTCAGCAATGGAACCCGGGGAGTTTCTTTCCTCCGTCGATATCAAGGATGCTTACCTCCATATCCCTATCCACCGGGCGCATCATCGCTATCTGCGATTTGCAGGGAAGCACTTCCAATTCGTGGCTCTCCCCTTCGGCCTGGCCACGGCTCCTCGGGTCTTCACCAAGATCCTGGCTCCAGTTCTAGCTCTCCTTCGGTCTCAGGGGGTATCAGTTATCCCCTACCTGGACGATCTCCTCATCAAGGCTCCATCAGCCCAGAGGAACCAGTCCGATCTGTCCCTCGTTATCCAGACTCTGCAACAACACGGATGGATCATCAACTTCAAGAAGTCGTTCCTGATCCCCGCACAGAGAATGACATTCTTGGGGACTCTCTTCGATACCCAGCTCTGCCGCACCTTTCTTCCAGTGGACAAGGCTCTAACCCTACGCAGCCGCATTCTCTCTCTAGCGGACTCGCCATGCTCTCCTCTCAGATCTTGCATGCAGGTACTGGGGTTGATGGTCTCTGCGATAGACACCATCCCTTTTGCTCAGCTTCACACTCGTCCCCTTCAGTGAGCCATCCTGACACACTGGAATTCAGAGATAACGTGTCTGGACTCTCCCATCACCCTCCCCACCCCGACGAGGTCTTCCCTAGGGTGGTGGCTTCAACCAGCCAATCTTAACCAGGGCAAGCCATTTGCAATTCTCCACTGGACCATCCTCACCACGGATGCCAGTCTCCGGGGTTGGGGTGTGGTGTGTCAGGGCCAGACAGCACAGGGCAGATGGCTCCCCTCAGAGACATCTCTTCCAATCAACTCCGAGCCATTCGCCTGGCTCTCCTTCACTGGACAGACTTCCTCAAGGGCAAGACCATCAAGATTCAGACGGACAATGCCACGGCCGTGGCATACATCAACCATCAGGGAGGGACTCGCAGCAGGGGAGCCATGCAGGAGGCCTCGCGCATTCTCACCTGGGCGGAGAAGTACGTACCGGCCATCTCCGCAGTCCACATTCCAGGAGTGGAAAATTGGAAGGCGGACTTCCTCAGCAGGGAAACTCTCGATCAAGGAGAATGGGCCCTGCATCCAGAGGTGTTCGAATTTCTGACCGACCAATGGGGCATGCCAGAGGTCGACTTGATGGCCTCCAGGACCAATGCAAAGACTCTGCGATTCATGTCTCGGTCAAGGGATCCAAGGGCCATAGGGGTAGACGTGCTCACGGCTCCATGGCCGTTCCGCTTCGTTTACGTCTTCCCTCCCCTTCCTCTCCTTCCCAGGGTACTGAAGAGGATCAAGCGAGAAGGGGTCAGGACCATGCTAGTGGCACCATACTGTCCCAGAAGGGCCTGGTTTGCAGATCTCATCAATCTCGCAGAGACAGAGCCCATCCATCTTCCAAATCGACAGGATCTTCTAAGCCAGGGTAAAGTATTCCACCCGAATATTCATCTGTTCCATTTGACGGCCTGGCTCTTGAGACCCTAGTCCTCAAACGACAGGGGTTTGATGACCGAGTGATAGAGACCATGATTGCTGCCAGAAAACCTTCCTCCTCTCGTATCTATTATAGAACATGGAGGACTTACATCGCTTGGTGTACCGCTCACTCTTTTCCCCCGCATCGCTACAGTACGGCCCGCATACTCGGGTTCCTGCAGCAGGGCCTCGTCAAAGGCCTTCGCCTTGCCTCCCTCAAGTCTCAGATCTCTGCCTTGTCCGTACTTTTCCAGCTCAACATTGCACTGAAATCTCCCGTTCGGACCTTCCTGCAGGGAGTCGCGCATTTCGCCCCTCCCATTCAGGCACCTGTACCCGGTTGGGACCTCAACCTAGTCCTGTCGGCTCTACAGAGTGCTCCGTTTGAGCCCCTCGCTCAGGCCTCCGATGTCCTTCTTACCTGGAAGACCGTGTTCCTCCTCACTATCACGTCTGCCAGACGAGTTTCTGAGCTAGCAGCACTTTCCTGCCGTTCGCCTTTCTTGATTTTTCACCAGGACAAGGCTGTGCTCCAGCCCATACCCACTTTCCTGCCAAAGGTAGTATCGGCTTTCCACCTCAACCAGGACATCGTGGTTCCATCCTTCTGTCCACACCCTAAGTGTTCTAAGGAAACTGCACTGCATTCCCTGGACGTGGTCCGCGCTCTCAAATATTATGTTCACAGATCCGAATCTTTTCGCAGCTGTGATGCTCTCCTCGTCATTCCTACTGGTCCACGGAAGGGTCTGAAAGCTTCCAAGACCACCCTTGCCAGATGGATACGATCCACGATTCACCGGACCTACCAGATAGCCGGTAGACCTTCTCCTATGAGGGTCACGGCCCACTCAACCAGATCACTGGCGGCTTCCTGGGCAGCACGGAACATGGCGTCTGTGGAGCAGATCTGCAAGGCTGCCACATGGTCTTCCATCCATACCTTCACCCACTTCTACTAGGTTCATGTTGCCTCCTCTTCTGAGGCTGTTTTCGGTAGGAAGGTACTGCACGCTGCTGTGCAATATTAAGCTTGATCTACCCACCCTTCTGGGGACGGCTCTTGAATGTCCCTCCAGTGCCTGTGTCCCCCTGAGATGAGAGAGTAAGATGGATTTTTGTCTTACCTGTAAAATCCTTTTCTCTCTTCATCGAAAGGGGGACACAGGCACGCCCATCCCTTACGATATCAAGCTTGGCCGCGGAAGGTTCCTTAGACAGTTTCTGTCTAGATCCAGCATCACCTCCTGGTGGGGCTCCCAAGCCCTGGTGATTTTAGCTCTTTTTGTCCTCGTTGCGTGGACATCCGTCAAGTTAGCCCAAGGTTCTTCCTTGGTCAGTTCTAGTTAATTCCTCAGTTATCTTTTATACTTTTAACGTTCTGGGGTGTGACAGCCTCCTGGTGGGGGTGTAGCCTGCTGGGATAGGCGGGCCGGCCCCTGGGAGGGCTGTCAAAGTTCTTGTTTTTAGTGTCCTTTCCTCCCGGGAAGGTGAAGTTAACCCTCCAGTGCCTGTGTCCCCCTTTCGATGAAGAGAGAAATGGATTTTACAGGTAAGACAAAAATCCATCTTTCACAGGTACAGGGGGGAAATCTGCAAGTTTTGATTTTAGAACACAGCTTCAAATTTACCTATTGCCCCAGTTTTTGAATACTTGGTGGCCGCATCTTCAGGTGCACCAATATATGTGGGGTTTCTTTTTGTTCAGGACTAGTTGAAGACAGACCTTTAGTAGGCTTTTTAGTTGTCATGGCAATTTTGGGGAGAAATCTAACTTTGTGGTTTGACCTGAAATAAAGAAAAGTTCCAAAGTTAAATTTCTCCCCAAAATTGCCAGGACCCTAACCCTAACCCTAAAAAAACCTGCTAAATATCAATCTCCAACTTCTCCCAAACATGTATGGGTACACCCAAAAGACACCCCAAAACAGGGTTAATACACGAGCAATATCAGCTGGAAAGTTTGGGGCTGTACTTAAGGGTCACACCTTGCGGTTCTTCAGTCTAAACACCCACTTACCTGTGAAATAGTCCCCACAAACTATATTTCTCCTTGGTCTGCTTGGGGGACACAGGCAAAGCATGCAGTGTGGATGCCCATTCAAGCCTCAGTGAAGGAATAAGAATAAATAAATAATAAAATAAATTAAAGAGAAAAACAAAAAATAAAACTAACTCCCAAAAGGAGCCTATGTCCTAACCTCCTGAGGACACAACTAAAAATTGATCTGGCTCCACCTGGGAGCTGGGGTATAGCAGGAGGAGGAGGGGTTAGTTTCTTTTTTGTTGTGTTCTGCCTCCTAGTGGTGTTAGCTATACCCCATTGTTCCTGTGTCCCCCAAGCAACTGGAGAGAAAGAGATTTAACGGTGAGTACACAAAATCTCCTTATTGCTTGAGAGTGCACACCTTTAGCTATTCAGTGGGCACAGTTCTCCATGGAAGTTTGTGGTTTGACCTGAAATAAAGAAAAGAAAATTCCAAATTTCTATGGAGAACTGCGCCTACAGATCTACAAATAGGAAAGCAAAGATGGCTCCACTGAATAGCTACAGGCGTGCAATTTCAAGCAATATATAGTTTGTTGGGGATATTACACAGATAATGGGGTTTTTAGACTGAAGAACTAGAAGGTGTGCACCTAGAGCACAGCCCGATACTTTACAACTGAAATGGCTCGTATATTGACCCAGTTTTAGGGTGTTTGGAGGTCATGTCTTTAGGTGCACTCATGCAGGGCATCATATTGTTCTTGTCATGACAATTTTGGTGTGAAATCTAACTTAATTTAATTTAATTTCTTTTTATGAGAATGTAAGTAGACACCTCGATTCTGGGATGGCAGTGGATGTGATTTACTTAGATTTTGCTAAAGCATTTGATACAGTGCCACACAAAAGGTTACTGGTTAAATTAAGGAATGTTGGCCTGGAACATAGTATTTGTACCTGGATAGAGAACTGGCTAAAAGATAGACTACAAAGAGTGGTGGTAAATGGAACATTTTCTAATTGGACCAATGTTGTTAGTGGAGTACCGCAGGGCTCTGTACTAGGTCCCTTGCTTTTCAACTTGTTTATTAATGACCTGGAGGTGGGCATTGAAAGTACTGTTTCTATTTTTGCAGATGATACTAAATTGTGCAGATTCCATGCAGGATGCTGCCACTTTGCAGAGTGATTTGTCTAAACTGGAAAACTGGGCAGAAAACTGGAAAATGAGGTTCAATGTTGATAAATGCAAGGTTATGCACTTTGGCAAAAATAATATAAATGCAAGTTATACACTAAATGGCAGTGTGTTGGGAGTTTCCTTAAATGAGAAGGATCTAGGGGTCTTTGTAGATAACACGTTGTCTAATTCTGGGCAGTGTCATTCTGTGACTACTAAAGCAAATAAAGTTCTGTCTTGCATAAAAAAGGGCATTAACTCAAGGGATGAAAACATAATTATGCCTCTTTATAGGTCCCTGGTAAGGCCTCATCTGGAGTATGCAGTGCAGTTTTGGACTCCAGTCCTTAAGAGGGATATAAATGAGCTGGAGAGAGTGCAGAGACTAAGTGCAACTAAATTGGTTAGAGGGACGGAAGACTTAAATTATGAGGGTAGACTGTCAAGGTTGGGGTTGTTTTCTCTGGAAAAAAGGCGCTTGCGAGGGGACATGATTACACTTTACAAGTACATTAGAGGACATTATAGACAAATGGCAGGGGACCTTTTTACCCATAAAGTGGATCACCGCACCAGAGGCCACCCGTTTAGACTAGAAGAAAAGAACTTTCATTTGAAGCAACGTAGGGGGTTCTTCACAGTCAGGACAGTGAGGTTGTGGAATGCACTGCCGGGTGATGTTGTGATGGCTGATTCAGTTAATGCCTTTAAGAATGGCTTGGATGATTTTTTGGACAGACATAATATCAAAGGCTATTGTGATACTAAGCTCTATAGTTAGTATGGGTATATAGAATTTAATTAAAAGTAGAGGGGTGTATGTATGGATGCTGGGTTTTCATTTGGAGGGGTTGAACTTGATGGACTTTGTCTTTTTTCAACCCAATTTAACTATGTAACTATGTAACTATGTAACTAACTTCTGGAACCTTTTTTTCTTTATTTTAGGTCAAACCTACGGAGAACTGCGCCCACAGATCTGCATGTAGGAAAGCAAGGATGGTGCCGCTGAATAGCCACATGTGTGCACTTTCAAGCAATAGATCATTTGTGGGGGGTATTTCATAGATAAGGGGGTGTTTAGATGGAAGAACTGCAAGGTGTGCACCTAGAGCTTTCCTGCTGAAAAGATCTTGTGTATTGACCCTGTTTTGGGGTGTTTGGAGGCCGCATATTTAGTTGCACCCATTCATGCAGGGTATCATTTTGTTAAGGAGAAGTTTGAGATGGATTCTTAGCAGGTTGTTTATAGTTGTCATGGCAATTTTGGGGAGAAATTTAACTTTGGAACTTTTCTTTATTTTAGGTCAAACCATAAACTTCTACGGAGAACTGTGCCCACAGATCTGCATGTAGGAAAGCAAGGATGGCACCACTGAATAGCTGCAGGTATTCACTTTCAAGCATTATATAGTTTGTGGGGGTTATTTCACAGGTAAGGGAGTGTTTAGACCGAAGAACTGCAAGGTGTGCACCTGGAGTGCAACCACAAACTTTCCAGCTGAAATTGCTCTTGTCTATTGACCCTGTTTTGGGGAGTTTGGAGGCCTCGTCTTAAAGGAACAGTAACACCAAAAACTGAAAGTGTTTTAAAATAATGAAAATGTCATGTAGTGTTGCCCTGCACTGGTAAAACTGCTGTGTTTGCTTCAGAAACACTACTATAGTTCATATAAACAAGCTGCTGTGTAGCAATGGCGGAAATTGAAAAACGGCTAAATGGCACAGGATAGATAATGGATAACAGATAACACCATTAGACAGACAGAGCTTATCTGCTGTCTGCTGTGTAACTTGAGCCTTTTCTCCTTTGAATGGCTGCCCCCATGGCTACACAGCAGCTTATTTATATAAACAATAGTAATGTTTCTGAAGCGAACACAGCAGTTTTACTAGTGCAGGGCAACACTGCATTATATTTTTATTACTTTAAAACAATTTAATTTTTTGATGTTACTGGTCCTTTAAGGTGCATCCATACATGCAGTTCTTCAGAGAACTGCACCCACAGAGCTGCTTGCAGGTAAGCAAGGATGGTGCCGCTGAATAGCTGCAGGTGTTCACTTTCAAGCAATATATAGTTTGTGGGGGTATTTCACAGGTAAGGTGGTGTTTAGACTGAAGAACTGCAAGGTGTGCACCTAGAGTGCAGTCCCAAGCTTTCCAGCTGAAATTGCTCATGTATTGACCCTGTTTTGGCGTGTTTGGAGGCCGCATATTTAATTGTACCCATACATGCAGGGTATCATTTTGTTAAGGAGAAGTTGGAGATTGATTCTTGGTAGGTTGTTTTAGTTGTTATGGCAATTTTGGGGAGAAATTTAACCTTGGAACATTTCTATTCTTTATTTTAAGTCAAACCACAAACTTCTATGGAGAACTGCACCCACAGATCTGCATGTAGGAAATCGAGGATGGCACCACTGAATAGCTGCAGGTGTTCACTTACAAGTAATATATATAGTTTGTGGGGGGTATTTCACAGGTAAGGGGGTGTTAAGAATTGCAAGATGTGCACCTAGAGCGTGCACCTAGAGCGCAGTCCCAAACTTTCCAGCTAAAATTGCTCTTCTTTATTGACCCTGTTTTGGGGTGTTTGGAGGCCGCATCTTTAGGTGCACCCATACATGCAGGGTATCATTTTGTTAAGGAGAAGTTGGAGATTGATTCTTAGCAGGTTGTTTTTAGTTGTCATTGCAATTATGGGGAGAAATTTAACTTTTGAACTTTTCTTTTCTTTATTTTAGGTCAAACCACAAATTTCTCTGAGAACTGCACCCACAGATCTGCATGTAGGAAAGCAAGGATGGCACCGCTGAATAGCTACAGGTGTGCTCTTTCAAGCAATATGTAGTTTGTGGGGGGTATTTCACAGGTACGGGGCTGTTTAGACTGAAGAACTGCAAGGTGTGCACATTGAGCGCTGAACCAAACTTTCCAGTTAAAATTGCTCTTGTGTATTAACCCTGTTTTGGTGTGCTTGGAGGCCACATCTTAAGGTGCACCCATACATGCAGTTCTATGGAGAACTGCGCCCACAGATCTGCATGTAAGAAAGCAAGGATGGTGCCGCTGAATAGCTGCAGGTGGGCACTTTCAAGCAATATATAGTTCGTGGGGGGTATTTCACAGGTAAGGGGGTGTTTAGACGGAAGAACTCCAAGGTGTGCACCTGGAGCGCAACCCCAAACTTTCTAGTTGAAATTGCTCTTGTCTATTGACCCTGTTTTGGGGAGTTTAGAGGCTACGTCTTTAGGTGCACCCATACATGCAGTTCTACAGAGAACTGCGCCCACAGATCTGCATGTAGGAAAGCAAGGATGGTGCCGCTGAATAGCTGCAGGTGTTCACTTACAAGTAATATATATAGTTTGTGGGGGGTATTTCACATGTAAGGGGGTGTTAAGACTGAAGAACTGCAAGGTGTGCACCTAGAGCGCTGTCCCAAACTTTTCAGCTGAAATTGCTCTTGTGTATTGACCCTGTTTTGGTGTGCTTGGAGGCCATGTCTTTAGGTGCACCCATACATGCAGTTCTATGGAGAACTGCACCCACAGATCTGCATGTAGGAAAGCAAGGATGGTGCCGCTGAATACCTGCAGGTGTTCACTTTCAAGCAATATATATAGTTTGTGGGGGGTATTTCACAGGTAAGGTGGTGTTAAGACTGAAGAACTGCAAGGTGTGCACCTTGAGCTCAGTCCCAAGCTTTCCAGCTAAAATTGTTCTTGTCTTTTGACCCTGTTTTGGTGTGTTTGGAGGCCGCATATTTAGTTGTACCCATACATGCAGGGTATCATTTTGTTAAGGAGAAGTTGGAGATTGATTCTTGGCAGGTTGTCTTTAGTTGTTATGGCAATTGCGGGGAGAAATTTAACTTTGGAACTTTTCTATTCTTTATTTTAGGTCAAACCACAAACCTCTATGGCAGGGGTCAGCAACCTTTACTATCAAAAGAGCCATTTTGCCCCCTCTTCCACTAAAGAAAAATAGTCTAGAGCCGCAAGACATACAGTAAAACAGATTTTTAAAACAGACTTTTAAAAGTTTTAACCTTTTTTCAATTTTAACTGTTACAACAACAGAATACAACAAACAGAAGTGCAGTGTGTATGTGTAGGCCTACTTTGAAATAAATTAAACACTAAATAGCCCTATTAAATGCTAGTGTTCTCATCTGTTTAATGTAAATTCTGTTTCTGAAGTTCAATGTTGATCTTCCTTCTCTTGTCTTGAGTTTGTGACCATGGTAAGGACCATGATGAATCATCTTTCTGCGGCTCGGTCTTGCCTGTCACTCCTGGGATGTCTATACAGCCCTCGCACCTGGTGGCGGCTTCCTGAGAGTGCGACTGCAGTTAGCTAACCGTTAGCTTACCCTGGTCACACAATCAAGCAGCCGCCAGCAGGTGTGAGGGCTGTATAGCTGACCTGAGCCGCAGCAAGTAGGATGAAGAGCCGCATGAGGCTCCGGAGCCTCAGGTTGCCTACCCCTGCTCTATGGAGAACTGCACCCACAGATCTGCATGTAGGAAATCGAGGATGGCACCACTGAATAGCTGCAGGTGTTTACTTACAAGTAATATATATAGTTTTCGGGGTGTATTTCACAGGTAAGGGGGTGTTGAGAATTACAAGATGTGCACCTAGAGCGTGCACTTAGAGCGCAGTCCCAAACTTTCCAGCTAAAATTGCTCTTGTTTATTGACCCTGTTTTGGGGTGTTTGGAGGCCACATCTTTAGGTGTATCCATACATGCAGGGTATCATTTTGTTAAGGAGAAGTTGGAGATTGATTCTTAGCAGGTTGTTTTTTAGTTGTCATTGCAATTATGGGGAGAAATTTGACTTTTGAACTTTTCTTTATTTTAGGTCAAACCACAAATCTCTCTGAGAACTGCACCCACAGATCTGCATGTAGGAAAGCAAGGATGGCACCGCTGAATAGCTACAGGTGTGCTCTTTCAATCAATATATAGTTTGTGGGGGGAATTTCACAGGTACGGGGCTGTTTAGACTGAAGAACTGCAAGGTGTGCACATTGAGCGCTGACCCAAACTTTCTAGTTAAAATTGCTCTTGTGTATTGACCCTGTTTTGGTGTGCTTGGAGGCCGCATCTTAAGGTGCACCCATACATGCAGTTCTATGGAGAACTGTATAGGTGTAAAGCGCAGCCCCAAACTTTCTAGATAAAATGCTCTTGTGTATTGACCTTGTTTTGGGGTGTTTGGAGGTTGCGTGATTAGGTGCACCTATACATGCAGTGTATAATTTTGTTTGGAAGAAGTTGGAGATTGATACTTAGCATTTTTTTTTTCTTGTCATGGCAAAGTTTGGAACTTTTTTTTTGGTCAAACCACAAACTTCTACGGAGAACTGCACCCACAGATATGCATGTATAGGAAGGATAGCGTCCCTGAATAGCTACAGGTGTGCACTTTTAAGCAATAGGTAAGGGGGTATTTAAACTAAAAAACTGCAAGGTGTGCACCTAGAGAGCAGCCCCAAACTTTCCAGCTGAAATTGCTGTTGTGTATTTATTCTGTTTTGGGGTGTTTGGAGGCTGCATCTTTAGGTTCACCCATACATGCAGGGTATCATTTTGTTCAGGAGAAGTTGGAGATTGATTCTTAGCAGGTTGTTTTTCTTGTCATGACAAGTTTGGGGAGAAATCTTTCTTTTGAACTTTTTTTTCTTTGTTAGGTCAAACCTAAAACTGATATGGAGAACTGTGCCCACAGATCTGCATGTAGGAAAGCAAGGATGGTTCCTCCTAATAGCTACATATGTGGACGTTCCAGCAATATATAGTTTGTGGGGGGTATTTCACAAGTAAGGGGGTGTTTAGACTGAAGAACTGCAAGGTGTGCACCTAGAGCGCAGTCCCAAACTTTCCAGCTAAAATTGCTCTTGTGTATTGACCCTGTTTTGGGGTGGTTGGAGGCCGCGTCTTTAGGTGCACCCATACATGCAGTTGTATGGAGAACTATGCCCACAGATCTGCATGTAGGAAAGCAAGGATGGTGCAGTTGAATAGCTGCAGGTGTGCACTTTCAAGCAATATATAGTTTATGGGGGGTATTTCACAGTTAAGGGGGTGTTTAGATGGAAGAACTGCAAGGTGTGCACCGAGAGCACAGACCAAAGCTTTCCAGCTGAAATTGCTCTTGTGTATGGAACCTGTTTTGGCGTGTTTGGAGGCCGCATATTTAGTTGTACCCATACATGCAGGGTATCATTTTGTTAAGGAGAAGTTGGAGATTGATTCTAAGCAGGTTGTTTTTAGTTGTCATGGCAATTTTGGGGAGAAATTTAACTTTGGAACTTTTCTTTTCTTTGTTTTAGGTCAAACCACAAACTTCTATGGAGAGCTGCATCCACAGATCTGCATGTAGGAAAGCAAGGCTGGCACTGCTGAATAGCTGAACTTATTCACTTCCAAGCATTATATAGTTTGTGGAGGTTATTTCACAGGTAAGGTGGTGTTAGACTAAAGAACTGCAAGGTGTGCACCTGGAGTGCAACCACAAACTTTCCAGCTGAAATTTCTCTTGTCTATTGACCCTGTTTTGGGGAGTTTGGAGGCCGCGTCATTAGGTGCACCCATACATGCAGTTCTATGGAGAACTGCGCCCACAGAGCTGCTTGTAGGTAAGCAAGGATGGTGCCTCTGAATAGCTGCAGGTGTTCACTTTCAAGTAAAATATATAGTTTGTGGGGGTATTTCACAGGTAAGGTGGTGTTAGACTAAAGAACTGCAAGGTGTGCACCTGGAGTGCAACCACAAACTTTCCAGCTGAAATTTCTCTTGTCTATTGACCCTGTTTTGAGGAGTTTGGAGGCCGCGTCTTTAGGTGTACCCATACATGCAGTTCTATGGAGAACTGCGCCCACACATCTGCCAGTTGGAAAGCAAGGATGGTGCCGCTGAATAGCTGCCGGTGTTCACTTTCAAACAATATATAGTTTGGGGGGGTATTTCACAGGTTAGATGGTGTTTAGATTGAAGAATTGCAAGGTGTGCACCTTGAGCTCAGTCCCAAGCTTTCCAACTGAAATTGCTCTTGTGTATTGACCCTGTTTTGGGGTGTTTGGTGGCCGCATATTTAGTTGCACCCATACATGCAGGGTATCATTTTGTTAATGAGAAGTTTGAGATTGATTCTTAGCAGGTTGTTTTTAGTTGGCATGGCAATTTTGGGGAGAAATTTAACTTTGGAACTTTTCTTTTCTTTATTTTAGGTCAAACCCTAAACTTCTATGGAGAATAGCGCCCACAGATCTGCATGTAGGAAAGCAAGGATGGCACCGCTGAATAGCTACAGATATTCACTTTCAAGCATTATATAGTTTGTGGGGGTTATTTTTCACAGGTAAGGGGGTGTTTAGACTGAAGAACTGCAAGGTGTGCACTTGGAGCGCAACCCCAAACTTTCCAGCTGAAATTGCTCTTGTGTATTTACCCTGTTTTGGGGAGTTTGGAGGCTGCATCTTTAGGTACACCCATACATGCAGTTCTACAGAGAACTGCGTCAAAAAGATCTGCATGTAGGAAAGCAAGCATGGTTCCACTGAATAGCTGCAGGTGTGCACTTTCAAGTAATATATAGTTTCTTGGGGGTATTTCACAGGTAAGGGGGTGTTTAGACTGAAGAACTGCAAGGTGTGCACCTAAAGCACAGCCCTAAACTTTCCAGCTGAAATTGCTCTTGTGTATTGACCCTGTTTTGGGGTGTTTGGAGGCCGCGTCTTTAGGTGCACCCATACATGCAGTTCTACAGCAAACTGTGCCCACAGATCTACTTATAGGTAAGCAAGGATGGTGCCGCTGAATAGCTACAGGTATTCATGTTCAAGCAATTTATAGTTTGTGGGGTGTACTTCACAGGTAAGGGGGTGTTTAGACTGAAGAACTGCAAGGTTGTGCATCTGGAGGGCAACCACAAACTTTCCAGCTGAAATTGCTCTTGTCTATTGACCCTGTTTTGGGGAGTTTGGAGGCCTCGTCTTTAGGTGCACCCATACATGCAGGGTATCATTTTGTTCAGGAGAAGTTGGAGATTGTTTTTTAGCAGGTTTCTTTTCTTGTCATGACAAGTTTGGGGAGAAATCTAACTTTTGAACTTTTTTTTTCTTTGTTAGGTCAAACCTAAAACTGCTATGGAGAACTGTGCCCACAGATCTGCATGTAGAAAAGCAAGGATGGTGCCTCTGAATAGCTACATGGGTGGACTTTCCAGCAATATATAGTTTGTGGGGGGTATTTCACAAGTAAGGGGGTGTTTAGACTGAAGAACTGCAAGGTGTGCACCTAGAGCGCAGTCCCAAGCTTTCCAGCTGAAATTGCTCTTGTGTATTGACCCTGTTTTGGGATTCATACATGCAGGGTATCATTTTGTTAAAGAAAAGTTGGAGATTGATTCTTAGCGGGTTGTTTTTAGTTTTCATGGCAATTTTGGGGAGAAATGTAACTTTGGAACTTTTCTTTTCTTTATTTTAGGTCAAACCACAAACTTCTACGTAGAACTGCGCCCATAGATCTGCATGTAGGAAAGCAAAGATGGCACCGCTGAATAGCTACAGATATTCACTTTCAAGCATTATATAGTTTGGGGAGGTTATTTCACAGGTAAGGGGGTGTTAGACTAAAGAACTGCAAGGTGTGCACCTGGAGTGCAACCACAAACTCTCCAGCTGAATTTGCTCTTGTCTATTGATCCTGTTTTGGGGAGTTTGGAGGCCGCGTCTTTAGGTGCACCCATACATGCAGTTCTATGGAGAACTGCGCCCACAGAGCTGCTTTTAGGTAAGCAAGGATGGTGCCTCTGAATAGCTGCAGGTGTTCACTTTCAAGTAATATATATAGTTTATGGGGGTATTTCACAGTTAAGGGGGTGTTTAGACTGAAGATCTGCAAGGTGTGCACCTAGAGTGCAGTCCCAAGCTGTCCAGCTGAAATTGCTCTTGTGTATTGACCCTGTTTTGGGGTGTTTGAAGGGTGCGTCTTTAGGTGCACCCATACATGCAGTTCTACAAAGAACTGTGCCCACAGATCTGCTTGTAGGTAAGCAAGGATGGTGCCACTGAATAGCTACAGGTATACTCTTTCAAGCAATTTATAGTTTGTGGGGTGTATTTCACAGGTAAGGGGGTGTTTAGACTGAAGAACTGCAAGGTGTGCACCTAAAGCGCAGCCCTAAACTTTCCAACTGAAATTGCTTTTGTGTATTGACCCTGTTTTGGGGTGTTTGGAGGCCACGTCTATAGGTGCACCCATACATCCAGGGTATCATTTTGTTCGGGAGAAGTTGGAGATTGATACTCGGCAGGTTTCTTTTCTTGTCATGACAATTTTGGGGAGAAATCTAACTTCTGAACTTTTTTTTCTTTATGTTAGGTCAAATCTCAAACTGCTATGGAGAACTGTGCCCACAGATCTGCATGTTGGAAAGCAAGGATGGTGCCACTGATTATCTACAGGTATGTACTTTCAAGCAATATATAGTTTGTGGTGGGGTATTTCACAGGTAAGGGGGTGTTTAGACTGAAGAACTGCAAGGTGTGCACCTAAAGCGCAGCCCCAAACTTTCCAGCTAAAATTGCTATTGTGTATTGACCTTGTTTTGGGGTGTTTGGAGGTTGCATCATTAGCTGCACCTATACATGTAGTGTATAATTTTGTTTGGAAGAATTTGGAGATTGATACTTAGCATTTTTTTTTCTTGTTAGAAAATTGGTGGTTGGGGAGCACCGTCCATCAAACACAGAAAATGGTGTGCAGGGTCAAATAATGAATATAATAGAAAAAGAAGAAAAAAGAGCTGACCCATATAGTTGCACCCCCCCATCAAAATCCAAACTCCAGTGAAGCCAAAAATTATTAAAACATAACCTTTAATAAATTCATTAAAACCAAGTCTAGAAAGCACAATTAAAAATATGGTTAGGTATAGGGGGCTGATTGACACGGCACCAACGGGTTTTAAAAGACATGTGCTGATCTCACATAGATCAATTACGGTTGCGGTTGGGAATCTGAGTGGTAAATTCTCAGCACACGAGCCAAGTATAATTCTAACACACACGGCCGAAAAATCATTTGCCGGAAAATGTTTTGCCAAAAAATGGACCACACCACACCAACCCCTTCACCCACTTGGGGATCCCTCCCTTGTGGTATTAAATATTAGGGATTGGAAGCAAAAGCCCAGATAGTACAAACGCTGGGGCAATAGTTAGTGTTAAATAAACGGATCAAAGGTTTCACCACACCAAGCCTCCCCTTCACCCACTTTAGAATCCCTCCCTTGTGGTATTAGGTAGGATAGTTGGAAATCCGATATCAACTACTAAAGTATTTTGTTGCTTATGAGTGTGTTGTAATGAGCAAGGTGTCAAGACCACGGATCATTCCATTATCCAACCCCTTCGCCCACAAGGCGCATTTTTAGTTTTGGTTAGGCAGGCGTCTGATAGGGACCTAGAATGGCTCTATAGGGTAAAAACGGATCGGGAGGGGATCTCTGTGGGCGAAGGGGTTGGATAATGGAATGATCCGTGGTCTTGACACCTTGCTCATTACAACACACTCATAAGCAACGAAATACTTTAGTAGTTGGTATCGGATTTCCAACTATCCTACCTAATACCACAAGGGAGGGATTCTAAAGTGGGTGAAGGGGAGGCTTGGTGTGGTGAAACCTTTGATCCGTTTATTTAACACTAACTATTGCCCCAGCGTTTGTACTATCTGGGCTTTTGCTTCCAATCCCTAATATTTAATACCACAAGGGAGGGATCCCCAAGTGGGTGAAGGGGTTGGTGTGGTGTGGTCCATTTTTTGGCAAAACATTTTCCGGCAAATGATTTTTCGGCCGTGTGTGTTAGAATTATACTTGGCTCGTGTGCTGAGAATTTACCACTCAGATTCCCAACCGCAACCGTAATTGATCTATGTGAGATCAGCACATGTCTTTTAAAACCCGTTGGTGCCGTGTCAATCAGCCCCCTATACCTAACCATATTTTTAATTGTGCTTTCTAGACTTGGTTTTAATGAATTTATTAAAGGTTATGTTTTAATAATTTTTGGCTTCACTGGAGTTTGGATTTTGATGGGGGGGTGCAACTATATGGGTCAGCTCTTTTTTCTTCTTTTTCTATTTTTTTTTCTTGTCATGGCAATTTTGGTGAGAAATATAACTTTGGAACTAGTTTTTCTTTTTTTTTGGTCAAACCACAAACTTCTACGGAGAACTGCATCCACAGATATGCACGTATAGGAAGGATATCGTCCCTGAATAGCTACAGGTGTGCACTTTTAAGCAATAGGTAAGGGGGTATTTAAACTAAAAAAACACAAAGTGTGCACCTAGAGATCAGCCCCAAACTTTCCAGCTGAAATTGCTGTTGTGTATTTATTCTGTTTTGGGGTGTTTGGTGGCTGCATCTTTAGGTGCACCCATACATGCAGGGTATCATTTTGTTCAGGAGAAGTTGGAGATTGATACTTAGCAGGTTTTTTTTAGTTGTCATTGCAATTTTGGGGAGAAATCTATCTTTGGAACTTTTCTTTTGTTTGTTTTGGGTGAAACCACAAATTCTATGGAGAACTGTACCCACAGATCTGCATATAAGAAAGCAAGGATGGTGATGTTGAATAGCTATAGGTGTGCACTTTAGACTAAAGACCTGTAAGGTGTGCACATGGAGCGCAGACCCAACTTTATAGCTAGAACTGCCCTTCTGTATTGCCCTTGGTTTGGGGCGTTTGGAGGCCACTTCTTTAGGTACACCGATACATGTGGGGCATCGTTTTCTTCAGGAAAACTTGTTTTTTGATATTTGGGTTAATTTGAAAATTTCTATTTGAGTATTTTCACAAATTCCCTTCTGACTTTGATACTTTGGTGATGTTTCAGAAATAAAAGCAAAATTCTGAAAAATTATGTTGCGTTTTCGGGTGATCTGCAGGATGGAAGCTACATTTAGAGCAAAAACTACACCACAGCTAAAAACCTAGACGTATGTGGTTTCTAAAAATATCTAACTCAAGGGGGTATTTCATTTCTATCGTTAACTATGCTATGTTAACCTAGAGATGCCCTATCGTGTTCCAATGTAACTTGTACAAAATGCTGTTTTATTATTGGGGTGTCTTTTGGACAAGAAAAGTGGGATACCAATACATATCTGGTATCGTTAGTCAATGTAATTTTTCTTTGAAATGAAACACAAAATAAAAATACTTTATTCTTTATTTCACATTTTTTTAATTACATATTTGACTCAAAATTTTTGTTATATCTCCAGAAAAAGTACACAATATTTTTTCAGTATTCAACCCCAATTCATATACTGGCAGCGAAAAGGTTAAAGCATCCGTAACCCTTGGCCCAGACTTCTCAACTTGGTACTGATAGACCCTTGACAAGATGTTTATATTGCTATACTAATTAATGCTTTATTTGTTTTCAGGAGCAGAACATTATTGGAATGAGAGAAGGGTTTACTGAACCTGTGAATGATGAGTATTTTATGTTTTTTTGTTATTGGTTCTGGTGTCAGCACCCAGAGACTTTCCTATAGGAGTCGAGAGGATGGAGTGGGGAGACCCTCTTGTGAGTTAACTGCATAACTGCTCACAACAATCCCATCATAATAAAGCTGCATTTTAAGCATAGTTAATAGCAAAACTACCGGCGTTGTGATCACACCAAGGCCTGCACCCTCAACTGGGTCTGACAGATGCGCTGATAGGAAATCTGGCTCTAAACTTCATTCAGAAAGGTTAGTTACATTACTGTAGCATATTTTTGATTAAAATATTTCAATATTTCCTGAATGCTGTTGCTCTATTAAAAGCAACGAAAACATTTTAAAATATATAATTGTCATTCTAAAATATGTGTGCTCTATGAAGGATCAGTACTGTAACCCACTTTAAAATTTCCCATTATGCCAGTGATGAAAATGACATGGAGTAAACATTTACTTGTGATCAGAGGTCTGTATTGAGATAAAACAGCCCTTTTAAAGAGCAGCATTCTACTACACTAACGTTTTATATAATTTCAGGAACAGGAGATGATTTTCTAATTGGCTGTTATTTATAGTTTTACATTTTTTAAAATATCTTACTCTTTTCAGCTTTCCACTTGGGCTGGCTGACTCCATCTAAAGAACAAATGCTCTGTAAGGCTACACATTTATTTCTGTTTATTGGATTACTTTACTTATATTAGGGTCCTCGTCTAGTCATATTCTAGTTTCTTATTTAAACTAGTGCATGGTTGCTGTGGTAAATTGGACCAGAGGGGCATGTTTACTAATATTGGAGATAAATATCTGGAGAGATTTCTGGAGATGTTGCCCATAGCAACCAATCAGATCTTTGCTTTTGTTTTCTAACTTGGCTGTGGCTGTTTAAATTTAATTTCTGATTGTTTGTCATGGGCAACATCTCCAGAAATCTCTCCAGATATTTATCTCCAATGTTAGTAAACATGCCCCCTAGTAACCAGACTGATGAAATTGCAAACTGAAGAGCTTCTGAATAAAACAACTAAACTGAAAAATAGTAAAGAATGAAAACCAACTGTCACTATCTGTCATACTTAAAGTTAACTCAAAGGGTACACACTAAGGTTCTATTAAGATTGACTATTTTTCAGTGGCTCTGGTGCAAAATACAGTGTGTCTCACCCCTATGTGTACTATTTTGGCTCAATTAATACAAACTACCTTTATTATACTACTGCCTTTATTATACTGATCACTCACTTATTATAGCTTTATAATATGTTACTGTATGCCTCCCACTCCCTGTACTCTACACATTATGTGTCACCCCCACTTGTACTCTACTACCTTTATTACACAGGACACCCCATAATATGGGTGTATAATGCATGATACAGTGTTTCTTACCCCATTTATACTATATAGTGGGTACCCCTTATTATTGGTCTTTTGTGCAAGCTATAGTGTCACTCCCTACTTGGGTCAAATACTGATTTCCCTGTTATTATGGGGTTAAGGACTGGCCATCTGTGAATTTGGGCTAATGCCTGTTGGGCTCCTGTCTGTGCAATGTAAATGGGCCACACGGTCCTCTCTGCACAGCCTGCTGTCTCGATACTGTAGATTTAATGAGGCTGCTGTTGCTGACAAACACAACTAGATGTCGCCTATTTCTCTTGTGACTGTAGCTCCTCTACATTTTTTCAAAGTGCTTCTGGAACTTTTAACTGCCAAATTTTAATAGTTTCCACTGAGTGATCTTTTTTTAAAAAAATTTCAATGAGGAACTCTGGCCACCAATGATTTTTTAACTGGGGGCTGGTCACCAAATATTTTTGGTGGATTTTTTCAGAGGCCCTGACTAATTCTTCCCTCTAATTTTATTGGTGGGCCTTGATCATAAGTGCTTTCTTTTTAGCTTGTGTTGGTGGTGGAGCTTGGTTGCCAATGTCACACATGAATACATGTATCGGCCCTGTTATTCAGAATGCTTGAGACCTGGGGTTTTCCAGATAACATATCTTTCCAAAATTTCGATCTACATACTTTGTCTACTAAAAAATCATGTAAACATTGAATAAACATTAAATAATCCCAATAATATGATTTTGCTCCCACTAAAGACTAATTATATTTTAGTTTGGCTCAAGTACAATGCTCTGTTTTATTATAACAGAGCAAATGAAATCAATTTTAAACATTTGGATTGTTTAATTGTAATGGAGTCTATCTGAGATGACCTTTCCGTAATTTGGAGCTTTCTGTATAATGGGTTTCCAGTTAACCAATCCCATACCTGAATTGGGTTGCTTTGATTCTTTTTGCTAGGGTTTGTTTTTTTTCTCACAGTCTGTCCCTGTTATGGGGGTATAATATATGCTATGGCATGTCTCATCCCTACTTACTGTTTGAATACTAAAGTGTTGCTCACTCGTTATTTATTCAACACCCATAATAGATACAAGATGTAATGAGGGCCCTACCCTTATTTGATTTTGCATTTGATGCAAATACATTCCTACACTAAACAACAATTTGTTAGTAGAATTCTAGCACATCAGCTTATGCCTATGTAAACAATAATACAGCATGTATGTGCTTAGTAATAATTTTCTTGTAATATAGACAAATGTGACATACACTGACTGGAAGTTAAGTAGGATGCATGCATATTAAACCATACGTATCTGAAACATTCGGCGTCTGTTTTGGGAATATTTTTAAGATCATATCAAATGTCAGGATACATGGCATTCTGACAGATACCATTAAAAGCAATTTTCAGCATACAAATTCTTGAGTGGACAGAATTATTAGCTATAGTTACTAATCTGATAAAGCACAAATGTTATGAACTTTGTTTTAAGCAGTGGGATGGATTATGAATATCTAAACCTGATCTCTTCATGAGGTGAGTAAGGTAAGTTAGACCCCCTGCACTACAAAATGCACACATTGAATGTTTACCAGCAAGACAGGAGATAAGCTTTTCGCTACTGTCCCGTCTGCTAGCTCCGGCTCGACTGTAATGTGGGGAAGAAGGCATGACCCCTTTACGGAGGACAGACAGTAGAGCCTGGTCGCTTGGAGCATGTAAGTTGAGGAGTAACTCCACTCTGTACACAAAGGATCTAGCCCTCAATGTCCAAGTATGGAGTAGTGGGGTAAAAGCTAGCTCTTTACCTCTAAGGGTGCCTCAACACATGCAAAGGGTGCAAAGAGCTTTCAAATTATTTTTAAACTATTTTACAATTGGATTACAATTGTTAGGGAACAAAGATAACAGGCTTTCTCTCACCTTTCCTATATTCATCTACTAACACAAGTACCAATCTTTACCTTTTCCCTAACACTATACAGCCACACCCCTATAAAACATCAGCAATGCTCAATATTCCCAATCTTTTCCCAATCCTCAAAGTCCTAAAACCAACCCGTACACTCTTCACACTCGCCCTAACCCTATCCCTTCCTTTGGTACCAAAGTACCAGAATCTTCACCCTTCCCTATAGCTCTGTATGGCCACAACCCTGCAAAATCACAGCAACCCTCAATCTTCCCAACCCTATATTTTTCCAACCCTAAATTCTAACACTAATCCTAATATGTACACACTTGTTAGGGAACAAAGAACACAAAGCCATTCTCTCACCTTTCTGGTATTCATCTCCAAACACAATTGCCAAGTATTTACCTTTCCCCATAACTCTGTATAGCCACACCCCTACAAAATTTCAGCAACCCTAAATCTTCAGAACCCTTTATTATTCCAACCCTCAAAGTCCTAACACCAAATCTAAACCCAACCCCTAAACTCCCCCCTCGCTTTGGTACCAAAGTAGCAAAATCTTCGCCCTTCCCTATAACCCTGTACGGCCACAGCCCCACAAAACCCTAACCCTAATACACAGCAACCCTTAATCTTCACATCCCTGTTTTTTTCCAACCTTAAATCCTAACCCCAACACTAACCTTAAACAGTAACCCTAACTCTAATACACTAATACCCATCTCTAACCCTAATACACTAACCCCAACCCTAATACACTACTAAACCTAATACCATAACCATAATACCTAACTCTAACACTAATACCCAACCCTAATACACTACCCTAGCCCTAATATATTAATCCTAATACTCAACCCTAACCCAACCCTAATACATTAATCCTAATACCCAACCCTAACCCTAATACCCAACCCTAATACCCAATCCTAACCCTAATATCTAACCCTAATTCCCAACCCTAAGCCTAATACCCAACCCTAACCCTAATACATACCCCCAACCCTAATACCTATCCCTAATACCCATCCCTAACCCTAATATCTAACCCTAATACCCACCCCTAAATCTAATACCTACCCCCAACCCTAATACCCAACATTAACCCAAATACCCAACAATAATACCTAACCCTAACACCCAACTCTAATACAAAACCCTAACCCTAATACCCAAATCTAACCCTAATACCCAACCCTAATGCCTAACCATAATACCCAAACCGAATACCCAATCCTAACCCTAATATCTAACCCTAATACCCAACTATAATACCTAACCCTAATAACTAACCCTAATACCCACCCTAAGTCTAATACCTAACCCAAATACCCAACCCTAAAACTCAACCCTAACCCTAATACCCAAACGCTAATACCCAACTCTAACCCTAATACCCACACATAACCCTAATACCAAACCCTAAAACACACCCCAAATACCCAATACTAAACCTAATATCACCCCTAAGTCTAATACCCAACCCTAATACCTACCCCTAACCCTAATACCTAACCCTAACACCCTAATCCTTATACCTAACCCTAACACCCAATCCTAACCCTATCTGACCTAAAACACACCCCTAATACCTAACCCTAATACCCAACCCTAACCCTAATACCCAACCCTAATCCTAATACATAACCCTAATACCCAACCCTAATGCGCAACCCTAACCCTAATACCCAACCCTAATATCCAACCCTAATACCTATCCCTAACCCTAATACCCAACCCTAACCCTAATACCCAACCCTAACCCTAATAACTAACCCTAATAACTAACCCTAATACCCAACCCTAACCCTAATACCCAACCCTAACCCTAATACCTATCCCTAACCCTAATACCAAACACTAATACCCAACCCTAACCCTAATAACTAACCCTAATACCCAACCCTAATACCCAACTCTAACCCTAATACCTATCCCTTACCCTAATACCCAACCCTAATACCTATCCCTAACCCTAATACCCAACCCTAATACCTACCCCTAACCCTAATACCTAACCATAACCCTAACACCCAACCCTAATACGTAACCCTAACACCCATCCCTAACCCTAACACCCAACCCTAACCATAATAACTAACCCTAACACCCAACCCTAACCCTAATACCCAACCCTAACCCTAATACCCAACCCTAATACCTATCCCTAACCCTAACACCCAACCCTAACCCTAATAACTAACCCTAATAACTAACCCTAACCCTAATACCCAACCCTAATACCTATCCCTAACCCTAATACCTTACCCTAATACCCAACCCTAATACCCAACCCTAACCCTAATACCTATCCCTTACCCTAATACCCAACCCTAATACCTAACCCTAACACCCAACCCTAATACCTAACCCTAACACCCAACCCTAATACGTAACCCTAATACCCAACCCTAATACCTATCCCTAACCCTAATACCCAACCCTAACCCTAATACCCAACCCTAACCCTAATACCCAACCCTAACCCTAATACCCAACCCTAACCCTAATACCCAACCCTAACCCTAATACCCAACCCTAATACCCAAACCTAAACCTAATACCCAACCCTAACCCTAATACCCAACCCTAATACCCAACCCTAACCCTAATACCCAACCCTAACCCTAATACCCAACCCTAATACCTATCCCTAACCCAACCCTAACCCTAATACCCAACCCTAACCCTAATACCCAACCCTTACCCTAATAACTAACCCTAATACCCAACCCTAACCCTAATACCCAACCCTAACCCTAATACCCAACCCTAATACCTATCCCTAACCCTAATACCCAACCCTAATACCTATCCCTAACCCTAATACCCAACCCTAATACCTATCCCTAACCCTAATACCTAACCAAAACCCTAACACCCAACCCTAATACCTATCCCTAACCCTAAAACCCATCCCTAACCCTAACACCCAACCCTAACCCTAATAACTAAACATAATAACTAACCCTAATACCAAACCCTAACCCTAATACCCAACCCTAACCCTAATACCCAACCCAAATACCCAACCCTAACCCTAATACCCAACCCTAATACCTATCCCTAACCCTAATACCCAACCCTAACCTTAATACCCAACCCTAACCCTAATAACTAACCCTAATAACTAACCCTAACCCCAATACCCAACCCTAACCCTAATACCCAATCCTAACCCTAATACCCAACCCTAACACCCAACCCTAACCCTAATACCCAACCATAACCCTAATACCCAACCCTAATACCTAACCCTAATACCCAACCCTAACCCTAATACCCAACCCTAACCCTAATAACTAACCCTAATACCCAACCCTAGCCCTAATACCCAACCCTAATATCTATCCCTAACCCTAATACCTAACCATAACCCTAACACCCAACCCTAATACCTATCCGTAACCCTAACACCCATCCCTAACCCTAACACCAAACCCTAACCCTAATAACTAACACTAATACCCAACCCTAACCCTAATACCCAACCCTAACCCTAATACCCAACCCTAATACCTATCCCTAACCCTAATACCCAACCCTAACCCTAATAACTAACCCTAATAACTAACCCTAATACCCAACCCTAATACCTATCCCTAACCCTAATACCCAACCCTAACCCTAATACCCAACCCTAACCCTAATAACTAACCCTAATAACTAACCCTAATACCCAACCCTAACCCTAATACCCAACCCTAACCCTAATACCCAACCCTAATACCTATCCCTAACCCTAACACCCAACCCTAACACCCAACCCTAACACCCAACCCTAACCCTAATAACTAACCCTAATACCCAACCCTAACCCTAATACCCAACCCTAACCCTAATACCCAACCCTAATACACTAACCCTAACCCTAATACCCAACCCTAATACCCAACCCTAACCCTAATACCCAACCCTAACCCTAATAACTAACCCTAATACCGAACCCTAACCCTACTACCCAACCCTAATACCTATCCCTAATACCCAACCCTAACCCTAATACCCAACCCTAATACCTATCCCTAACCCTAATACCTTACCCTAATACCCAACCCTAACCCTAATACCCAACCCTAATACGCAACCCTAACCCTAATACCTATCCCTTACCCTAATACCCAACCCTAATACCTAACCCTAACACCTAACCCTAATACCTAACCCTAACACCCAACCCTAATACGTAACCCTAACACCCAACCCTAACCCTAATACCCAACCCTAATATTTATCCCTAACCCTAATACCCAACCCTAACCCTAATACCCAACCCTAACCCTAACCCTAATACCCAACCCTAATACCCAACCCTAACCCTAACCCTAATACCCAACCCTAACCCTAATACCCAACCCTAATACCTATCCCTAACCCTAACACCCAACCCTAACCCTAATAACTAACCCTAATAACTAACCCTAACCCTAACACCCAACCCTAACCCTAATACCCAACCCTGATACCCAACCCTAACCCTAATACCTAACCCTAATACCCAACCCTAACCCTAATACCCAACCCTAACCCTAATACCCAACCCTAATACACTAACCCTAACCCTAATACCCAACCCTAACCCTAATAACTAACCCTAATAACTAACCCTAACCCTAACACCCAACCCTAACCCTAATACCCAACCCTAATACCCAACCCTAACCCTAATACCTAACCCTAACCCTAATACCCAACCCTAACCCTAATACCCAACCCTAATACACTAACCCTAACCCTAATACCCAACCCTAATACCCAACCCTAACCCTAATACCCAACCCTAACCCTAATAACTAACCCTAATACCGAACCCTAACCCTACTACCCAACCCTAATACCTATCCCTAATACCCAACACTAACCCTAATACCCAACCCTAATACCTATCCCTAACCCTAATACCTTACCCTAATACCCAACCCTAACCCTAATACCCAACCCTAATACCCAACCCTAACCCTAATACCTATCCCTTACCCTAATACCCAACCCTAATACCTAACCCTAACACCTAACCCTAATACCTAACCCTAACACCCAACCCTAATACGTAACCCTAACACCCAACCCTAACCCTAATACCCAACCCTAATATTTATCCCTAACCCTAATACCCAACCCTAACCCTAATACCCAACCCTAACCCTAACCCTAATACCCAACCCTAATACCCAACCCTAACCCTAACCCTAATACCCAACCCTAACCCTAATACCCAACCCTAATACCTATCCCTAACCCTAACACCCAACCCTAACCCTAATAACTAACCCTAACCCTAACACCCAACCCTAACCCTAATACCCAACCCTAATACCCAACCCTAACCCTAATACCTAACCCTAATACCCAACCCTAATACCTATCCCTAACCCTAATACCTAACCCTAATACCCAACCCTAACCCTAATAACTAACCCTAATACCCAACCCTAATACCCAACCCTAACCCTAATACCTATCCCTTACCCTAATACCCAACCCTAATACCTATCCCTAACCCTAATACCCAACCCTAATACCTATCCCTAACCCTAATACCTAACCCTAATACCGAACCCTAACCCTAATAACTAACCCTAATACCCAACCCTAATACCCAACCCTAACCCTAATACCTATCCCTTACCCTAATACCCAACCCTAATACCTATCCCTAACCCTAATACCCAACCCTAATACCTACCCCTAACCCTAATACCTAACCATAACCCTAACACCCAACCCTAATACATATCCCTAACCCTAACACCCATCCCTAACCCTAACACCCAACCTTAACCCTAATAACTAACCCTAATAACTAACCCTAATACCCAACCCTAACCCTAATACCCAACCCTAATACCTATCCCTAACCCTAATACCCAACCCTAATACCTATCCCTAACCCTAATACCCAACCCTAACCCTAATACCCAACCCTAACCCTAATAACTAACCCTAATAACTAACCCTAATACCCAACCCTAACCCAAACCCTAATACCCAACCCTAACCCTAATACCCAACCCTAATACCTATACCTAACCCTAACACCTAACCCTAACACCCAACCCTAACCCTAATATCTAACCCTAATAACTAACCCTAATACCCAACCATAACCCTAATACCCAACCCTAACCCTAATACCCAACCCTAACCCTAATACCCAACCCTAATACCCAACCCTAACCCTATTACCCAACCCTAACCCTAATACCCAACCCTAACCCTAATAACTAACCCTAATAGCCAACCCTAACCCTACTACCCAACCCTAATACCTATCCATAATACCCAACCCTAACCCTAATACCCAACCCTAATACCTATCCCTAACCCTAATACCTTACCCTAATACCCAATCCTAACCCTAATACCCAACCCTAATACCCAACCCTAACCCTAATACCTATCCCTTACCCTAATACCCAACCCTAATACCTAACCCTAACACCTAACCCTAATACCTAACCCTAACACCCAACCCTAATACGTAACCCTAACACCCAACCCTAACCCTAATACCGAACCCTAATACCTATCCCTAACCCTAATATCCAACCCTAACCCTAATACGCAACCCTAACCCTAATACCCAACCCTAACCCTAATACCCAACCCTAACCCTAATACCCAACCCTAATACCTATCCCTTACCCTAACACCCAACCCTAATACCAAACCCTAACACCCAACCCTAATACCTATCCCTAACCCTAACACCCAACCCTAACCCTAATACCCTAACCCTAATAACTAACCCTAATAACTAACCCTAACCCTAATACCCAACCCTAACCCTAATACCCAACCCTAATCCCCAACCTTAACCCTAATACCCAACTCTAACCCTAATACCCAACCCTAACCCTAATAACTAACCCTAATACCCAACACTAACCCTAATACCCAACCCTAATACCCAACCCTAATACCCAACCCTAACCCTAATACCCAACCCTAATACCTATCCCTAACCCAACCCTAACCCTAATACCCAACCCCAACCCTAATAACTAACCCTAATACCCAACCCTAACCCTAATACCCAACCCTAACCCTAATACCCAACCCTAATAACTAACCCTAATACCCAACCCTAACCCTAATACCCAACCCTAACCCTAATACCCAACCCTAATACCTATCCCTAACCCTAATACCCAACTCTAATACCTATCCCTAACCCTAATACCCAACCCTAATACCTAATCCTAATACCTAACCATAACCCTAACACCCAACCCTAATACCTATCCCTAACCCTAACAACCATCCCTAACCCTAACACCCAACCTTAACCCTAATAACTAAACCTAATAACTAACCCTTATACCAAACCCTAACCCTAATACCCAACCCTAACCCTAATACCCAACCCTAATACCTATCCCTAACCCTAATACCCAACCCTAACCCTAATACCCAACCCTAACCCTAATAACTAACCCTAATAACTAACCCTAACCCTAATACCCAACCCTAACCCTAACACTAATACCCAACCCTAACCCTAATACCCAACCCTAAAACCTATCACTAACCCTAATACCCAACCCTAATACCTATCCCTAACCCTAATACCCAACCCTAAACCTAATACCCAACCCTAACCCTAATTCCCAACCCTAATCCTAATACCCAACCCTAATACCCAACCCAAACCCTAATACCCAACCCTAATACCTATCCCTAACCCTAATACCCAACCCTAACCCTAATACCTATCCCTAACCCTAATACCCAACCCTAATACCCAACCCTAACCCTAATACCCAACCCTAACCCTAATACCCAACCCAAATACCCAACCCTAACCCTAATACCCAACCCTAATCCCTAACCCTAATACCTATCCCTAACCCTAATACCCAACCCTAATACCTATCCCTAACCCTAACACCCAACCCTTTTACCAAACCCTAACACCCAACCCTAATACCTATCCCTAACCCTAACACCCAACCCTTACCCTAATACCCAACCCTAACCCTAATACCCAACCCTAACCCTAATAACTAACCCTAATACCCAACCCTAACCCTAATACCCAACCCTAATACCCAACCCTAACCCTAATACACAACCCTAATACCCAACCCTAACCCTAATACCCAACCCTAACCCTAATACCCAACCCTAATACCCAACCCTAACCCTAATACCCAACCCTAATACCTATCCCTGACCCTAATACCTAACCCTAACTCTAACCTATCCCTAACCCTAACCCTAACACCCATCCCTAACCCTAACACCCAACACTAACCCTAATAACTAACCCTAATAACTAACCCTAATACCCAACCCTAACCCTAATACCCAACCCTAACCCTAATACCCAAACCTAATACCTATCCCTAACCCTAATACCCAACCCTAACCCTAATACCTATCCCTAATACCCAACCCTAACCCTAATACCCAACCCTAATACCTATCCCTAACCCTAATACCTAACCCTAATACACAACCCTAACCCTAATACCCAACCCTAATACCCAACCCTAATACCCAACCCTAACCCTAATACCTATCCCTTACCCTAATACCCAACCCTAATACCTAACCCTAACCCTAATACCCAACCCTAATACCTATCCCTAACCCTAATACCCAACCCTAACCCTAACCCTAATACCTATCCCTAACCCTAATACCCAACCCTAATACCCAACCCTAACCCTAATACCCAACCCTAACCCTAATACCCAACCCAAATACCCAACCCTAACCCTAATACCCAACCCTAATCCCTAACCCTAATACCTATCCCTAACCCTAATACCCAACCCTAATACCTATCCCTAACCCTAACACCCAACCCTTATACCAAACCCTAACACCCAACCCTAATACCTATCCCTAACCCTAACACCCAACCCTAACCCTAATACCCAAACCTAACCCTAATACCCAACCCTAACCCTAATAACTAACCCTAATACCCAACCCTAACCCTAATACCCAACCCTAATACCCAACCCTAATCCTAATACACAACCCTAATACCCAACCCTAACCCTAATACCCAACCCTAATACCCAACCCTAACCCTAATACCCAACCCTAATACCCTAACCCTAACCCTAACCCTAACCCTAACCCTAACCCTAATACACTAACCCTAACCCTAACCCTAACCCTAACCCTAACCCTAACCCTAATACCCAACCCTAACCCTAATACCTATCCCTTACCCTAATACCCAACCCTAATACCTATCCCTAACCCTAATACCCAACCCTAATACCTACCCCTAACCCTAATACCTAACCATAACCCTAACACCCAACCCTAATACATATCCCTAACCCTAACACCCATCCCTAACCCTAACACCCAACCTTAACCCTAATAACTAACCCTAATAACTAACCCTAATACCCAACCCTAACCCTAATACCCAACCCTAATACCTATCCCTAACCCTAATACCCAACACTAATACCTATCCCTAACCCTAATACCCAACCCTAACCCTAATACCCAACCCTAACCCTAATAACTAACCCTAATAACTAACCCTAATACCCAACCCTAACCCTAACCCTAATACCCAACCCTAACCCTAATACCCAACCCTAATACCTATACCTAACCCTAACACCTAACCCTAACACCCAACCCTAACCCTAATAACTAACCCTAATAACTAACCCTAATACCCAACCATAACCCTAATACCCAACCCTAACCCTAATACCCAACCCTAATACCCAACCCTAACCCTATTACCCAACCCTAACCCTAATACCCAACCCTAACCCTAATAACTAACCCTAATAGCCAACCCTAACCCTACTACCCAACCCTAATACCTATCCATAATACCCAACCCTAACCCTAATACCCAACCCTAATACCTATCCCTAACCCTAATACCTTACCCTAATACCCAATCCTAACCCTAATACCCAACCCTAATACCCAACCCTAACCCTAATACCTATCCCTTACCCTAATACCCAACCCTAATACCTAACCCTAACACCTAACCCTAATACCTAACCCTAACACCCAACCCTAATACGTAACCCTAACACCCAACCCTAACCCTAATACCGAACCCTAATACCTATCCCTAACCCTAATATCCAATCCTAACCCTAATACGCAACCCTAACCCTAACCCTAATACCCAACCCTAACCCTAATACCCAACCCTAATACCTATCCCTTACCCTAACACCCAACCCTAATACCAAACCCTAACACCCAACCCTAATACCTATCCCTAACCCTAACACCCAACCCTAACCCTAATACCCTAACCCTAATAACTAACCCTAATAACTAACCCTAACCCTAATACCCAACCCTAACCCAAAAACCCAACCCTAATCCCCAACCTTAACCCTAATACCCAACCCTAACCCTAATACCCAACCCTAACCCTAATAACTAACCCTAATACCCAACACTAACCCTAATACCCAACCCTAACACCCAACCCTAATACCTAACCCTAACACCCATCCCTAACCCTAACACCCAACCCTAACCCTAATAACTAACCCTAATAACTAACCCTAACACCCAACCCTAACCCTAATACCCAACCCTAACCCTAATACCCAACCCTAATACCTATCCCTAACCCTAACACCCAACCCTAACCCTAATAACTAACCCTAATAACTAACCCTAACCCTAATACCCAACACTAATACCTATCCCTAACCCTAATACCTTACCCTAATACCCAACCCTAATACCCAACCCTAACCCTAATACCTATCCCTTACCCTAATACCCAACCCTAATACCTAACCCTAACACCCAACCCTAATACCTAACCCTAACACCCAACCCTAATACGTAACCCTAATACCCAACCTTAATACCTATCCCTAACCCTAATACCCAACCCTAACCCTAATACCCAACCCTAATACCCAACCCTAACCCTAATACCCAACCCTAACCCTAATACCCAACCCTAACCCTAATACCCAACCCTAATACCCAAACCTAAACCTAATACCCAACCCTAACCCTAATATACCCAACCCTAATACCCAACCCTAACCCTAATATCCAACCCTAACCCTAATACCCAACCCTAATACCTATCCCTAACCCAACCCTAACCCTAATACCCAACCCTAACCCTAATACACAACCCTTACCCTAATAACTAACCCTAATACCCAACCCTAACCCTAATACCCAACCCTAACCCTAATACCCAACCCTAACCCTAATACCCAACCCTAATACCTATCCCTAACCCTAATACCCAACCCTAATACCTATCCCTAACCCTAATACCCAACCCTAATACCTATCCCTAACCCTAATACCTAACCAAAACCCTAACACCCAACCCTAATACCTATCCCTAACCCTAAAACCCATCCCTAACCCTAACACCCAACCCTAACCCTAATAACTAAACATAATAACTAACCCTAATACCAAACCCTAACCCTAATACCCAACCCTAACCCTAATACCCAACCGAAATACCCAACCCTAACCCTAATACCCAACCCTAATACCTATCCCTAACCCTAATACCCAACCCTAACCTTAATACCCAACCCTAATAACTAAACCTAATAACTAACCCTAACCCCAATACCCAACCCTAACCCTAATACCCAACCCTAACCCTAATACCCAACCCTAACCCTAATACCCAACCATAACCCTAATACCCAACACTAATACCTAACCCTAATACCCAACCCTAACCCTAATACCCAACCCTAACCCTAATAACTAACCCTAATACCCATCCCTAGCCCTAATACCCAACCCTAATATCTATCCCTAACCCTAATACCTAACCATAACCCTAACACCCAACCCTAATACCTATCCGTAACCCTAACACCCATCCCTAACCCTAACACCAAACCCTAACCCTAATAACTAACACTAATACCCAACCCTAACCCTAATACCCAACCCTAACCCTAATACCCAACCCTAATACCTATCCCTAACCCTAATACCCAACCCTAACCCTAATAACTAACCCTAATAACTAACCCTAACCCTAATACCCAACCCTAATACCTATCCCTAACCCTAATACCCAACCCTAACCCTAATACCCAACCCTAACCCTAATAACTAACCCTAATAACTAACCCTAATACCCAACCCTAACCCTAATACCCAACCCTAACCCTAATACCCAACCCTAATACCTATCCCTAACCCTAACACCCAACCCTAACACCCAACCCTAACCCTAATAACTAACCCTAATAACTAACCCTAATACCCAACCCTAACCCTAATACCCAACCCTAACCCTAATACCCAACCCTAATACACTAACCCTAACCCTAATACCCAACCCTAACCCTAATACCCAACCCTAACCCTAATAACTAACCCTAATACCGAACCCTAACCCTACTACCCAACCCTAATACCTATCCCTAATACCCAACCCTAACCCTAATACCCAACCCTAATACCTATCCCTAACCCTAATACCTTACCCTAATACCCAACCCTAACCCTAATACCCAACCCTAATACGCAACCCTAACCCTAATACCTATCCCTTACCCTAATACCCAACCCTAATACCTAACCCTAACACCTAACCCTAATACCTAACCCTAACACCCAACCCTAATACATAACCCTAACACCCAACCCTAACCCTCATACCCAACCCTAATATTTATCCCTAACCCTAATACCCAACCCTAACCCTAATACCCAACCCTAACCCTAACCCTAATACCCAACCCTAATACCCAACCCTAACCATAACCCTAATACCCAACCCTAATACACTAACCCTAACCCTAATACCCAACCCTAACCCTAATAACTAACCCTAATAACTAACCCTAACCCTAACACCCAACCCTAACCCTAATACCCAACCCTAATACCCAACCCTAACCCTAATACCTAACCCTAACCCTAATACCCAACCCTAACCCTAATACCTATCCCTTACCCTAATACCCAACCCTAATACCTAACCCTAACACCTAACCCTAATACCTAACCCTAACACCCAACCCTAATACATAACCCTAACACCCAACCCTAACCCTAATACCCAACCCTAATATTTATCCCTAACCCTAGTACCCAACCCTAACCCTAATACCCAACCCTAACCCTAATACCCAACCCTAATACCCAACCCTAACCCTAACCCTAATACCCAACCCTAATACACTAACCCTAACCCTAATACCCAACCCTAACCCTAATAACTAACCCTAATAACTAACCCTAACCCTAACACCCAACCCTAACCCTAATACCCAACCCTAATACCCAACCCTAACCCTAATACCTAACCCTAACCCTAATACCCAACCCTAACCCTAATACCCAACCCTAACCCTAATACCCAACCCTAATACACTAACCCTAACCCTAATACCCAACCCTAATACCCAACCCTAACCCTAATACCCAACCCTAACCCTAATAACTAACCCTAATACCGAACCCTAACCCTACTACCCAACCCTAATACCTATCCCTAATACCCAACCCTAACCCTAATACCCAACCCTAATACCTATCCCTAACCCTAATACCTTACCCTCATACCCAACCCTAACCCTAATACCCAACCCTAATACCCAACCCTAACCCTAATACCTATCCCTTACCCTAATACCCAACCCTAATACCTATCCCTAACCCTAATACCCAACCCTAATACCTACCCCTAACCCTAATACCTAACCATAACCCTAACACCCAACCCTAATACATATCCCTAACCCTAACACCCATCCCTAACCCTAACACCCAACCATAACCCTAATAACTAACCCTAATAACTAACCCTAATACCCAACCCTAACCCTAATACCCAACCCTAATACCCAACCCTAACCCTAACCCTAATACCCAACCCTAATACACTAACCCTAACCCTAATACCCAACCCTAACCCTAATAACTAACCCTAATAACTAACCCTAACCCTAACACCCAACCCTAACCCTAATACCCAACCCTAATACCCAACCCTAACCCTAATACCTAACCCTAACCCTAATACCCAACCCTAACCCTAATACCCAACCCTAACCCTAATACCCAACCCTAATACACTAACCCTAACCCTAATACCCAACCCTAATACCCAACCCTAACCCTAATACCCAACCCTAACCCTAATAACTAACCCTAATACCGAACCCTAACCCTACTACCCAACCCTAATACCTATCCCTAATACCCAACCCTAACCCTAATACCCAACCCTAATACCTATCCCTAACCCTAATACCTTACCCTCATACCCAACCCTAACCCTAATACCCAACCCTAATACCCAACCCTAACCCTAATACCTATCCCTTACCCTAATACCCAACCCTAATACCTAACCCTAACACCTAACCCTAATACCTAACCCTAACACCCAACCCTAATACGTAACCCTAACACCCAACCCTAACCCTAATACCCAACCCTAATATTTATCCCTAACCCTAATACCCAACCCTAACCCTAATACCCAACCCTAACCCTAACCCTAATACCCAACCCTAATACCCAACCCTAACCCTAACCCTAATACCCAACCCTAACCCTAATACCCAACCCTAATACCTATCCCTAACCCTAACACCCAACCCTAACCCTAATAACTAACCCTAATAACTAACCCTAACCCTAACACCCAACCCTAACCCTAATACCCAACCCTAATACCCAACCCTAACCCTAATACCTAACCCTAACCCTAATACCCAACCCTAATACCTATCCCTAACCCTAATACCTAACCCTAATACCCAACCCTAACCCTAATAACTAACCCTAATACCCAACCCTAATACCTATCCCTAACCCTAATACCCAACCCTAATACCTATCCCTAACCCTAATACCTAACCCTAATACCCAACCCTAACCCTAATAACTAACCCTAATACCCAACCCTAATACCCAACCCTAACCCTAATACCTATCCCTTACCCTAATACCCAACCCTAATACCTATCCCTAACCCTAATACCCAACCCTAATACCTACCCCTAACCCTAATACCTAACCATAACCCTAACACCCAACCCTAATACATATCCCTAACCCTAACACCCATCCCTAACCCTAACACCCAACCATAACCCTAATAACTAACCCTAATAACTAACCCTAATACCCAACCCTAACCCTAATACCCAACCCTAATACCTATCCCTAACCCTAATACCCAACCCTAATACCTATCCCTAACCCTAATACCCAACCCTAACCCTAATACCCAACCCTAACCCTAATAACTAACCCTAATAACTAACCCTAATACCCAACCCTAACCCAAACCCTAATACCCAACCCTAACCCTATTACCCAACCCTAATACCTATACCTAACCCTAACACCTAACCCTAACACCCAACCCTAACCCTAATAACTAACCCTAATAACTAACCCTAATACCCAACCATAACCCTAATACCCAACCCTAACCCTAATACCCAACCCTAACCCTAATACCCAACCCTAACCCTAATACCCAACCCTAATACCCAACCCTAACCCTATTACCCAACCCTAACCCTAATACCCAACCCTAACCCTAATAACTAACCCTAATAGCCAACCCTAACCCTACTACCCAACCCTAATACCTATCCATAATACCCAACCCTAACCCTAATACCCAACCCTAATACCTATCCCTAACCCTAATACCTTACCCTAATACCCAATCCTAACCCTAATACCCAACCCTAATACCCAACCCTAACCCTAATACCTATCCCTTACCCTAATACCCAACCCTAATACCTAACCCTAACACCTAACCCTAATACCTAACCCTAACACCCAACCCTAATACGTAACCCTAACACCCAACCCTAACCCTAATACCGAACCCTAATACCTATCCCTAACTCTAATATCCAACCCTAACCCTAATGGCCTAAGGGCAAATAGGGTTGGGTATTAGGGTTAGGGATAGGTATTAGGGTTAGGGTTGGGTATTAGGGTTAGGGATAGGTATTAGGTTTGGGTATTAGGGTTAGGGTTGGGTATTAGGGTTAGGGTTGGGTATTAGGGTTATTTATTAGGGTTAGTTATTAGGGTTAGTGTTGGGTGTTAGGGTTAGGGATGGGTGTTAGGGTTAGGGTTAGGGATAGGTTTGAGTTAGGGTTAGGTATTAGGGTCAGGGATAGGTATTAGGGTTGGGTATTAGGGTTAGGGTTGGGTATTAGGGTTAGGGTTGGGTATTAGGGTTGTGTATTAGGGTTAGGGTTGGGTATTAGGGTTGGGTATTAGGGTTAGGGTTGGGTATTAGGGTTAGTTATTAGGGTTAGGGTTGGGTATTAGGGTTAGGGTTGGGTATTAGGGTAAGGGTTGGGTGTTAGGGTTAGGGATAGGTATTAGGGTTGGGTGTTAGGGTTTGGTATAAGGGTTGGGTGTTAGGGTTAGGGATGGGTATTAGGGTTAGGGATAGGTATTAGGTTTGGGTATTAGGGTTAGGGTTGGGTATTAGGGTTAGGGTTGGGTATTAGGGTTAGTTATTAGGGTTAGTTATTAGGGTTAGTGTTGGGTGTTAGGGTTAGGGATGGGTGTTAGGGTTAGGGTTAGGGATAGGTTTGAGTTAGGGTTAGGTATTAGGGTCAGGGATAGGTATTAGGGTTGGGTATTAGGGTTAGGGTTGGGTATTAGGGTTGGGTATTAGGGTTAGGGTTGGGTATTAGGGTTAGGGTTGGGTATTAGGGTTGTGTATTAGGGTTAGGGTTGGGTATTAGGGTTGGGTATTAGGGTTAGGGTTGGGTATTAGGGTTAGTTATTAGGGTTAGGGTTGGGTATTAGGGTTAGGGTTGGGTATTAGGGTAAGGGTTGGGTGTTAGGGTTAGGGATAGGTATTAGGGTTGGGTGTTAGGGTTTGGTATAAGGGTTGGGTGTTAGGGTTAGGGATAGGTATTAGGGTTGGGTATTAGGGTTAGGGATAGGTATAATGGTTAGGGATTAGGGTTGGGTATTAGGGTTAGGTTTGGGTATTTGGGTTGGGTATTAGGGTTAGGGTTGGGTATTAGGGTTAGGGTTGGGTATTAGGGTTGGGTATTAGGGTTAGGGATAGGTATTAGGGTTAGGGTTGGGTATTAGGGTTAGGGATAGGTATTAGGGTTGGGTATTAGGGTTAGGGTTGGGTATTAGGGTTGGGTATTAGGATTAGGGTTGGGAATTAGGGTTAGGGTTGGGTATTAGGTTTAGGTTGGGTATTAGGGTTAGGGATAGGTATTAGGGTTGGGTATTAGGGTTAGTGATAGGTTTTAGGGTTGGGTATTAGGGTTAGGGTTGGGTATTAGTTTTAGGGTTAGGGTTGGGTATTAGGGTTAGGGTTAGTTATTAGGGTTAGTTATTAGGGTTAGGGTTGGGTATTAGGGTTAGGGTTGGGTATTAGGGTTAGGGATAGGTATTAGGGTTGGGTATTAGGGTTAGGGTTGGGTATTAGGGTTAGGGTTTGGTATTAGGGTTAGTTATTAGGTTTAGTTATTAGGGTTAAGGTTGGGTGTTAGGGTTAGGGATGGGTGTTAGGTTAGGGATAGGTATTAGGGTTGGGTGTTAGGGTTATGGTTAGGTATTAGGATTAGGTATTAGGGTTGGGTATTAGGGTTAGGGATAGGTATTAGAGTTGGGTATTAGGGTTAGGGATAGGTATTAGGGTTGGGTAGTAGGGTTAGGGTTGGGTATTAGGGTTAGGGTTGGGTATTAGGGTTAGTTATTAGGGTTGGGTATTAGGGTTAGGGTTGGGTATTAGGGTTAGGGTTGGGTATTAGGGTTAGTTATTAGGGTTGGGGTTGGGTATTAGGGTTAGGGTTGGGTATTAGGGTTAGGGTTGGGTTAGGGATAGGTATTAGGGTTGGGTATTAGGGTTAGGGTTGGGTATTAGGGTTGGGTATTAGGGTTAGTGTTGGTATTAGGGTTAGTTATTAGGGTTAGGGTTGGGTATTAGGGTTAGGGTTGGGTATTAGGGTTAAGGTTGGGGATTAGGGTTGGGTATTAGGGTTAGGGTTGGGTATTAGGGTTAGGGTTAGTTATTAGGGTTAGTTATTAGGGTTAGGGTATTAGGGTTAGGGTTGGGTGTTAGGGTTAGGGATAGGTATTAGGGTTGGGTGTTAGGGTTTGGTATTAGGGTTGGGTGTTAGGGTAAGGGATATGTATTAGGGTTGGGTATTAGGGTTAGGGTTGGGTATTAGGGTTAGGGTTGTGTATTAGGGTTAGGGTTAGGGTTGCGTATTAGGGTTAGGGTTGGATATTAGAGTTAGGGATAGGTATTAGGGTTCGGTATTAGGGTTAGGGTTGGGTGTTAGGGTTACGTACTAGGGTTGGGTGTTAGGGTTAGGTATTAGGGTTAGGTGTTAGGGTTAGGTATTAGGGTTGGGTATTAGGGTAAGGGATAGGTATTAGGGTTAGGGTTGGGTATTAGGGTTGGGTATTAGGGTTAGGATTGGGTATTAGGGTAAGGTATTAGGGTTAGGGATAGGTATTAGGGTTGGGTATTAGGGTTAGGGTTGGGTATTATGGATAGGTATTAGGGTTGGGTAGTAGGGTTAGGGTTGGCTATTAGGGTTAGTTATTAGGGTTAGGGTTGGGTATTAGGGTTAGGGTTGGTTAATAGGGTTAGGGTTGGGTATTAGGGTTGGGTATTAGGGTTAGGGTTGGGTATTAGGGTTAGGGTTGGGTATTAGGGTTAGGGTTGGGTATTAGGGTTATGGTTGGGTATTAGGGTTAGTTATTAGGGTTAGTTATTAGGGTTAGGGTTGGGTGTTAGGGTTAGGTGTTAGGGTTAGGTATAGGTATTAGGGTTGGGTAATAGGGTTAGGGTTGGGTATTAGGGTTTGGGTTAGGGTTGGGTATTAGGGTTAGTTATTAGGGTTAGTTATTAGGGTTAGGGTTGGGTATTAGGGTTAGGGTTGGGTATTAGGGTTAGGGATAGGTATTAGGGTTGGGTATTAGGGTTAGGGATAGGTATTAGGGTTGGGTATTAGGGTTAGGGTTGGGTATTAGGGTTAGTTATTAGGGTTAGTTATTAGGGTTATGGTTGGGTGTTAGGGTTAGGGATGGGTGTTAGGGTTAGGGATATGTATTAGGGTTGGGGTGTTAGGGTTATGGTTAGGTATTAGGGTTAGGGGGTAGGTATTAGGGTTGGGTATTAGGGTTAGGGATAGGTATTAGGGTTGGGTATTAGGGTAAGGGATAGGTATTAGGGTTAGGGTTGGGTATTAGGGTTGGGTATTAGGGTTAGTTATTAGGGTTAGGGTTGGGTATTAGGGTTAGGTATTAGGGTTAGGGATAGGTATTAGGGTTGGGTATTAGGGTTAGGGATAGGTATTAGGGTTGGGTATTAGGGTTAGTTATTAGGGTTAGGGTTGGGTATTAGGGTTAGGTATTAGGGTTAGGGATAGGTATTAGGGTTGGGTATTAGGGTTAGGGTTAGGTATTAGGGTTAGGGTTGGGTATTAGGGTTGGGTATTAGGGTTAGGGTTGGGTGTTAGGGTTAGGGTTAGTTATTAGGGTTAGTTATTAGGGTTAGGGTTGGGTGTTAGGGTTAGGGATAGGTATTAGGGTTGGGTATTAGGGTTAGGGTTGGGTATTAGGGTTAGGGTTAGGGTTGGGTATTAGGGTTGGGTATTAGGGTTAGGGTTAGGGTTGGGTATTAGGGTTAGGGTTGGGTATTAGGGTTAGGGATAAATATTAGGGTTGGGTATTAGGGTTAGGGTTGGGTGTTAGGGTTACGTATTGGGTTGGGTGTTAGGGTTAGGTATTAGGGTTAGGTGTTAGGGTTAGGTATTAGGGTTGGGTATTAGGGTAAGGGATAGGTATTAGGGTTAGGGTTGGGTATTAGGGTTGGGTATTAGGGTTAGGGTTGGGTATGAGGGTAAGGTATTAGGGTTAGGGATAGGTATTAGGGTTGGGTATTAGGGTTAGGGTTGGGTATTAGGGATAGGTATTAGGGTTGGGTAGTAGGGTTAGGGTTCGGTATTAGGGTTAGTTATTAGGGTTAGGGTTGGGTATTAGGGTTAGGGTTGGGTATTAGGGTTGGGGTATTAGGGTTAGGGTTAGTGTATTAGGGTTGGGTATTAGGGTTAGGGTTGGGTATTAGGGTTAGGGTTGGGTATTAGGGTTAGGGTTAGGTATTAGGGTTAGGGTTGGGTATTAGGGTTGGGTATTAGGGTTAGGGTTGGGTGTTAGGGTTAGGGTTAGTTATTAGGGTTAGTTATTAGGGTTAGGGTTGGGTATTAGGGTTAGGGTTAGTGTATTAGGGTTGGGTATTAGGGTTAGGGTTAGGGTTGGGTATTAGGGTTGGGTATTAGGGTTAGGGTTGGGTATTAGGGTTAGTTATTAGGGTTAGTTATTAGGGTTATGGTTGGGTGTTAGGGTTAGGGATGGGTGTTAGGGTTAGGGATATGTATTAGGTTGGGTGTTAGGGTTATGGTTAGGTATTAGGGTTAGGGGTAGGTATTAGGGTTGGGTATTAGGGTTAGGGATAGGTATTAGGGTTGGGTATTAGGGTAAGGGATAGGTATTAGGGTTAGGGTTGGGTATTAGGGTTGGGTATTAGGGTTAGGGTTGGGTATGAGGGTAAGGTATTAGGGTTAGGGATAGGTATTAGGGTTGGGTATTAGGGTTAGGGTTGGGTATTAGGGATAGGTATTAGGGTTGGGTAGTAGGGTTAGGGTTCGGTATTAGGGTTAGTTATTAGGGTTAGGGTTGGGTATTAGGGTTAGGGTTGGGTATTAGGGTTGGGTATTAGGGTTAGGGTTAGTGTATTAGGGTTGGGTATTAGGGTTAGGGTTGGGTATTAGGGTTAGGGTTGGGTATTAGGGTTAGGGTTAGGTA